>VBSM01001060.1:1057486-1075171 GCA_008086735.1 Cheirogaleus medius
TCGAGACATATTTTAATGTAGCTGAAGTCATAGAAGGGTTCAATTTTATACTCTGTGTTTTTTTCCCTAAGATTATGACATAGCTATTTTTCAATGTTGTTAGAAGCTTTTCAGAAACATCAGCTTTAATGGCTGCATAATACTACAATAATGTTGTTATGTTCCAACTCCCACTGTGAAACACTCAGGCATTATTCCCTTTTATTAATAAAGTTTGATAAATATCTTTATGCATTTTTTTTCTGTATTTTGGCCTGGACATGAACTGCATGTTTTTTAATTTTTGGTACACAACAATTCAAATCCAAAGAGTGAAAGCATCTCTTGCTGAGCGAAAAAAAATTGCATTTGCGTTGCTGCTTTTCTTTGTTTTCCCACAAAAATATTATTTTATTAACTGCTAACATACTTTATGATCACTTTCACTACAGTTTTTGCCGCATATAACAGATTTTATAATATTATTCTTTTAGCAAGAATGGAAAGAAACTTCATTCCACCACTATGAGAGACTAAAATAATTAACTCAATAATTATAGTTATCAGTAATTTAAGAAAACTTTCAACTTCCAAAGCCATAATTAGTAATATCATATTAATGTTTAGGACTTTCACCAAATCTGGGTACCTCTATAAAGCTTATATATATACATATAAAATCTATATACCAGGTCTGTCTGGAAAGTATCCAGTCATATACTATGTTCTCATTATATTAACAATGGTTGGATACTTCCAGGACAGACCTTGTATAAGCTATAGGATTTTCTGACATTTCAGTTTTAATTGTTTAGTGACTTATTTTAAATACTCTTTGATGCTAACACTCCTTATTCAATTTGTCACTGATGTCATTCTCTGTCTGGCTTTATGGCCTGAATTTCTGCGCAGGCTCCATTCACTGGGAAGGCAGTTTAACCTGTGCTCTGGCCCATTCTCTTTGCATGGCTCTCCTGCCATCCAGCCCAGGTACCAAGGATTCAGCCTCCAAGCTTTGCTGCTCACCTTAGTAGCTGGACACGTGCTATTGGAGGACCTTGAATCAAAATAAGCCATAAATAGCGAATACCCCACTACAAGCTGTCCATGTAGAGAACACCCAGCCACAGGGCAAAAATGCAAAACCAGTTATCTTGTAGATTTATCTGATTTTTTTCCCCAGTGACATTTTAACTTATGCCTTCATAAGCTGGACAAAGGTAGACTAAAGCCTTGATTAGATTCTCATTCATCATTTTGGTATCATCATTTTCATTTTTCATTTGAAAATGAGAAATAAAGCTGGGCGCAGTGGCTTACACCTGTAATCCTAGCACTCTGGGAGGCCGAGGAGGGTGAATTGCTCAAGGTCAGGAGTTCGAGACCAGCCTGAGCAAGAGCAAGACACTGTCTCAACTAAAAATAGAAATAAATTAGCTGGACAACTAAAAGCATATATGGACATCACGGCACGTGCCTGTAGTCCCAGCTACTCGGGAGGCTGAGGCAGGAGGATCGCCTGAGCCCAGGAGTTTGAGGTTGCTGTGAGCTAGGCTGATACCACGGCACTCTAGCCCGGGCAACAGAGCAAGACGCTGTCTCAAAAAAAAAAAAAAAAAAGAAAAAGAAAATGAGAAATAAAAATGAATTTTACTTTTTTCTGCCCCTTGCAGCCATTTCCAATAAAGAGTAGCTTTGTTTTTTTTTTAACTGACTCTTTAACTCTGAGAAGCCCTGCTGTGCATGAGTGGCTCCCACACTTTGGAAGTTTCATGAAATAGTAAAATTTTATAAAGAATATGGGGAACTGAAATTTTGTTTTGCAAAGAACACTTAGAAACAAAAAGAGCTATCAAATGATGTCACCGATCAAACCCTCAAAAGAAAGAAAAGAAAGAAGCAGATTAAAGAAACTAGGAAAGAAAGAATTTAAGGAAGGAAGGAAGGAGAAAGAAAGAAAAGCAAAGAAAGAAAGGAAAGTAGGAAGATTATAGTCTTAGAATAATGGACATTTCCTTCAATGGAGTAATGTAATCTTAGGGAAGAAAACACCCCGTGGTACTTATTTTTCTTCATTTCACTGGACTAGTGACAAGTTCATCATGGGCTGCATGGCTTTGAAGGTTTATTGTTGTGTTTTGTTTGCTCAGAAGCCTTTGTTCTTTGCTCCGAACAGAAGTGCGGGGAAAGATTTCAGGCCCCTTTCCATGAAATATTTCATGGCCATGTTTATTCCGTCCCCTGAATATTATAAAGCTCACCTGCTCTTCTCCAGGAAGGGCCACACTTTAGGAAGTGCAGTAATTCTGGCTGCTCTTAAAATAAGGGCACAGGATCTGAGAGTTACAAAGAAACCTGGAGGTCTTGCAGTTCAGCCAGAGCATCACCCGCCACGCAATACAGGGATCCAGCCGGTCTCTGCTCGACCAGGGATGCACTGGAAAAGCAGTTTTGTTCATAATGTCAAAGAGAGCTGATACTTGCCTCCTGTGCTGCTCATCCCCTGTTCCATCTTCTAGGTTATATACAAGTCTTGATGCCTCATCCAAGGTAGCTGCTTGTCTGGCAAAGCTGCTATTATGCTGCTCGCTGGTTGCTTGTATCCCCTAAAGGCAGCTGTGGCCGCGAGACAAGGTGATCTGGAATCAGGCCATCCTAGGTGGCCAACCAGCTTCGCAGGAGCCTGTTGGAATTGGGAAGGACGTTTTGCCTCCCTTTATAAAGCCTGGTTTTTTGTTGAAATCCAGGAGCTCAAAAATTTTGATTTGGAAGTTAAATCCTGAACATTGGGCTCTTTTTCTTTTCAGTTAACCTTTCATAATCCTAACAGTTAGCAAGGCAATGGCTACCTCTGCTTGGATCAAGGGCAGTTTGCTGAGATGAAAGTCAACATGAAATCAACATTATTATTTCAAGAATATTATTCTCATTCCACTTAAAATTAAGGAGCTTGGAGAGGGGAATAGGGAGTTAGTGTTTAATGGGTTCAGAGTTACAGTTTGGGACTATGAATAAGTTCTGGAGGTGGATGGTGGTGACAGTGGCATGACAATGAGAATGAACTTAATGCCGCTAAATGGTACACTCACAAATGGTTAAATGGTAAAGTTTATGTTATATCTCCTTTGCTACAATAAAAAAATGAAGTTTGGTGCCCAGTGGGCAGGTGAGTGAGGCAAGCTGTCTTGCCACCTCTTGGCAAGAGCAGGAGAAAAGTTTGGGCACGCTAGCGGTGGGAACTCTTCCGAGGCAGTGGGGACAGCCTGGGAGACTGGTGAGCGTAGCCAGGGCACGACCAGGCGCCTGGTCCTAGAGAGAGAGTGTGGCGAGCCGGCCTTGCCTGCTGCTTGCCCAGAGCATCCCAGAAGCTGAGCGCTGAACAGCAGGGGTGAGCGCTCTGTGCCTTGCGCGCAGGAGCACATTGTCTGGCCGGCCCTGCAAACTTTGTAGACTGCACAAAAGGGCCTGGGCGGAGGGCCCATGGGGCCCGGATTTCAGCCTGCACTCAACTCATCCACCTGTGTGCCCTCAGGGCTGTGTCTGTCCCCCCTGCACAAAGCCTCCGTGTAGGCGGCCCCTGGCTCTAAGCCCTGACCATTCTAAAAATACTCCTGGACACAGACTGGATGGGACTTGTACCCAGACTGGGTAGATCCCTCAGAGTTCACTGAACACTCCCCTATCCAAATCATGAGGCATCAGCCGAAAATAGTTCCCCTATGCAACAGCAACGCAGAGAAGCTGGGGGGAATGGATGTGCAGTGAGGGAAAGAGCTCACCAGCCAGGAGCGAGACCCCAAGGCTGAGCGCACATTGCTCATGAGTGAAAACGTCCTAACCTGCCAGACAGGCTCTGGCATTTGCTTTTCTATATCTGTCAGCCTTTATCCTTGCTAGTGCCTAAGTAGAACTGGATGTTAAGTTGTGGCCACTGGAGGCATAGAACAGGTCTAAAAGAAATTGTGAACTTGAATTCTCTAGGCTTCATCAATCTTCTACCATTTCCTTCCACTTTCTGGGAACTAATGAGCCCCTTTCTGTTGCACCCATGATGTAACCCTGCCCTTCGGCTTAATTATTCTTCCACACTTTACAGAGCTATCATATTCTTGTATTCTTTGTAAAGTAAATCTGCCTTGGACCCCACCCATGAAAAATCTAGTCTTTCTCTCATTCTTCAGGAAACCACACTGCCTCCCCATGGCTGTGCAAAGGGTCCTGGGGCTTTCTGAGAACTCTGTTTGCTGCCTTTCATCACCCCGAGATATCTGACCTGCCTCTCCACCCTCGTGCCAAGCCTGCATGTGGGAATCTTCCAGAGCGCAAGCACTGTAAGTCCAGCCGAGGCATGAGCGTAAGCAGACTATGGCTCTCAGCCTCTCGCAGAAACCCTGCCCCCGACCCAGTCGTGGGGAATCCCCCTCCCCTCTTCCTTTAACTCCACTAGGTCATGGACATTTAATTCTTTGATGACATTGACCTCTAGGTTCATATGAAAGGTTTTCAGATTGGCTCCTGCAATTTAGAAAACCTTTTCCTCTCTCTTCAATCTTGGCTTTTGGGACCATTGTGGACTGAGAAATTCTATTTGGGAAGTCCGATGCTGAACACTGATTCTTTTTTATCTTTGTATCCTGTTGTAAAATCCTGGTCATCTGTGAGACAATACCCCTGGCTGTAGAGGGGAGATGTCCCAGTGAACGGAACACAGAAAGGAAAAGAACACTCATATTTTCACAAAAAAGTATCGCTCCCCTTGCATTATACATTCCACAGGTCTGCAGGTTGGGGAGGGTCAGAATCTGAGTAGTCTCCCTTCCCTACCACCCCACACCTGCTCCAGGAGCCACTCTTAACAAAGTAACTCCTATGTGGGGGAATATTTTGCTAGGAAAGCAGGTGGAGGTGGTTCCCGAAGAAAGAAGGTAAGATTTTCCCCGAAACTCAATGGAGGGTCACAGAAAACAAGAAAGTGCTTTGGAGAAGGTTCTAATGGAAGCAGTAGATGGGGGCAGGGACTGTGTGTTGGGAAATGACCTCTGGCCTGGGGCATTGGGAAGGGCGTGGTCTCTTGGTAGTTTAGCATAAACCCGTCACTGGGGTCTTCCTGCAATTCTCTTAACGACTGCTAACCCTCAGTGCTAGGGTCTGGTACACCCCAGTGGTTTGTCTGGAGTTTCTCCTCCTGAGATCAAATCCCGGCCTCCTCACTTACTAGCCCTGTGCCCTTGGGCAAATTCCATAACCTCCCTAAGCTTCAGTTTACTTGGCTGTGAAATAGGATGATCAAATACCACAGTGCACAGCAGAGTGAATGCAGTGCTTGGCACGTAAGTGAGCATATGTTCCCAGTTGACTACTGGTTCCACGAGACCAAAAAGAAGTACAGTTGTGTCATATCAGTTCTTGCAGTCATAGGCAGAACAGGACTGCATCACCCTTCCTGTCCTCAGGCCCTTCACTTTCCCAGAAGGAGCTGCCCCAGAAGGAGCACAGCCATGGCCAGCCTCCCATCTGCAACACAGCAGGGGCAGCTTCAACGTCCTCACGTCTGGGGTGGAGTTTATTCCACTGTCTCTGACTGCAGTCCTTGGGAAAGCGCTAGCTCAGTGACTGGCAACAATGAAGGACTTCTGTGCCTTGGACCATCCAAGCCCACTGTGACTCTGAGCTAAATGCTGAGTGCTGAGCCAATCAGGTCCTCCAGGGCCCTCTCTGTGTTCTTACTCTTGCCTAGTCAGCCTAGCTTAGCCCTCCTGTGTTCCTTATTCTTATTCCTCCACATTGAAGAAGTATTCAGAATTCAGAACTAGCAATGTTCAGAATCCAATCTCCTCAGTCGAATTGAGGAGATCAAGGTGCCATATTTCAATTAATTAGAAGGTAGTTCAATTTTGAACTGTGTAATATTAACTTTAAGTACAAAACGAGTGCAGAGAGGGATGCATTGGAGTAACTTGAAGAGGAGAAGGGATTTGGACTAAACTTTGAGGACTGATAACATTCAGACAGGCAGAAAACAAGAGGGAGGACACTTCAGGGGTTATGAACAGCAAGAACAAATGCCAGAGGCAAAAAGAAATGGCAAGTGAGGACACTGTTGAGCAAACAGATGAGCTGAGCAAAGGCTGTCCAAACTGAATGTTATAGCAACTATGGGGAAAAATTGTTCACCAATTTAAAGATGAATTTAAGCAAAGAACTTATGAAGAAGACCCCAATGGCAACCACAGCAACACCAAAAATTAAAAACAAAAGGGACTTGATTAAATTAAAAAGCTTCTGCACAGCAAAGGAAATAATCAACAGAGCAAATAGATAACCCACAGAATGCAAGAAAATATTTGCAAGCTATACATCCGATAAAGGGGTAATAACCAGAATCTACAAACAACTCAAGCAAATCAGCAAGGAAAAAACAAACAACCCCATTAAAAAGTGGACAAAAGACATGAACAGAAGTTTTTCAAAATAGGATAGAAAAATGGCAATAAACATATGAAGAAATGCTCAACATCACTAATTATCAGGGAAATGCAATTTAAAACCACAATGAGATATCACCTTACCCCAGTTAGAATGGCTTTTATTAAAAAGTCCCAAAACCTAGCACTCTGGAAGGCCAAGGCTGGAGGATTGCTCAAGGTCAGGAGTTCGAAACCAGCCTGAGCAAGAGTGAGACCTCGTCTCTACTAAAAATAGAAAGAAATTAATTGGCCAACTAAAAATATATAGAAAAAATTAAGCGGGCATGGTGGCACATGCCTGTAGTCCCAGCTACTCAGGAGGCTGAGGCAGGAGCATTGCTTGAGCCCAGGAGTTTGAGGTTGCTGTGAGCTAGGCTGATGCCACAGCACTCTAGCCCGAGCAACAGAGTGCTGGTGTGGATTCAGAGAGAAAGAAGTACTTATATATATATAGTCCCACTGTTGGTGGGACTGAAAATTATTCCAACCTCTATGGAAAACAGTATGGAGATTCCTCAAAGAACTAAAAGTAAACCTACCATTCTACCCTGCAATCCCACTACTGGGTATTTACCCAAAGGAAAAGAAGTCATTTTATCAAAAACACACCTGCACGCAAATGTTTGTTGCAGCACAATTCCCAATTGCAAAGATGTGGAATCAACCCAAGTGCCCATCAATTCATGAGTAGAGTAACAAAATGTGGTATATGTATACTATGGAATAACTACTGAGCCATGAGGAAGGATGAATTAAGGCCTTTTGCCACAATTTGGTTGGAACTGGAGACCATTATCCTAAGTGAAGTATCTAAAGAATGGAAAAGCAAACACCACATGTACTCGCTATTCAACTAGAACTAACCAATGAGCACATATGTGCACAGGGGGAAGTAAAGCTCCGTGGAAATCCAGCCAGGGGGAGGGGGAAAGAGGGGATGGGCAAAAATCTACCTAACGGGTACTGTGAACACTATCTGGGTGATGGGCATACTTATAACCCTTACTCAAACATAACAAAATCGACACATGTAACCAAAAACATTTGTACCCTCGTAATATTTTGAAATAAAAAAGGGGGAAAAATAATGATGAATTTAAGAGCTAAACATTCTTTGATATCTTTACTCTCACAGAGTGCTGTGTTAATTAGATAATGTTTATCAAGTACTTTGAGCAATCTCATTTCACGCAGGAACTATATGAAAGTAAGACTTATTAATCTGTTAGTACTACAACTACCACCTATAATAATGTCTTAGATTTATTTACTACCTTTTCACCCAAGACTCAGTGTATTTTGACACATATTAAACTCACGTAACTTCATATGTCTTTTCTAGAAATTGGGGTAGAGGTGTCCTTGTTTTGCAAATTACAATGGCCTCTTGCCTGCACTGAAAAGCCACGGCCCAGCATTCAGTTTACGCACATCTGCTGTTACACACTTAATGTTTTCCCGTTCCTCAGCTCCCCTCTCATAAAGAGATATCCACCCAAATAGGATGGTGGCAGAGATGACTTAATAATTTGAATCTTCTCACAATCTCTCTGAACATGTTTGTTTGCAAAATGGGAATAAGACCTCACAAGACTGTTGTAGAACTAAATCAAATGATGTGATTTACAAATGAAAAAAAGAAAAAGTACAGTGAGATTTTGGGTAAGTTTGTGGGGTTTTGTTTTTGTTTTTCTTATTTGTTTTGCTTATTTGTATTTTCTATGTTTGTCATAATGATTACTTGTTTTATTTTTTTTTTTACCTAAAACATTCTTGAGAAGCAGCGAATGAAACTGCTGGAAGGACAATGGCCACAGTCCCTCAGAGAATCCTTGAAAACAGTCACCAACAAGCTACTCCTTGGAAGTGCCAAGGGAAGGGAATGGAGCCAGCTCCATGCAGGGCTTGCTCTCTGGGAACACGTAAAGGGAATGTGGGACATTATTGCTCACAAGCCCGGGAGCTGGTTGGTTAATTTCTCTATCTGGTAATTAAACATTCACATAGTCTATGTTTTTACAACAAACCAATACGTTTTTCATTAAGTTATGAAGAGGCCAGGGCCCAGAGACTGGAGTCCGAAGGCAAACGTTCACACGTCTGCTGCAAGACCTGTTTGCCGGGACAGACATGGCGGTGGGCAGTCCACTAGAAGTCAAGACAGTCTTTCTTTTTCTTGCTAGAAGACAAGAAAGTCATTTTTGATGTGTTTATCATGTTTCTGAGTACATGCAAGAGAAGAAGGGGAAGAACACAAGCTTCCCAGATAGACTGGTGGCTGGAAAGACTGGCTATTGGCTAGAGATTATGTCCATAGGTGACCAATTTCAGTGCATCACACAACCAAGGAAAAACTGGGGAGAAAGCGAGCTGGTCTGGTCGAGAAACCCCCAGGGCACAGGAGTTCCTTACCCTACATCAAATCGTAGAACAGAGCTCACCAGAAGCAGTGTGTCGAGGCCACATGGCCTCGTGTCCCTAATCTGTCCATCTCTGCTCTGTCCTAAGGCCTCAGGTGCCGAGTCTCCCTAGCTCTCAAGGTCTTGTCACATGCCCTAGTACTTTTCTGAGTTGTCTGATAGTCCTATCTAAAATCTTCAGTGACATATCTTATGATATTACCCCAGAACGGGTGTTTCCGTGATCCAGGGGCACTCTAACATTCCAAAACATCTTTAAGGAGAATAATAGCAGTTCTGTGCTGGGGAATGTACGCTACGCACTACTTAACTTGTCCCCCTTAATCCTCACAATATCCACAGAGCAGGCATTTTTAATTCCCCTGTCACAGGTGAGGACATGGAGGCTCTACATATTTAAGTGCCTTGCTCAAGGTCACATGACTGAAGAAGCAGAACAATGATTTCAACCCAGAAGTATTTAATTCCAAAATCAGCATTCTTAATTACTCTGCTTGATTATTGTCTATTAACCACTGTGCTCACCACTCACCTTACAAACAATAAACCCTAAATAAATATTTGTAGGATGAGTGAATACTGTCTTCCCTCCAGACCTAAGGACTAGAGGCATTAATGGTGGAATGGCAGGTCACTGTTTTGTTTCATAGTTCATTGAAATATCATGGCCAGTGGCCTTGTGGCCTCTAAGGGGTCCAGCCACTCTGCAGCTCCCTGGTACAGGAGTGAGAATTCCTTGCTTACTTGCAGAAACACTTCGTATTGAGTTTTGTATGATTTTTTTCTCTTTCATTTTCTTTTCTTTTCTTCTCTTTTCTTCTTTCTCTCTCTCCCTTCCTCCCTCCCTCCCTCTATCTCTCTCTTTCTCTCTCTCTCCTTCTTTCCTTCCTTTCTTTTCTTTCTTTCTTGTATCCTGCATTCTAGGTCAACCAGCTTAAGTTGTTACACAGGCAGAAATTCTGAATTAAGTAGAAATCACGAACAAAATGTGTTTCAGAAGGGAAAAAACTAAATCTAACCTCAAATGGGAAACTTCCTTCCCAAAATACTAAAGTCTTTAAAAATAATGACTGGCATTGTTTCTCCTAACAGAAAACTGAAGTCATGTGTCTATAGATGTCTGAGTTTCATTGACTTCAAACGATTTCTGACTTGGTGGCACAGCTCAACATCCAGTCCTCTCTCTTCTCTTCTCCTCTTATAATCAGTCCTTTCTCTTGAATCAGGAAATTATCTGGACAGTGTCCTTTCTGTCTGCATTGCTGCTTTCCTTCCTCTACAGCTTACATTTGCTCCCCCTAGCCGTGCAGCGTACTCCCCCCCAGGACGCTCTGGCCACACTGACCAAGTGTCTCCATCTCTGCTGCTTCTCTTTCCTCTGAATGCCTTCCCGAATTTTCTTGAACCTGTGACATTCTTGTAAGTGCTAAATACTAAGCAGCTTCTCTAAAGTAGACCTGTGTTCTAAACAGTCTCTACAGTCGGGATTCCAGGGAAGGCCAGCTGGCTCTCACCCGTCCCTTCCCACTTTGCTGTGGAAGGCGTTGTTGTCTACAGACCATCTGGTCACTTGAGACCTTGGAAAGACATTCAGGAAGAGAGTTACAATGTCTGAATTTCTGGGGATCTTTTTAGTGGGGAAGAATTCAATGTAATCTGTGGATTATTTATTGATGAGTTTCTAGAAAGACTTATGAACTTTTCTTTTAGCCACTTGGGACCCGACCTCTGAATCACTAGGGAGCATAAATGAGAGTAGTCACGGGGAAGGCTGGAGGATGCTGATGGAAGTGGGGAGGGCCTGCAGCCACACTGCACGGTTGTCTCAAAGTGTCGAGGAGGCCCCACCTGAATGCACGAGCACTAGGGCCTGACCCGTCACAACCCCATGGTACAGGAGACGGGATGTGACCATCCTCACACAGGTCAGAGTTATTTTTAGTCAAGATAGAAGTACAACATGCATTCCCACTCCTGACTGCACCTGATTGCCATAAATAGAGGACATGGTGGTGTTAGTTTGTTCTGAACCTGGGGGCCACTTTAGTCACATGTTTCATCAGATTCAAGATTTACTGAAAATACTAGCACATTCCTCGACCAATGAGGAGTCACCTACAAGTAACTCAAGGGCATTAGTCCTGCTCCCCACACAAGGGAGTACTATATCCCAGTGACTGCTTTGGGCAAACTTGGGCTGGCCTGTGGGTTTCAGTTCCTCCATCCAGACAAGGAAACTCTCCTCATGACTGACAAAAGCAGGGGTGGGTTTTTATCATCAGCATTGCACCAGGCCAGATGTCCAGACACTAGGGTGGTTCTCTAGAAGACAGCATCATCAGCAACTACTGTTAGCAGAGGACTTTCTTCTATGGTGCCATGCTGTTGCTAATAGTTTTCATGGGAGACCTTACCCAGAGAGGGCAAAAACCAAAGGCTGTGCCTTCAAAGAGCCTATGAGAAATAAAGAGCCCCTATGCCAGCCCCTCTGGTGGAGGAAGCTGGAAATGGTGAGGGGGACCACCCATGGGCTACAGCCCCAACACTCGGGGCGTTCTGACATGACTTTCTCTGGGCAGATCGCTTTTGGGCCCATTTCTTCAGGCTGCAGTTGCGGATAATAGCCTGGATTCCTCCCTCCGGGTACAGCACAGTTGTCATAATCTCATGGAATCAACAAGCCCTTCTGGTCTGCTCTTATGCCCAGGCAAAAAAAGTGGTCTGGGCAACCTAAGAAGCTGGCAAGCACCGCAGGGCTTGTTTAGCAGGTGGCAGGACATGTGTTCATCCTCCAGGTGCTCATAACATCTTCCCTGGATCAGGTGCCAGAGGCTTTGGCTTCATCAGCTGTCTGCCTAACAAGGCTGAAAGGTTGCTTTCTAATTCTTCCACAAATAATAGGGTCAACATGTCACCCCTGTTGGTGAGGAATGGTGTTCCTGAGAGCCGGGAGGCCAGAATCCAGCTTCTAAGGCTCTTCAGCTAAGCAGATGCTATAGAGTAAAGCCAACAACTCTCTCTCTCTCTCTCTCAGCAATCTCAGTAGTTTCTCTCACACTCCCTGTTAGGGAAATCCTTAAGGACCAGGTGAGGTCTAAGCTTTCAGTGGAAACTTGGAGCTGTTTCAATGACCATCTGGGGACCCTACAATCTGCAAAGCTAGAACCAAGACAAATGTGGGTACTCCAGGTACGTAATGCTACAAAGATACTGCTTTTATTTCCTGAGAGCATAAACGGAAATATTGCTATGGTTTCAATGTTTGTGCCCCCCCAAAACTCATGTTGAAACTTATCTCCAATGTGGAAGTATTGAAAGATGGGGCATTTTAAGAGGTGATTAGATCATGTGGGCTCTGTCCTCATGAATGGATTGATCCATTCATGGATTAATGGATTAATAAATTACCTTGGGAGCAGGGCTGTTTGCTTTACAAGAAGAGGAAGAGGGACCTGAGCTAGCACCTCACCCTCCTCCCCACGTGATCCCCCTAGCCACCTCGGGACCTTGCAGAGTCCCCACCAGAAAAAAATGCCTTCACCAGAAACATCCCCTGGACCTTGGACTTCCCAGCTTCTTAAAATATAAGGAATAAATTTTGTTTGTTATAAATTACACAGTTTCAGGTATTCTATTGTAAGCAGCAGAAAAGAAACTAAGACAAATATCCTAGTTAAAGTGTATTCTACATGTTCTGACTGGTTTTCCAGGGCATAAAGAAGAGGAACAGGCATCCCATGAGCCCCCAAAGAGCCATTCAACTATAATTGCTTTCGCCTAGAACAAAAACTTATATTCTTAACATTGAGGAAAGACATGGTTCTGACATCCCGAGCCTAATGACCAGCTGCCTGTTGCCTGGACACAAGTGTGATACCACTACAGGGCATTTCAGTGGGTTGCCATTGTTGCCCTCCCAAAACATGTAGCAAAGTCTGGATTTTTCACTCATGTAGGGGATAACTATATGTACATCTAGAAATATATACACATGCACATGTGGACATATTTTAATACACATAAAAATGTTTCTTCTCTAAATAAATACATCCACACATGTAACAATGATGAAAATATAGATTTTTTTAAATAAAAAAGGAATAATCACCAAATACAGTAGTCAAATTCATATAGACAGGAAATAGAATGGTAGATACTGATTTTATTGACATATAATTTACATAAAATAAGATGCTTCCATTTTAAGTGTACAGTTTGATGCATATTGACAAATGTCTATACTCATGTTACTAATACAACAATCAAAACTTAGAGCATTGCCATAACTCCAAGAACTGTACAAAAATATTTACACAGGCTTTTTCATAGTAGTCTCAAACTAGACCCCAAATGTTCATCAATAAGTGAATGGATTTTTAAAAGTTTCTTATGCCACTTCCCAATCTGTCTTCCTACTCCTGGACTCCAAACCTTAGGTAACCACTACCTGCTTTATTCAAGATAAATTAGATTGTTAAAAAGAATTTCATAACAATGGAATCATATAGTCTGTACACTTTTGTACCTGGCTTATTTTGTTCAGCATAATGTTTTTGATTCATTTATGTTGTTGCATGTAGTTTGATGTATTTTGTTCCTTTTTGTTGTTGGATAGTATTCCAGTATATGGATACACCAGAATTGGTTCACCTGTTCACCTAGTGATGACATTTGGGTTCATTCAGGCTACTATGAAGAAAGCTGCTATAAACATTCATAAAAAAAAAAAAAAAGAATGGTGGATACTGCGCCTGGGGATAGGAGAATGGAGAGTTATTGTTTAATGGGTACAGAGTTTCAGTTTAGGAAAATAAAAAAGTTCAGGAGATAAATGGTGGTGATGATTGCGCAACAATGTGAATGTACCTAATACCACTGAACTATGCACCTGAAATGGTTAAAATGTTATGATGTGTATATTTTATCTCAATTAAAAAATTGTAAGTGTGATTGTACTTCTAGAAGGGCTATCAATTTAATCTTAAGTAGAAATAAGTTTACAAATAAATGCAGTATGACTTCATTTTCAACAAAGTGATCAAAATGTGCACAGAAAAAGGTTATGGGGGAAAGAGCATGAGGTAATGATTTTTTTCCCCTAAAAGTTATTTTTTATAATGAATGTTTTTTATGCAATAAAAAATGACAAAGGTTTAGAATGTTTCTGGGTTGTGTTCCTTAAATCCTTAATTACATAAATTAATATCTACATTACATAAAGGTATATCCTTTTTCCTCTAACGAAAACGTTTCCCCATAACATTTTGTACTTAAATCCCGACATTAAGTATCATTAAATTTTTTAAATCTCAAGAGAAGCATTTTTGTTATCAAAGAAGGTATCATAATCCATAACCCAGAGAGTGGGGGAATAATAGCAGTTGCCAATATTCTCAACCTCTTTTCTCCTTTTTATCAACGGAACATCTCTGTAAACAACTCACCGGTCTTTTGCGAAAGACGTGGGGGAAGAATCCCTGAACGGAGAAGACTGGAAAGTCTGCATTACAAAATCCCACGTGGGCTCTGGACAATCAGTCAGCCCCTTCCCTCCTGGGGTTTGGTCTTGACCACTGCAAGGGTGCCTTTCTTTCCCTACCAGATTCTTCCCGAAACAGGGAGATAATGGTTCTGCCCGCGGGCTCTGCATTCTTCCACGCGACTCCACCTTTGCTGTGGACCAAACAGGACTCACTAGACAGGCTCTCGGCCCTGCAGGAGATTTTAACCAAAAACTCTAGGATCAATGGAAAAGCACGGTTAGGCTGATAATCCACACCGCGCTCGCTGTAAACTTCTTCACACGAACCACCCGCCCAGCACACTATGTGGAACACTTAGTTCTTCCGACCCTCCCCTGCGCCGCCCCTCCCCCCGGGTCCACTGAAGCAGGCACGCCCCGCCCCGGCACAGGTAGGGACTCCGCTGAGTCACATGCTGGGTCAGAAGGCCATGGGGGCCCCGCCCGGCGCCGGGTCAGCCAATCGCAGCGCAAGAGGGCTGTAGGGGCGGGGCCGGCCTCCTGGGGCCTTAAAGCCGGAGTCAAGCGCAGCTGGGCCAGAACCGCGAACCTCCGGAGCCGGCGAGCTGCGTCTGCGGAGTGCGCCTGCGCAGCTGCGAGCGGGTGAGCGCCCCAGACCAGGCCCAGACGTAGCGGGACAGGGAGTGGAGGCCGGGACCCCCTGCAGGGACACAGTCAAGCAGTGGGAGCGACTCCCGGGAGCGCGGTCGTCTGCCCTGAGCTCTGCCAGCCTGGAGGTGGGAAAGCGGGGAAGGTCGGTTTAGGGACCCCAGGGAGGCGCCGAGGCCACTCGGGGAGTCCCAGGCTGAGCGGTCAGCCAGCCTACGTGTACCTCAGTTGGGCCACTAAGCGGGCCGCGCCGACTCAAGGCCTGTCCAGGCCGGAAGGGACAACTCGCCCCCCGCACGCCAGAATGCTTTGCTCCTACTGGAGCCACCGCGACGTCATCTGGCCGCAGCAAGCCTGAGTAGGGAGCAGCGGGCGGCGCGACCCCTGTCCAGCCATGCCTGGAGCCCCGCGAGCTGACTGCCGCTTTCAGGCACTGACCCAAGGGGCTCTGGCTTCCAGCAGCGAGGCTACGTGACCCTGGGTCCGGTTTGGGGGAGCGAGTGAGGCTGTTGGTGGCGCAGGCCCAACTGTGGGTCAGCGGAAGCGGTGGGTGTTCTCCTTCCCAGTTTCTCCAGGGAAGGCATTCCGTAAAGATTTCATTCAGGAAGGCGAGCTTGGAAGAAATATCTCATCTGCTGTATTGTACGTTAGCACAGAGGTGTGAGGTGGCCTCCTAAATCTTGGAGATCTTTTTGATCCTACTTGAGATCCCACATTCTTATTAGTGAGGTTTTGCCTGAGAGACCTCAGTACCCTTGGTACAAAACCTGGGCCAGCTGTTGCCTTCAGCTTCTGAGCCATAAGGTACCGTCACACCCTTCTCATACCCTAAATTAAAATCCTATACCCTGTTTCCATTCCTAGAGCTCTGGACACGTGGCTTTTCATTGTGTTGACTCCATCTAAATTACTCCAGGGGCCTGTTTTTCTTCAACCACATCCTAGCCTCTTCTACAGTTAGTTCTTGGGTAAATGCTTGGGAAAATAAATATTTTTATTCTACCATGGTGGCCTTAATTGGCATAAAATAGATTTTTAGAAGGATTGGTCTAATCAGATACTCAATTCTTTTCCTTTTGTAGGTTTTTTTGAAACATGAATCTTTTACTCATCCTGGCTGCCTTTTGCGTGGGAATAACCTCAGCTGCTCCAACACTTGATTGCAGTGTAGATGCACAGTGGTGTCAGTGGAAGGCAAAACACAGAAGACAATATGGCTTGGTTGGTAACATCTGAAACTGTTCAGAGAGACCCTGGAGAGAATGGTCCTTGATACTGGAAGTTTATAGCCAGAGAGTAGCTTCTAGAGGCTAGTTCTTACCAACACAGTAACCTAACAGCACCTGTTATAAGCAACTGTGAACATATGTCCCTGTTGTGTCTCAGCTTGAAGAACAGCTCCCAGAAGTATCAGTCATCCCTGGCCATGGTTTTTGTCCATCTCTGCAAATCCAGTTGGTGAGCATGGGTTGGGGTTTAGGTAGAAATAAAGACCATCAGTTATATGTTTGCCTCTAGAATGAAGAAGGATGGAGGAGAGCGGTGTGGGAGAAGAATAAGAAAATGATTGAACTGCACAATCAGGAATACAGCCAAGGGAAACACGGCTTCACCATGGCAATGAACGCCTTTGGTGACATGGTGAGTGTGGTGTGGATTGCTGAACTCTAGGCTTCCTCTCCTCAGTTCTTTACCAAAATAATCTCTTGCTTTGCAATGTTTTATTTACTTTTCCTTAAAGACCAATGAAGAATTCAGGCAGGTGATGAATGGCTTTCGAAACCAGAAGCACAGGAAGGGGAAAGTGTTCCAAGAGCCTCTGTTTCATGAGGTCCCCAAATCTGTGGACTGGAGAGAGAAAGGCTATGTGACTCCCGTGAAGAATCAGGTGAGACGCTGTCAGATTCAGTCCTCCTATCTCTATAGGAAAGTCAAGAGGCAGTTGACATCTGTGCTTTGGTAGACTGTGAGTCGACATGTAGTTCACTGTTTTTTGAAGAGTATTGGAGATATGAGCTGTTGTCAAAGTCTTGCTATTTGTTTTGTGCGTGACAGCTTATTAATTTCCTTTTCAGGGTCAGTGTGGTTCTTGTTGGGCTTTTAGTGCGACTGGTGCCCTTGAAGGACAGATGTTTCAAAAAACTGGCAAACTTGTCTCACTGAGTGAGCAGAACCTGGTGGACTGCTCTCGGCCTCAAGGCAACGATGGCTGCAATGGTGGCCTGATGGACTATGCCTTCCAGTATGTTAAGGAGAATGGAGGCCTGGACTCTGAGGAATCCTATCCATATGATGCAGTGGTAAATGGAGCATCTTATCTTGTCATTCCAGCTGTGCTATTGGAAAGAGGAACACTTCCAGGGATAAGATACCTTTTTCAGAGTTCACATTTTGTATGGTAGAATCTATATCTGCAAACTGTCAGTATTGTTATTATATATTATTAGCCTTTGCATAGTTCTCTGATTTGATGGTTAGCATATTGCTATTCTTCTATGTAACATGCAGAATATACAAACCATTCTATATATAATACAGATTTCTCCATTGTAAAAAATTTCTTGTGAACAAGTAGACCTAGGGAGCCTCATTGAAGAAATTTAAGCTAATTTTCCATTTCAAATCAACTAATGGTGGCCGGGCGTGGTGGCTCACGCCTGTAATCCTAGCACTCTGGGAGGCCTAGGTG
>VBSM01001060.1:1082652-1096195 GCA_008086735.1 Cheirogaleus medius
TGCAAAAGAATGCAGAGGACTCTCTAGCCCATGGGCCAAGCAGCACAGGTACCACAGAATCCAGAAATTGACCTAGAACACCCTGCATGTGTAGTAATGCAACTCCCAACTGTCCAATCAAAGTGGTCCCATGGTGATGTCTGCACCACTAGGGAGGTCCCTATCTGGACACCATAGAACAGGACCCAGACCATAGCCAATCTTTCTTTTGCACCCTTCCTTTTGCTCTCCTTTTAGCTGTGACAGTGGGTCTGGTAGTCATCCATGGAGTATGTACCATGCTCTGTTAACCTATACCTTGCTCTTGCCCTATGATCCTATTTTTCTCTGCTCAATAAACTCAATTTCGTGCTTGCCTTACTTTGGTGTGTCTGGTCATTGTTCGGCCACGAGCGTGTCAAGAACCGACATTTTCACACCGAAACCTGACACTCTGGTGAAGACGTTGACAGCAGGGAGGTTGCAGGAGTGTGGAGACAGAGGGTACACAGAGACTCTCTGTACTCTCCGCTCAATTTTGCTGTGAATCTAACACAGCTCTAAATAGTTTTAAGAAGATAGAAAGAATAACTAATTTTTTTGCAAATTTCTCTAATCTCATTAGGGAATTGCAAGTTAAAACTACTAGATATTATCAAAAAATTCATAGCAGTGCATTGGATAGGAAAGAAGCATCAGAGAACTTTCTGGAATAATGGTAATGTTGTATAACTTTTGTTTTTTTCTGAGACAGAGTCTCACTCTATTGCCCAGGTTAGAGTGCTGTGGCTTCAGCCTAGCTCACAGCAACCTCAAACTCCTGGGATGCGCCACCATGCCCAGCTAATTTTTTCTATTTTTTAGTAGAGATGAGGTCTCACTATTGCTCAGGCTGGTCTCGAACTCGTGACCTCAAGGGATACTCCCGCCTCAGCCTCCCGGAGTGCTAGGATTACAGGCGTGAGCCAGAGCACGCCCAGTTGTCATGTTGTATATCTTGATAGGGATTTGAGTTCATAGGTACAGTATATGCTGTAAAGGAAAATAAAAATCTCAGGACCACTCCCCCAACTCCTTATGTAAAAGGCAGGGTCAATCCTGGAGGCTGAGTCATGCAACAGTCCTTTCAAAAGTATAGCTGTTACTAACCTTATGCATCAGCCAGATTCCCACAGAAAGGTAAAAGGCCTCAGGCATCTACAAGGACTGCCCCCATTGATCATTCATAAGGAAATTCCTTGCTGGCCTTCCGTTAGCAAGAGCATGCACATCATAACTTTGGGTCTGTAGGCTAAATCCCACTCCTAAAACTAAAGTCTGTTAGATTCCATACTAACAATGTTTATCTTTCCAAGTGTAGAACAGAGACAAGGTCAATCATTCTTCCACCTACCCAGGGACATCTACATAAATGATTCTTCCTTCCCTCCCTTTTTCCCTTTAAACACTCAGCTCATCTTACGTAAAAAGCAGATTTTCTGGGCCTCACAAGAATGTAAACATGTTGCCTCCCTGCCCCACCCTACTTATGCCTTCTCACCTTTAAATACTGAAGTTGCCAAATCACCCTTTGAAAAACAGTCACAGATTTGTCTGTGGTTTGTGCTTTTCCTGGCTACATAATCAAACTTTGGCTTAATAAACCTCAATTGATTGAGACCTTTGCCTCAGTCACTTATTTTGGGGTTGTCTGTGCAATTGTCAAAACTCAAACAATATACATTTCAGATTTGTGCATTTCATTTTATGTAAATTTTATAGTAAAACTAAAATTTTTAAACAAATATTAAACACTGGTTAATGTTATGCATGCTAAAGTATTTAGGAGGAAGTACTGATGCCTATAAATTACTTTGAAGTGCATGAAAAATGAGATGGATAAATAGGCAGACATAGGCAAGGATAGATGAATAGATAGGAATTGAAATAAATATTAAAATTTTAATGGTAGAATCTTGGAGGTACGTATCTGGATATTCATTATACAAATTTTTTTCAGCTTCGTTGTATGTTTGAAAATTTTTATAGTATTAAATACAATGTTGGGAAAAATTTTAGTAGAGATGATATTCTAAATAGCCATAGAAAATTTGATTTTCAGAAGTCCAGCTTATTAAGAGATAAAATTATTTTTGTTTCATTGTTTGCTTGTTTTTTAATTCTGAAAGCTTGGATTTAAACAACAAAGAGTCAAAAGCATTACAGAAGTTTGTTCTATGATGGAGCAGTAAAAGAGAAAAGAGAGCAGTATTAGCCCAAGACTAGAGAAAGGTTAGAGCATGAGAGGGATTTGGAAATGAAGCAGGGAAGTCACACTCGGGTGTGGTTCCTTGAGATGCCAGGGTGGGGGAGGGATGCAAGGGAGGTGTAGGACCCCCTGTGTGGGGGTTGGACAAGGAAGCACAGAGCTGTGCCCACTTCTCTAGGGGTCTCCAGCATTAGAAGCCACTGAAAGAGCCCTGGGCCTCGTGGGCAGTTGCCGTGCAGTAGCTGAGACCCAGGCAGATGGGCGCCTGAGAAGGCAGAGTGGGCCAGAGGGTGGGCTGGGGCTTTGTGGCTGGGGCCCAGATGACAGAAAAGGACACCAGATTGCAGAGCAGAGACAGAAGGAAAGGTGCCAGTGAGCTGAGGTTCAAGAGGATGCTATCATCTCAGCACACCTAAGCCCGGATGAAGGCCAGAGGCCTCTTCCCAAGTCCTCCTCTCTGAGGCAGGATCTCTGTGGAACGCGCACAGGCCAACAGGGATCATCTACAGGAAAAGGGCAGGAGGAGGAGAGAAGAATCCTGAACCAAGTCACTCCTTAACAGCACTGAGCTCCAAACGGGAAGTGACTGAAGGTCCTAGATCGTCAGCCATCAGAGGACATGGGCCTCAGCTGGATTAGTTTCTGGTATAGAGAAATAAGGAAAGAATATTTTTGCACATAGGAGCCTATGAGTATAAAACTACATATTGTGTTATATAACAAGCTACTTGTTATTATGTATTAAGCTTATCCCAAATGTTTTGGACAATGTATGAAAGGCTATCCTCAAATTTTTAAGTTCTAGAATACTTGTGAAGAAAGTCAGTTTCCCTACTACAAGCCCCTAAATGCAATTGGCTTGTTAGGCAGGAAAGTAGTGTTCTTGCTATCATTGTAATCTGTAGTGTAATTCCACCGTAATGATTTGATGATGAGAATTTAAGGTCCCATTTACCACTTAGAAAAGTTAGATTTTAATAAATCACCTAGGAATAAATCCCCATAAAGTTGTCTTGGAACTGTTTGGACAAAATATTACAGCAATAAAACTATAAAGATAACCTGGTCCAGGCATGGTGGCTCATGTCAGTAATCCCAGCACTCTGGGAGGCCAAGACAGGAGGATCACTTGAGGCAGGAGTTCAAGAAAAGCCTGGGCAACATAGTAAGACCCCAATTAGCGAGGCACGGTGAATTTGGAGAAAAACTCTCTTCTTTATCACTTCCTTGTTAGGTCCAGAGTGGAGAGAGAGAGAGAGACAGAGACATGAAGCCTCATGTGTAGCAAAATGCTGTTTATTTTGGGCATCTGGGTGCAGATGGTTGGAGGCCAAAGAGCACTCACACTGAGGGAGGGGAAAGCCTTGGGTTTTATAGAGAGTTTCTCAGGGAGGGTGAGTACCTGGGCTAGAACAGCCGCTGCAATAAAACTTTTTTATTTTTAAACCAATTTCTGGGACCCCTGGGTCAGTCTCATCCTGTAGAGATAAGGAAAGGGTAGTTCTGTCCTTATCAGGGGGGATAGGAATGCTGGCTGCAGTTTGTCTGTTAGATTTACAACCTCTGGGGACTCTCTAGACTCCTGCGGCAGAAAGTCCCCTGCAGCTATTGGTTCAGAAACCTCGGTTTTCCATTAACCACATTCTGTCCCATACATACTTTTTGAGTTCCCACCTGGAACAAACCTAACATTCCCAAATTTTCTTGGTCAAATTCCACTTACTTTCCATGGAGCCATGCAACTATCACAGGACACCACCCCTGAGCATTGCACATCAGCAGCTTTCTACACGGAGCACATGGAAATTTAGAAGCTGGGAAAGTGTGCGTGAAGAGTAGGGTGCTGTGCACACGTGTGGTGGATGTAGAGGACACACAGGCTGCATCCCCAGTGTAGATGCTAATTAGCCCTGGATGGCCACATCGTGTGGTCCTTGCTTCCTGCACAGCAAAGCTGGGGTGTGAGCCAAGGAAACACTCAGGTAGCACAACCCGACTCAAAGCCTTGCTCATTCATCACACAGTGGGGCCACGAAACTGGGAGACCTGTGCCTTCTGCCATCACCTCCTACTCCTCCTAGAGTGAGAGACCAGCATCTGGGTAGAGCATACCGAGTATCAGGTGCATTTAAAAGAAGGAATTGTTGCTGTTATCAAACAAATGGGCTTGCTGCCCATGTGCACAGAAGCCGATACTACGCAGCACCAGCTTTTGAGAAAAGAAAGGCTTTATTGCAAAACCCTCAGCAATAAGACAGAGGCAGGCCTAAATCTGTCTCCCCGATTTGGGGCTGGGGCAAATTTATAGGCTCAGAGGATGAGGAAAAGGATTAGGAATGTTGGCTTGGCAGAGTCTGATTGGAGGACTTTAAATGTGACCATTTACAGAAAGGTATGATGAAGGTGATTGGTGATTGTAGCCAGTGACCTTCCAGGCCCGCAGACCTCTCGGTTCTGAAGGAATCCTGGTATTCAGGTTGCAAAGGAAGGAATCATTGGTTCCAGGTGGTGTTAGAGGTCAAAGCCTTTTTTATTGCACATGCCTTGGCTCCATGACTTGCAGTTTTTGCCTCTGTTATCCCTACAAGGTAACTTGCCATTTTGTTAACAGAGTAGACCCCGTTTGAGCTGGTCCCACAGTTACATTGCCACCTCAGATCAGAATTGTATATTCTGCACGCAACTTTTACATATGATTTCCTTTTTCTATCTTAGTAATGATCACAAAGAATGATTAGTTCCCCAAAGTGGAAGCTACATTATTCCTCAGTGGATCCTCTGAATTTGAGGATAAAGTTTGGCTGTGCTTTGGACTATAGCTGCAGGTCTGACCTGAGGATAAAGGAACCAAGACAGGGAGGCAGCCCGGTGGAGAAGTTGGGGAGAGGGAACAGGACAAAAGAAAAAACAAACATAAGTCACCAGTGTGGGGTTAGCAACTGAGCAAAACGTCCAAAGCTTATATTGAGAAGATTTCCCATTTTGGTGTTTGAGAGGATCATATAGGGAATGGGGGATACTTGATTATGCAGTTCTATTTCCTTTTCTGTGGTCTCAAATATTTTAAAGAACATTTTATGTGTTTGTCTTTAGAATTAGTAAATGAATAGACCTTACCTTTTTAATACCTGAGCTTCTCAAAACCACGAGTCATTGAAGTATTGTCAGTGGAGCTAGGTTTTAAAAATCCGACACTTAATTAGCACTGGTAAGGTGCGGGGCTTCTGTCTCCTAGAAATGATCAAGCAAGGACACACCCTGGAGGCAAACGCCCTCCTGGAAGCCAGTGAGGTAGGAAGACGCAGCGGCCCATCCGGTCGCGCGGCATAGCCTCTGCGTGACTCAGCTGTCTTTTCCTGCGTTCAGCGTGACTCCTGCTTAGCTGCATCCACATGGAAGTGGACAGACTGGCCTAGGAGACTCAGGGCTTTACCTTGAAGGCCTTGGTGCTCATGGTCCACTTCTCCTGGTGCCCTCTGGCTCCCAGAGCTGAGTTTGCCAAGCAAGTGGTGGGAGAAGGGAGAAGGGACGCGGCGAAGGCCCCAAAGCCCAGCATTTTTTCCTAAGCCCTGCTGTCCTGACGTGCCCTTAATTTATTTCTTCACTTTAGAAGGGAACCTGACACTTAGCACCCTAGTTTCTGTGTCCCCCACTGCCGTGACCACCCTCAGCTGTACAGCGGGGCATATGAGAGCACCATCTCCTAGGGCAGTGGTTCTCAAAGTGGGGTCTCCAGCCAGTGGCATCTGCGCACCTTGGGAACTTATTCAAAATGCAAATTCTGGAACCTTATTCCCGATCTAGTGAATCAGGAACTTGGGGGATGGGGCTTAGGAACCTGAGTTTTCAGGAGCCCTCTGGGTGATTCTGCTGCAGGCTGAAGTTTGAGAACATCTGTCCTAGAGTTGTAGCGAAGATTGCACGAGGAGCATGTGTAGAATGCTCAAACAGTGCTTGACACCTAAATGTTCTTAGCTATTTATATCATCACCACCATCATCACGGTGGCCAAGACCTTGTCTAATAATGCTTTACCCTCCAGGAGTACCAGGCACGCACAGATGGAGACACCCTCGCTCTGGGGCAACCCCTACGGCAGGTACATATGCAAGCTGGGTCTCGTAACAGCACAAAGGTCTTTTCTGTCTTATACCACTTACCATAATGACACAAAAATTGATTTTTATTTATATCATGTCTACACATTATACATATATAATATATAGGATATACATAATTATTGTTATTGAGATATACTTCACATAACACAGAATTCACCATCTTAAAGTGAATATTTCAGTGGTTTTAATATATTTACTATGTTATGCAACCATTGCTGCTTTTAAATTCCAGAACATTTCAAGAACAACTGCAGAAGACTCCCATTAGCCCAAAAAGAAACATCACATTTATTAGTCACAGTTAGTCCCAATTCCCTCACCTGTCACTCCCATAAACTTCCTTCTGTCTCTATGGATTTGTCTATTCCAGACATTCCATAGAAGTGGATCACAGGACACATGATCTTTTGTGCCTGACTTTTTTCACTTGGTATAATGTTGCCAAGGCTCATCCATGTAGTAGCATGTATCAATATTTCATTCCTTTTTATTGCTGGATAATACCCCGTTGTATGGATACAACACATTTTGTTTTTCCATTAATCAACTGCTGGACATTTGGGTCACATCCATTTTTTTGGCTATTACAAATAATGCTGTTAGGAACATCTGTTACAAATTTTTCATCACCATATGTTTTCATTTATACTGGATATACAAGAGCAAGAATTGTTGGGTCCTATGGTAACTGCATGTTTAACTGTTTGAGAATCTACCAGACTGTCTTCTACAGTTGCCGCATCATTTCACTTTCCCCACAGCAATGTGTGTGGGTTTCAATTTCTCAATATACTTACCTAACACTTGTTGTTGTTCATTTTTTAAAATCATAGCCATGCTAGTGGTTATGAAGTGGTATCTCATTGTGCTTTTGATTTGTATTTCCCTAATGGCTGATGATGTTAGGCATATTTTTATGTGCTTTTTGACCATTTCTATATCTTCTTGAAGAAAGTCACAAAGATTTACATACTTGTTTCCTTCTAGGAGTTTTGTAGTTTTAGCTCTTATATTTTGTTTGGTCTTTGATCCGATCTGTTTTGTGTTAATTTTTGTATATGGTATGTGGTAGGGATCCAAATTCATTCTTTTCTAAGTCGATATCCAGTTGTCCCAGTTGAAACAACTATTTATCTGCCATCAGATTGTCTTGGCACCCTTGTCAGAAATCAATGGACCATGAATGTGTGAGTTTATTTCTGCACTCTCAGTTCTACTCCACTGGTTTATATGCCTATTCTTATGCCAGTATCACCCTGTCTGGATTACAGTAAACTTGTCACAAGTTTTGAAATCAGAAGTATGAGTTCTCCAACTTTGTACTTTTTTTTCCAAGATTATTTTGGCTTTTCTGTGTCCCTTGTAATTCTGTATGAGTATTATGATCAGCATGTACATTTTTGGGGGTAAAAAAGTAGTTGGAATTTTCCTAGGGATTGCATTGAATCTGCAGACCAATTTGGGGAGTATTTCCATCTTAACAATATCAAATCTTCCAATCTGTAATATGGCATGTCTTTCCATTTATCTAGATCTTTAGTTTCTTTCAGCAATGTTATGTGGTTTCCATTGTACAAGTCTTTCATTTCTTTGGTTAAATTTATTACTAAGTATTTTAATCATTTTGGTGCTATTATAAATATACTTTTTCCTTTATTTTACTTTCAGATTGTTCATTACTGGTGTATAGAAATGCAACTGACTTTTGTATATTGATCTTGTATACTGCAACTTTGCTGAACTCATTGATTAATTATAATAGTTTTTTAAAAAAGATTTTTAAAAGAATTTTCTATGTACATAAGATCATGTCATGTGCAAATATTGATAGTTTTACTTCTTCCTTTCCAATATGGACACTTTATATTTATTTTTCTTGCTTAACTACCCTACTTAGTCCCTAATTCTGATTCTGACGAGACACACAGATACAGTGAGAGCCCAGAAACACACTGTGGATCTGAGAAGCTAAGTCTATGGAAACAAGAGGGAATTTCGACTTGGACAAATAGGGATGCCCTCAAGAGTAGCGGGCACCCTCCCGGGCAGGGGTACAGAGAGGAGGGATGGAGGGGTGGCTGCCCCCAGGAAATACAGTTTGGGAGTGAGCAGCTAAGGACCAGAAGACAAAGCACATGTGCTCTGGTGGCAGCCCAGCTGGGTTCACGTCCTGATCCTGATCCTCAAGCTCTTTAGACTCAGAATGGCCATCAGAGCTGTCCCAAAGCACTGTCTGACGTGAGAGCAATGTTCTATATCTGTGCTGTCCAACGTGGCAGCTGCTGGCCGCACGTGGGCTTGAGATGTGGCTAGCCTGACTGAAGAACCAAAATGGTCATCTTTCTTAATTTTAATTAATTAAAATTTAAATCTAAATAGTCACACAAGGTTGGTGGCTACTGTATTGAACAGCATCGGTCTAGAAGAAAGGGTATAAAAGCTTGGCCATCTGGCCCTGCCTGTTCCATTTGGTGACAGAAGGACTGTTCCTTCAATGAAGAGCAGCAGTAACCGAGTGTCCAGGATGCAGGGGTCCAGGGACCAGGTGCCCCAGTGGGGCTGGGGAGGAGAAATGAGTCACATTACAGGAACAGGACACAGGGTAATCTTCTAGCGTGAGCCGTGTTCAGAACTGAGAAGATGCTTGCTAGGGGAGCGAGTGTTCACTATGGCTGTTCTCACAGCAAAAGTGAGAGGTAACTTTGCAGGAAAGGAACTATGGAAGTAGCTCAGGAGAAGAAAAATGAGGGTTTAGAAGCCAAGAGTGTGGTCTTCTGTTCACATCCTCACTGCTGTTCTCTAATCCTCAGCACATTTCTTCATTCTGTGTGCTTCCATCTCCTTACCTGCAGAGTGGAAATGATGATACCTTCTAACTCAATGGGTTATTTTAAGCATTAAATGAAAAAAATTCCATGAAAAATACTTATCACAGTGCTCAATATATATTTTATGTATCCTATGACTCTATGACTAATGGGTTTTCAGAAAGATGATGTACTTGGGCAGAACAATAGAAGTGAAGTCATTTAACACATTTCGTACCGCATAGAAATCTCTAAGACATAAGCCAAGGACCGCACGTTTTTGAGCAAACTGCACGTTATTTAAATCATCATAACTACAGATCATAATGCACTTTAGGTGTTGTTTTTCAATAATTATAACATTTTTATTTACAAAACAATTAAACAAATAAACAACTAATTAAACAATTCAAGTTCCTATTACTTTTTTAACGTATGGTACTGCGTAAAACATTTTCCTCTATGGAGAGGGACCAAACAAAATTTACATAAGTATCTAGATTCGCTCCTTTTTCCATGGGCGGCACAAACTCTGCAGGCTCTCGTAGGAAATGTTTTCTTTCCACTCACTGGAATACACGTAGGTTCATGCTGCTTCATATCACCTGAAAACCTTTTGGGTGGATCTTTACGAGGTGCTCTCCTTGCACCCTCAGGGGAAGGGCTGGACAGATTTGTCTCTGGTTCCGGAGAGCCTTCATTATTGTCATCCGTTATCCAGTCTCTCGCCACCGATAGCAGAAACTGTTTATACTTCATTTTTGCTTGTGGATTGAGGACGTTGTACACTCGAAATGAATTGAAAAGTCCACAGTTTATAAGATACAGCACTACTTTTTTTGTTCATTTCATCGTTTTCCTTAGAATGGAACAACAAGAAAGGAATTGATCCGCACGGTCAACGCCTTTCACGTGGGCACTGTATTCCTTGATGCAGGTAGGTTTTACAATATTCTCTCCCATTTTTCTATTTGTTTTTCCTGTTGTCGAGACAGAAGTGTCATGGATCGTTGATATCATTCGGACAACCTGCTTGTCTTTCCATGCTAGGAGAAGAATATCGCCTTTTCTGGAAAATATTATGTCACCTTTCTTCATTCTTGATGTTTTCATTTGCAAATTTGGCAGTAAACCCCTACTCTCCCTAATGGACAAGACAGTGTGTTGACATCTAAGGTCCATAACAGATGGCGCGAGAAACACGAGAAAACTCGTGAGCGGTATGAAAGGTGTTAATATGTTCAATGGCTTCTCGTTGATCAATTTTGATTGCTGAATAGGACCTACGGTTTAGCAGCCAGTTCTTTAAACTTCCTTCTATAGTAGGGATTAAATGCCCGAGGTGAAGCCTTTTCTACATGCTGTTTGGTCTTGCCTGTAGTCAGAGGCTAAAAGGCAGAGAACACGCATGGTTCCTTTGAGAGTCTTAGTCAAGGCGCTTTTGTTTGCACATGTACGAGGTTGTGACAGCGTAACTGTTTCTCTGTTTCTGCAGGAACACCGAAGGCTGAGAGCAAAATAGAAAAAGACTTTCAAAAGAGAGCCCCATCCCAAAGGGCTTCTGGACAGAAGGACGAGACCTTGACACCAAGACCCTGGAGGTGTGCCATCTGACCTGAAAAGTGTGTTCGTGCTTCTGCATGTGCAGGTCCAAGGCAGGAGTAATGGTCCTGCAGAGAGGGGCTGCCCATTTAGAAGCATCTATAGTCGGATGCTCCCAGTGAGGGAAACTTCCAGAATCATAAGCAGGCCTCAGCTTGGGGAATCTGCCACACCCAGCGGACACCAAACAGGACTACATCAAAGGTCAAAGAGATCTTTCCTGTCTCCCCCTCCCTCCCCAGTTCCATCCCAGAGGGGCCATGGCTGCTCCCAGGAGAAGAAGGAGGAGGAACGCTACTAGGCTGAGAAATAGGAACCCATGACCCCTGTCCGCCCCTCTTCTGAGCCTGAAGCAATTCTGAACTGGGAGTGGGGAAAAGCTTCAACTGTAAATGAAATTTGGAAGGTTTTAGTTTTTAAAAGAAAATTTAAAAAAATTTTAGATCACAGAAAAGTTGGAAAGATAGAACAGAGAGCTCCTAGATGCCCTTCACATGGCTTCTCTCATAGCTAACATCTTAGATCAGAGGTCCCCAACATTTTTGGCACCAGGGACCGGTTTCATGGAAGACAATTTTTCCACGAACAGGGGGGTGGGGGTGGAAAAGACGGTTTTGGGATGATTCAAGCACATTACATTTATTGTGCAGCCAAACCTCTCTGCTAATGATAATCTGTATTTGCAGCCGCTCCCCAGCACTAGTATCACTGCCTCACCTCCACCTCAGATCATTAGGCATTAGAGTCCCATAAGGAGCCGCAAACTAGATCCCTCAAATGCACAGTTTACAGTAGGATTTGAGCTTCTATGAGAATCTAATGCTGCCACTGATCTGACAGGAGGTGGAGCTTATGCAGTGATGTGAGCGATGGGGAGCAGTCGTAAATACAGATGAAGCTTCCCTGCTTGCCCGCCACCCACCTCCTGTGCAGCCTGGTTCCTAACAGTTACTGGTCTGCGGCACAGGGGTTGGGGACTGCAGTCTTACGTGACTTTGGTACATTTGTCAAAACTAAGACACTCACATTAGAGTGTTACTAATAACTAAGCTCCAGACTTTATCTAAATTTCACCGATTTTTCCAACAGTATCTTCTTTCTATTCCAGGATTCGCCAGGGTACTATGTAGCATTTTGCTTCCAGGTCCCCCCGGGCTCCTCTGTCTGTGACGGTTTCTTATCCTTCCGTTATTTTCATGGCCTTGCCAGTCTCAAGGCATCATCGCCAGGTGTCCTGTACAGTGTCGCCCAATCTGGTTTGTCTGACATTTTTCTCATGAGCAGCCTGGGGTTATGGGGACATTTTAAATTTTGAACTGAGATTGTCTTTGGGTCTAAAAGAGACTACAGATGTTTTTCTTTTACTAAATATAGAGGGGCCTGCCTGAGGTTTCATCTAAGGATTCTCCTGACTGGGGAAGAACTGGAGAGTGAAACAATTATTTTCTGCTTGGCTTTATGGAGTCTTATTCTATCACGCCTGTAACAATGGCTGGTTCAAACTAGCTTAAGGAAGAAGGGAATTTATTGAAAAAATATCGGGGTATTACAGGAACCCAAGGGCAGAAACCCCAAACTACTCACTATGCTCTCTCTCTTTTTTAATTTAGGTTTGTTTTATTTAAGTTTAATGTTAATTCCATGCTGTGTTTCAGTAAGAACAATATGAATTCTGTATCTGTGGCTCCAATCAGATATTCACTAGTACAAATTAGCTGCAAGCTACACATACTGAACAAAAGAGGCTGAGAGAGGAAAGGCTGGAAGGAGTGGGGGCAGGGTGGGGGAAGGGGAGGAGAAGAAACAAGGGATTAAACACACACAGAGGCTTTTCTGTACTACCTTCCATGCTAACCTGCTTCAGAGGGAGAGTAAAAGTAGGCAAGAAGGAGCAGCCACGGATTGTTGAGCTCTTACCAGCACTATGCTTTTCAGCAAAATTTGAAATACTTTTTACAGCAAAACTGTTACAACAAACTCTCAAGTTAACACCCAGTTAATTTTAAACATTGGTATAAAATTTGGTTTAAGCAATTAAAAAAAGGAAAAATGATGCCATGCATGCCTCTATAGTGTGATCTACCTCTCTCTTAGATGCTTGCATCACCTAGAAGGCTAATGGCTTCCAAATGTAATTTCCATTTCTTTTTTTTTTTTTTTTTAAGACAGAGTCTCACTCTGTTGTGTGAGGTAGAGTGCCGTGGCATCAGCCTAGCTCACAGCAACCTCAAACTCCTGGGCTCAAGCAATCCTACTGCCTCAGCCTCACGAATAGCTGGGACTACAGGTATGCGCCACCATGCCAGGCTAGTTTTATATATATATATATATATATATATATATTTAGTTGTCTAGCTAATTTCTTTCTATTTTTAGTAGAGATGGGGTCTCGCTCTTGCTCAGGCTGGTTTTGAACTCCTGACCTTAAGCAATCCGCCCGCCTCGGCCTCCCGGAGTGCTAGGATTACAGGCATGAGCCACCACGCCCGGCCTTATTATTCTCATTTCTGTTCTCATTTTAATAATAATAAAACCAAGTTGCAAAGAAGTTAAGCTATTTGTTCAAGGTCCCAGCATTAGTGACTGGCAGATGCCAGCTCGGTATCCAGGCCTGTGTTTGTGACTGCAATTAATGAGCTGATACGTGAAAAAGCTAGGTAACATGATGGAAACTACAAGAATTCAGAGTATAGAAAGGACCATATGAGTGTTATAGAAAGAATGAGGGGCTTGGGCGGAGCAAGATGGTGGACGAGAAACACCGCCAGACAGAGCGTCTCTGCAGA
>VBSM01001060.1:1151663-1169147 GCA_008086735.1 Cheirogaleus medius
GGCGGGGAGTATGAAATAGAAGCGCAGGGCGCCGTGGGAGCACGGAGCAGGGGGTCTCCTTGGTTCAGGGGTCATGAAAGGGCTTGGTGACTCGTGAGCGGTGAGTAGCTGTCGTCTGGTGAAGTCAGGAGCCGCGCGGGGAGGAGGTAGGAGAAGCCAAGGTGAGGGGAGCGTGTGCTCAGGTCTGACCTGCTCTGTCCCGCGCAGTGACCGCCAGACTCCACAGCTGCTGAGGGCTTGAAGCGGGGCGAGTCCGGATTGAGACACGCACCTTAAGTGTAAAACACACGTAGGATTCCAAAGACAGTATGAAGAAAGGAATGTGAAATAGAAAATAATGTTTTACAGTGATTATATTTTAAAATGGTAATATTTTGGATATATTGGGTTAGTTGAAATCGGTTATTAAGATTAGTTTCATCTGTTTCTGTCTACTCACGGAATGTGATCATGTACTGGAAAGTTGAATATTACGCGTGTGGCTCACAATATGTTTCCACTAGATGGCGCTGTCTGGAGTTGACTGTGAGCCCAGCGTGTCCCGCACCTGAAGCGACTGCAGCACAGTTGGCACCTGGAGGGCAAGGGGGTGTGGCAAGGACGGGCCTGGACACCAGGCATGACTGGCCCTTGGAGGTCCTTTGAAGGCTCAGACCTTCCTAAGGGCGTGGGAAGCCACTGGAGAGATTCCAGCAGGGCAGTGGTAAGAGGAGATGTGCATTTTAAAGAGCAACTGGCTTTCGTGGGGAATACACTGGAAGACAGTCAGAGGGCTGCGGTCATCCTCCACAGGTGCTCTGTGCACTTGGCCTAAGATCCAAACCCTCACCTGGGCCTACAGGGCCCTTCAGACTCGACCCCAGCCTTCTGCTCCCACCTCCTGTCGTGCCGTGTCCTCCGCTATCTCTATGGAACAGGGCAGAATCTTTTCCATCTTGGAACTTTGTAACACAATAATCCACTTTGCCAGGAATGCTTTTGCTTAACTCTTCTCAGAACTGGCTTATTGTTCCTGGAGCTTTTCCTCAGCTCCAGTGTCACCTCCTCAGAGAAGCCTTCCCTGACCCCCTTCTGAAAATATCTCCCCAGTTACTTATTTCTTCAATGTACCCATCACTATCTGAAATTATCTTAGGCTTTATATGTTTGCATGTCTACTGTCTGTCTTTCTGCATTAGGATATGAACTTCTGGGGAGCAAAGGCCTTGCTGTCTAATTGGATCTTGTGCATGGCAGTCCGAGCTTTGGGGATGGGAGGAACACAGGGAAACGTGGTAGACCGAGTGCAGGAGAGCGCCCAGGACATAACTCTAAGGATGTAAATACCAGAGGGTGAGCTGGTGCTGGAGACTGCAGGGGCATCTAGGCAGAAAGAAGAGCGTCATGTCGTGGAAGGCCATAGAAGACAGTGTTTGAAGAAGGAGCTCGTGATCAGGATGGAAACTGGCCATGGAGACTCAGAAGGCACTGGCAACCTTAGTGACGGTCTGGGAGCCAGAATGCAGGGAAGAACACGACGGGGAGGAGAGGGAGTGGAGGCAGCAGATGTGCACAGCGCCACTCCTTGGAAGGCAGCAGTGGGAGGTCCCAGGGTGCAGCAGGAGGCTGATATGGGGCCTCTGGAAGAACTTTTTTTCAAATGGGAGATAGTTGAGTGGATGGGCTGAGGCTGGACGAGAAGTTGAAGTGAAAGGAGAGATGAAGGTGATGGATGTCTCCGGGTCTGTGAGAGGCTGGAGGAGAAGGAACCAGCAGATGAGAAGAGGGTGGGCTGTAGATAGGGTGAGGACACCACTTCCGTTATAGGAGCAGAGGCGGGACGTTTACTCAAGCCTTGCGATGGGCAAACAACACAGGACATAGTCCCCACCTCCAGGAAGCTGCCATGTGGTCAGAGTGGCAAGACATGGCAACAGATGAGATTGGGCACATTCAGGGTGGCATGGCTGTAGACAAGACATTTCAACAAAAAGAATAATAACTCGGTGTGAAATAATCCTACAGGCAACGAGTGCTGTAGTATTTCAGAGGAGAGCAAGATTATTAACTCCTGATGCTGTGATCAAGGAAGTTTTCGTGAGAAGTGGTGTTTGATTTGGGCCTTAAAAGCAGGGAAGCATCTCACTAGCTGGAGATGTAAGTGGTAAAAGAAAATAAAGGAGGAGAGTGCATTTCATGTCTAGGGACTGGCATTAACAAAGGAATGAAGTGCTGTACTTCCATAAGTTTGTCCTTCAGCTAGGAAACAGAGTTTTGTTTTGTTTTTGTCTGTATTCTGATAGAACATGGTAATTTAGAGGAAGAAAGAGACCTTAGAGATTATCTCTTCAAATGTCCTTATTTTTCTAGGTATGAACACTGAAGTGCAGAGAGATGGAAATAACTATTGAAAGTCACAAAACTGGTAAGTGACAGAGTTGGGCTTGGCTCACAAATATAGCTTCTGTAATAACGTTATTGTATAGGTTGTAAGGATAGATATATTCAGTAAAACCAACCAAATTTTTTTGAATTACATTAGAGGTACAAGGAAGTAAAGATTAGATGAATTTTAAATTCTTAAAGGAGATATGGTTATACAGTTACAGTGATTACAACAATTCTAACAAAGTTTTGCTACAAAGACGTTTCATTGTAACCTACATTAATGAAGAGATCAGGATGATTTGTTACTAGGAGATTAATTGATGACTTCCTGCAATTCACCAGATTTATTCTAGTCTCCCATGTCTTGGCCAAACTAAGCCCCAATTGGCCAAAGTGAATTTGAAGAAAAATCTATGTTAACTGGAAATATAAATTCACAAAAGAGGAGGAGAAGGGTGATGAGAAGGTATTAGTTTCCTATGGCTGCTGTGACAAATTACCACACACTTTGTGGCTTAAAACAACACAAATTTACTGTTGTACAGTTTTGAAGGTAAAAGTTCAACCCAGATCTCATTAGGCTACATCAAGGTGTTAGCAGGGCTGTGCACTTTCTGGCGGCTGTGAAGGACAATCTGTTTTCTGTCTTTTGCAGCTTCTCAAGACTGCCCACTTTCCTTGGCTGGGACCCTCTTATTCCATAGTCAGTGTCAGCCACCCACTTCTCTCAGAGAACTTGAGGTCCCTCTGACCACAGCTGAAAATTTTCTCTGTTTTTAAGGGCTCCTGTGATTAGATTGAGCCCACCTGGACATTCCAGGCTGCCCTCCTCATCTCAGAGTCTTTAACCTTAATCACATCCGTAAGGCCTGTTTGCCATGTAAGGTAACAAATTCTCAGGTTCTGGCGTTAGGACAGGGACACATATTGGGGTCCATTATTTTTCCTATTACAAAGAAGAAAGAGGAGGAAAAGATATAGGGTAGATTGTTAGCGAGATGGCTGATAGATAATTAGAAAAGAAAATAAGCATCAATTGCCAGTATAAATTCATTAACTCATAGCAGATATCATTTCTTATTTAACCTAGTTACTGGGCAAATAGATCTAGGGAATGCCAGAGACAAATTTATCATCTGTGTGTGTGTGTGTTTTTAGGATGTTCTTGCAGAAAGATGAAGGAACGTGTGTAAGATGTCACTGCAGTAAGCCCCTTTCACAACTTATTAAACAACTGATGAAAAGTGGGAACAGATGTAAACCAGGATGAACGTCTCCTGGTGTGGCACAGGGCTTTCTGTCCTCCGTCCTTCTTTCTCCGTAGCATTATTGGATGCTTGGATGACTTGGATGAGGACTTAAAGGTCAGGTGTATAGAATTTTGCAGGACAAATTCTCTGTGACGAAATGCATGGGTTGTGCAGATATGCTGCGTAGCCACGCCCATCACTAGGTCTTATTTTCGGGGTAGGGCTTATATTGTGCAAATGCTTAGAAATCCTGCTAGGGCTTATTTTATGGGTAGATCTTACTTTCGGGGAAACGTGGTATTCATATAACAGAATGACAGATGTTTTCAACGGCCTGAGGAATTGTAGCTTCATTAGCAAAAGCACAGTGTCCAGGTCATTGTAGAAAACATCTAGGGTAATTTATCCATTTTTGTCTCCTCTCTTTAAGAGAGGCTTTGAGAAACTTTAATGTGTATAGAAGAGTGTTCTGGACACATAGTCATATGAGAAGTAATTGAGTAAACTTGGTATGTTTTTCCTAAAAAAAAAATCCTTGAGGTCAGGGTGAATGGCACAAAAATGTAATACTCCCTAGAAATATTTGAAGACAGAATAGTATTTTTCTCTCCTGGAAGTAGTGTGGAGGTGATTTTGGTTCAAGAGAATGGTTTGATAATGATTTATGTTATGAAGTCAGCATTCAAGGACAGACTTGGCATGAGTTTCTTGGAAGTCACATGAAAATGCTTTCATCTTTGGGATTAAATAAATGGTGCTTGGCAGGGACAGGTGATCAATTTGTGTCTGTTGAGTGTATGAACAAGTGACTTTGTCAGGGACATTGTATGAGAAATAAGTGAATTGAGAAGGAGGTCAGAAGAGATAAACTTTGGGATTATTTTTAAGTTTGGGATTTTTCTTTGATTTGATTTAGATTGTCGAATTGAGATGCATAGGAGAAACAAACCGCAGTTCCGGGTTTGCTCCCTTTCTTGTCTTATTGATGTCAATGACAAATTCTAACAGCGTGATCGACACTAAGTTCTAATGACCTGAATATCAACATCAAAAGTATTACATATTTGTATTACTAATAAGTCTTTTTCTAAATATGTTAACATTTAAACTGTTCTTGAGTGGCCCCCACTATTTTTTCCTGCATTCTTGCAGGATTGAATGGCTAAGTCATAGAAAAACAAATTAAATTTGTAATCTAGGCACTTTCTATAAACAGCTGTCAATAAGCTGTTTCTATAAACAAGGGTCTTAAGGGACTGTAGCTATGATGGCAGCCCTCTAGAATCAAGTGGGATGTGTCTAGAGGGTTCATTTAGGCAGTGAGTCATAAACTGTGGAGCAGTAAAGATGACCAGGAGGATACAGATATGGAAGGGGATGTCAGAGCTGAGGCAGGGTCAGAAGTGGCCTGCATTATATGCTCTGAAGAACTCAATGGAAGGCCACTGTCCAGCTTTAAAATATTCAAAAATAATGCTGAGGCCATATACATGTATGTCAAAATCCCATCTTTAATATAACCAAACATATGTGGTTCTAGCAGAGCAGACAGCTGAATTTTCCTAATATTTCTTCATATATTTTGTTCTATTTCGATACCAGCTGTTGGACCCAGTGGGGTGGATTCCATTGAGGTGGCATGATTGCAATCCTTTTATATCCATCCCCCACACACCAGTGTTTTATACCGAGATTTGGAATCCCTGCCATTATTAACCCTTATGAAGTTTATTATAATATGAGACCATGTCACCATAGATACCTGCAAGTGACTTATATGTATGGTTATTTAGTCCTTTGGAATATGTCTCATGGGAATTTAATCTTTGGGGATTCCCAAGTTAATTTACCATTATAGCCATTCTAGCTAACAACCACTTACTCCTTTGTCCTATATGCCTGAAATTTTGACTTTCGAGGTTATTGCTTTAGTTTTCAAAGAAGTCTGTTTATTTAGGATAGGTAATCTTCTAAAGCACTTTAGTAGAGTGAGTTTATCAGATTAGTTTGCCTATCCTTTCTTTCCTAGGATCCTTTGTGTATCACTCAGTCTCTTTAGGAAACTGAGGCCATTTTCATGCTGGGTAATTAAGGGGGTTAATAAAATGAATATTTACAAAGTGTGTGTGGTTTAGAAAAAGCAAGAAGGGGTACCCCAGGCTAGTGACAGTGGGGCTTTATCACCACACCTGGGCCTGACCGGGGAGTGGGCTAGCATATGGATATCATTCTCCTCTATTTACTGCTGATCTCTCACATGAACCAAACCCAAGCAAAACCAGAGGACAAGGATGCCCACTGGTGTAGTCTGTACAGATCATCCTCCTGGGGCAGGGTGCAGAGTAGATCTGGAGGGGCAAAAGTAAGAGATCTAGCACAATTTGTAACAAAGTTGGTGTTCCCAGGACTCTGTGCTTGACCTTCTTCTTACATCCACTATTTCCCCTGGGCCAACTCATTTATAATTTTTATTCCTCCTCTCACCCCATATACTAATGTCCAGATAAGTCCACCTGGTCCTCCCAAAAGCACCTCCCCCTTAACATGCCCTGAATAAATTAATGACAACTCAACAACTCTACACCTTTTATCCAACCTGCTCTTCCTCCTGTATTCTGTATCTTAGTTAAGATATCACTATCTTGGTTGCCAAAGTCAGAAATCCAGGAATCATTTCATACCACAATCTTTCTGTCAGCCCCAATATCCAACCACCAATTCTGCTGATTTTGCCTCTAAGATATTTCTCCATCTAACTTCTTTTTTCTCCATTTCTACTCCCACTTTCCTGGTTCAGGGCATTACTACCTCTTGTAACATGTCTCTTGGCCTCTACTGAGTTCCCCCTTAAAACAATGACCTAAATTTTTCTCAGACTGTACATGTAGAAATAAAATAAGTTTCATTTATTAATTGATTTAGAAAATATTTCTTGAGACCTATTATGTGCCAAATATTATGCAAAGCACTGGAAATTTGGGAATGGATAGACATGTTCTCTGCCTTCAGTTGTGTCATGTGATAGAGAGAGACAAGTACAGATTGATAGGTGCAATGACAGAATTGTGAGCAAGGCACTTACCTTATGATAGAGGTAAGGGTGGTGGAGAAAACTCCCTAGAGAAAGTAGCACCTAAGCTTAGCCCTGAAGGACTAATAGGGGTTAACCAGGCAAAAGGAAGAGACAACAGGAATAAGATATTTCAGACTGAGTGCAACCTGTTGCAAGTTCTAGAAGCAAGAGAGAACAGGAATTTAATACAACGTGGATGAAGCAGAAAGTGTGAAATCAGCATCAGATGATGAAGAGTTCTGTTAAGGACTTTGGACTTTATTTCAAAGGTTATGGAAACCTCTAAAGAACATTAAGTTGAGGCTTGGCATGATAATATTTGTGTTTTGAAAGGATTATCCATATAGTTATTTGCTGAACGGACTTGATGGAGGTAAGACTGGAGGCAAATTTGCCGGTTGTTAAGAGCTCTCACTGGACTTAAGGAAGTAGCAGTGGATATGAAGGGATCTAAAATATATGAAGGTGAGATTATTTATAGGACACACTGAGAGATTGAATTTGGAGGGTGAGGAGAGAAATGAATTGAGACTGATGCCTAGGACTCTGGCTTGAGCAACTGGGTGGATGATACCAATATTCACCAGGGTAGGAAATTTAGAAAGATGAAGTATAGGTGAGTTAGGTAATGACCTTGGTTTTGGACATGCTAAGTTTATGATCCATTCAAGTGGTGTTGAGTTGGATGTTCATGTCTATATTTTGAATCATGATAGGAGATGAAACTTGTCAAGGCATGCCTATTGAATGAAAATAGGCTCCATGAAGGACCAACATATAAGGCTTGTTGGAGAAAAGAGAGAACAAGTGTTCAGTGAGTTAGGAGGAAAAATCTTCAGTCCACATTAACTACTGGACCAAGGCCAAATTCTTAAGTTAAAACTTTCTCTTTGCTTTTAATGTTTTCTTTGCTGAATATACCCGTTCTTCCCTCTTTTTCTGGTTATTGCTTAAAAACCTTCTAAAATTATCTTAAGTTTGTCCAGTCCAGGAAGACTTAACTTAAGGCTCTGGTTGAGTTGATGCCCCCTCCTCCTTTCCCATAGCTTTTCGTTTATACATCTATCCTGGTTCTTCTCATATGGTATTAAAATTGTCTGTCCACCTGGCTCATCATGCAGATAATGCCATGACTTCGAGGACCATGTTGCATGTGAAATTGCCCAGGAAGCTGATTCTGAGGCAGAGTTTAGTGTACAAGATATTAATCAGGAGCGGCCTTGGGATCATCACCTGTGAAATGGAGGAGAAGGAAGCACGAGTGGGCTGAGGGGGAAGATGAGCTCTGATGCAAAACCTAACAACTGCCTCACCTGACACCACTCTATGGAGCTAGAATGGCCTTTCAGAGTTGTTCCAAATTGGAGTGAGGGGGCCTGCCTCCATATACCCCTGCCTCCGTCAGCCACTGAGTGTGGGCCACCCGGGAAGGGGCGTAACCTTGGGTGAGGCAGCTCTGCAGCTGAAGCAATAACTGAAGGGGCCGACAGCTGAGGGCCGCCTGCTGCCAGCACTCCCCGCAGCTGGGCAGCGCATCCTTTCTTGAAGGGGGCTCGATCAGGGCAGTGCACTGCAGTGTCCCCCGTAGGCTATATATTTTTCCTTTGCATTCCTAGGGCCTCCCATAGTTATGTGGCACATAGTAGACCACACTGGAGGGCTATAGGACAAATTTGGCTAGTAGATGAGTATTGTTTTGTTCACCCACAGAGGGATATTTAGAAAGTAATTGTCAACATTTAAAATGGAAAGATTTTACCTTAAAATCATCATGGTTTCTAGCTTTTCTAGAAAATCAAAACATCTGGAAACACTGGATCTTTTTCTCAGATGCAGACTGTGGGCTGGAGCTGAGTAGCAGTTGTCCTCAGACAGGCTTGTCAGCTCTAGTTCTCCAGACACACAACTGTTCCACGCCCTGATGCATGGAGCCCTGCCTGCTGCATGCATATGTATCACCTGTGGTCCTTTGAGTTTGCCACCACTCTTAGTTGTTAAATAAGTGTTTATTGAACGGAGCAAAGATTAACATTCCTACAATATACTTTTGAAGAAACATTCATGTACCCTAATTTGTTTAATCCTCAAAACAACCATGAAAATCAGTATGATCATCTGCATTTTACAGATGAGGAAACTGAGTCCAAGAGTGGCTCAGTGATTGCCCAAAGTCTCTAGCCAGATAGTGGTAGAATTATGACTTGACATTAAATCAAGCATTTGGATTTTAAACCGCATGATCCTCCCACTATGACACCTGAGTGCCTCCGGATGTTACTGCTGGGCGACAATCAGACGAGGCTGTACCTAGTCTAGGCAGAATGAAAAAACTTCTTAACAAAGTAGAAATACTGAGCGAGAAAGAAATTGGAATATTTCTAACCTGGTGTCAACAACTGGAAAGAGAGACTGTTCCTTAAGGATCTTTTTTTCCCCAGATGGTTTCAATGAATAAAAACAATTAGAGCTGCAAGGGAGAAAGAGAGACAAGACAAGGTCGACGATCAAAGGGAAGAGCCGTGTAGGAAAACAGCAACGTGTCATACAAAGCCACACACACACACACACACAGGCGCACATGCACACATATGCGGAAAACGTGTCAGCAGCACGAAGTCATTGGTGACTGTCAAGGGTTAAAACTGAAACAGATTGTTAAATGAGAGACAATATTGCCAAGGCTGAGCTTTTTGCCTGCCTCAGAAGAACAAACTTCTGAGAAGCTGTTTGAAAGAAAACCTGACCAATTGACTGGAAATATGATGAAAATATGATGAAAATATGATGGCTCCAGTGCCTGATATAGAATAGACTTTTTTTTCATTGCACTAAACTTGACTAGTCCAAAGGCTTTGAAAGTAACATAATTTTAAATAAAGGATTTTATTTTTTTGAAAAGAAGTTTCCTTTTTTAAAAGCTGGGAGATAAAGTTCTTGACTTCATCTCTAAAAAACATTTTTTGTTGACACATAATTATATATATATATGTGTTATTTTGATACATGTATTGAATGTGTAATGATCAAATTAGGAGGTAGCTAGGCTAGCTATTGCCTCAAGCATTTATCATTTGTGTTGAGAACATTTTAAATCTTCTTGTCTAGCTATTTTGAAATATACAATAAATTATTGACAACTATAGTCACCCTACTGTACTATGGAACACTAGAATTTATTCCTTCTAACTATGTTTTTGTATACATTAACCAACTTTTCTTCATCCCCCTCTGGCCTCTAAAAATCATTTTAAAGTCTAATCTTAATGATTATAAAATACTTGTTTCAGGCAGGACAGATTTAAGGTATATGGGTATGAAGATGAAGAATATAAAATTTAATAGTCATAATTTCCATCAATTGAGTAAGTCATATAATGAAGTCTCCTTTGTAATTTAGACTCATTTACAGATTTTTTAAAAATAGAATTCAGAAACATTTGTTTTTGAAAACATGATTGATAAAATTAGAGCTTTTAGTGGAGTAAGGCACAGCTATTTTTTTTTTTTTTTTGACACAGTCTCACTCTGTTGCCCAGGCTAGAGTGTCATGGCGTCAGCCTAGCTCACAGCAACCTCAAATTCCTGGGCTCAAGCAATCCTTCTGCCTCAGCCTCCCGAGTAGCTGGGACTACAGGCATGTGCCACCATGCCAGGCTAATTTTTTCTATATATTTTTAGTTATCCAGTTCATTTCTTTCTATTTTTTCTAGAGACAGGGTATCATTCTTGCTCAGGCTGGTTTTGAACTCCTGACCTTGAGCGATCCTCCCGCCTCAGCCTCCCAGAGTGCTAGGATTACAGGCGTGAGCCACCACGCCCGGCCAGGCACAGCTATTAAATGAGAAATTACCAATAGCAACTTCCTCCGGTTTCATTAGTTGAGGTAAATATTAATACAACATATGCCATTGAATCTAAGATGATATTCATTATAAAACATACCAATTTTTATGTATTTCTAAGAAAGAGAATATTGCAACTCAATTATGACATTATGCTTTCTTTTCACCAAAATTTTTTATTTAATAACTATTGAGAGAATTTTTTAAAGATTTATTGAGAGTTACTTTAAAAAAATCATATATCACTCCTTATTATTCATAAAATGGAAAACATAAGTGAAATAAATTGGTTACAATTTCCAGCGCTTCTTCCATTCAGATATCAAATCTTCTGAAATATTTTTCAGCTGAGAGTTATTGACGTCTATCATTTCCCAGTGTTATCCTAAAGGATATAAAAATATCAGTGATGCAGCATTTCTTAAAAGAGTGCTCTACTCTCATCTCTGGGATTTTCTTCCAAGTCACTGATATCAATCCTGTAAATTTTGATGCTGCTGATAAAGATATTAATATAGATTTTCAGGCAATACCCAGGAAGTATGCTTCATCCTCAAGTAGTCTTTAGTGTTTTGTTCACTGAAATGGGATTACTTTTGACTAGTCATGCCTGTTGGAATAACAATCAAGTGCACATGTGCATAGGCAGTGACAACTATGGCACAGTTGTAACCTGGTCAACAACAGTCAAAGGATACCATTATTTGTAAGATACAACTTGATGTCAAAGACGTTAAATGGCAACAACAAAATAATCAACACAATGTGGTATTTTGGGGAGGCCTCAGTGGATAGATGGCACTTAACATTATGTGATTTGGTAAAATCATTAAAGCAAAACATTTAATTAGAAAAAGAAAGAGACCCAGGACTAAGCACTAGAACATTCCATCATCTTGGTGTTGATGAAGGAAGAACCAGCAAAGGCAATTAACAAAGAGTGGCCAAAGAAATCAGAAGAAAATCAGGAGGTCATGATGTTACTTAAACAAAGAGAGAGAACTATGTTTTCCAAAGGAAAGAGTAATTGGTTAGCTGTGTGGGATTGTGCTGAAAGCTTCACTGAGAAAATAGAGTTACCCTTTAGAATCTGGCAACGTGGAGGAGATAGAGACAGCATGGGTACAAGTTTTGCTTAGAAGTGGAGCTGAGGTATGGAGTGGAAACTAAAGTAGAATCTGGAGTCAAAGAATTTTTTTTCTGTGAAATGGAGTATGTTAGAGTGTGTTTTATAGAGACAGAGAAGATCCAGTAAAAGAGAAGATATTGATAGTAGAGAAGAGGGAGAAAGAGAATACAGTAGGATTAAGCCTTTGACATATAAAATTAACCATCATACCAAGTAACCAGTACTAGGCTTGTCCTTGAGTGAGCTTTAGCTATGCTGCAATGGTGCTAGGTGGAGAATTACCGACAGCCCTAGGTAAAGTCAGAAATATAAAGAAACAGTGACAATATGGATTCTGGTTCTGACTAAAATGGTGCACATTCACTACACCCTGTCTTTCCCACTGATTGCTACTAAAACTCTGGACAAAATATATAAAGCAACTCTCTGAGGATTTGTAAAGTGCTGAAAGAAAAGAATTGTGAATCCAGATTTTTATTTTCAGAAAATATATCTTTCAGGAATGATGGTGGAATCAAACATTGAAAGATGAAGGAAAACTAAGAGAATTTGTGGCCAGAAGACCTGCTCTAAAAGAAATATTAAAGGAAGGTTCTTCAGGCATAAGAGAAATTATGCTAGAGCAAAACCTAACACTATAGGTGTGAAGGAAGAACAACACAAATGGTAAATATGCAGGTAAAATATAACAGACTATTTTTCCCTCCTAAATTCTTTAAAATACTTATAACCTTTAAGGCAAAAGATACAATGTTGTCTGATGGCATTTTCAATGCTAAGTAGATATGACAACTGCAAAATAAAGGGGAAAGAGGAATGAGATCTATATGGTTGTAAGATTTTTGCATTTCACTTGAGGTGATAAAATATGAACTTTATGTAAACTGTGAAAAGTTAGGTATGTATATTGTAATCCTTAGATCAAACTCTAAAATATTTATACAAAGGGATATAGATAAAAAGCCAATAGATAAAATAAAATACTAAAAATTTTTTTAAAATTCAGCAGAAGGCAGAAAAGGGGAGATAGAGGGGGAAAAACACAGAGGAGACAGACAGAAAATAAATAATAAAATGATAGACCTAAATGCAAATAAATTAATAACCACATTTAATGTAAATACTCCAAATACATCAATTAAAAGACAGTGTTTAAAAAAAAAAGCAAAAACCAAAACAGGACCCAACTTTAGGTTGTCTTCAAGGAACTCTTTTTTGTTCCTATTTTGATTCTATTTGTTTATTTATTATTTTTATAAATTAACCTTTTGTTTTGAGATAATTGCAGATGTACATGCAGTTGTAAGAAATAAAACAGAGGCTAGGTGTGTCACACCTGCAATCCTAGCGCTTTGTGAGGCTGAGGCCGGTGAATCACTTGAGGCCAGGAGTTTGAATTTGAGACCAGCCTGAGCAATAACACGAGATCTCATCTCCACAAAAAATAGAAAAAATTAGCCAGGTGCGGTGATGTGCCCTTGTAGTCCCAGCTACTTGGGAGGCTGAAGCAGGGGGATCGCTTGAGCCCAGGAGTTCGAGGTTGCAGTGAGCTGTGATGATGCCATTGCACTCTAGCCTGGGCGACACAGCAAAATCCAGTCTCAGAGAATAAAAGAAAAAGAAGAAGAAGAAATAATACAGAGATATCCCATGTGCCTAAGAAACTCATTTTAAACATAATTATATGGACAGGTTAAAAACAAAGTGATGGGCCGGGTGTGGTGGCTCATGCCTGTAATCCTAGCACTCTGGGAGGCCAAGGAGGGCAGATTGCTCAAGGTCAGGAGTTCAAAACCAGCCTGAGCAAGAGCGAGACCCTGTCTCTACTATAAATAGAAAGAAATTAATTGGCCAACTAAAAATATATGTAGAAAAAATTGGCCGGGCATGGTGGCATGTGCCTGTAGTCCCAGCTACTTGGGAGGAGGCCGAGGCAGGAGGATTGCTTGAGCCCAGGAGTTTGAGGTTGCTGTGAGCTAGGCTGACGCCACAGCACTCTAGCCGGGCAACAGAGTGAGACTCTGTCTCAAAAAAAATACACCAAAAAACCAAAAAAACAAAGTGATGCAGGCTGGGTATGGTGGCTCATGCCTGTAATCCAAGCACTTTGGGAGAGAGAGTCAGGAGGATCGCTTGAGAACAGGAGTTCAAGACCAGCCTGGCAACATAGCAAGACTCCATCTCTACAAAAAATAAAACAATAATAAAACATTCAGATTGGAAAGTAAAACTTTCTAGATGTTATTGCCTAAGTAGAAAATCTCAAATAATCCACAAAAAGCTCCAAGAACTTAAAAGTGAGTTTATCAAGGTCTTAGGATATGAAATCAATATACAAAAAGCATTTGTATTTCCAAACAATAGCATAAACAATTGGAAATGAAACTTAAAATATTATATTATATTATAATATTATAATAACTAATTATTAAATAACTATAATATTATAATAACTAATTTATTAAGACCTGTATGTGGAAAAGTACCAAACACTGATGAAATAAGGAAAGATCATTGTTGTAGATTAGAAGATTCAATAGGGTTAAGATGTCAGTTCTCTGCAATTTGATATAAAGATTTGATGCAATTCCAATCACAATCCCAGAAGGTGCTTTTGTATTTATTGACAAACTGATTTTAAAATTTATATGGAAAGGGAAAGAAGTAGAATATGCAATACAATATTGAAAATGAACAAAACTGGAGGACCCATACCACCTGATTTCAAGCCTTACCCTAAAGCCACAGTCATCAAGACAATCAAGTATTGATGAAGAGATAGACACACAGATCAATGAAATGGAAAAGAGACTTCAGAAATAGACTCACAAAAATATAGTCAGTTGATTTTTGAAAAAGTTACAAAGGCAATTCAACAGAAGAAGGATAGCCTCTTTAAAAACTGGTGCTTGAACAATTGGACATCCATGTGCAAAAAAAAAAAAAATGAACTTTGACCTATATGTCACAGTTTATACAATATTAACTCACAATGGATAATAGACTTAAATGTAAAACATAAAACTTTTGAAGAAAATCTAGGAGAAAAATCTTCATGGGCTTGAGTTCCCTAAAGGTTTCCTAGGTATGACACTGAAAGCAAGATTTACATGAGAAAAATTGATAAATTAGACTGTCGTAATTAAAACTTTTGCTAAGTCAAAGTTACTGTTAAGAGAATGAAAAGTCACAGGTTGAGAAAAAAACATTTGCAAATCATATATTTGACAAAGGCCTTGTACTTCGATTGTATAAAGAACTCTTAAAATTCCATTATAAGAAAGCAAAAAGCTCAATTTTTTAAACAAGCAAATGTCAACAGACTCTTCATTGAACGAGACACAAATGGCAAGTAAGTGCATGGAAAGATTCTCAACATCATTAGGATTTAGTCATTAGGGAAAGGCAAATTAAAATCTCAATGAGATATACCATACACCCATTAAAATTACTAAAACACACAAACAGCTGACAATATCAAGTCTTGATGAAGTTGCAAAACAGCTGGAATCTCATACATTACTGTGGGAGTGTAAAATGGTACAGTCATTCTAAAATAGTTTGACACTTTCTTGTAAAATTAAACAAACATTTACCTTATGATTCAGCCATCCCGCTCCTGGCTGTTTACCCTAGAGAACTGAAATCTTACGCTCACACAAAAAGCTGTGTGAGTATGTTTATGGCAGCTTTATTCATAATTGCCCAAAAGTGGAACAACGCTAGCGTTCTTTAATGAGCAAATGGATGTCCAATCTTTGGTACATGGTACAGTAGCCACTACTCAGCCACATAAAGAACGAACTATCTGATACATTTAACAATGCAGACAGATCACAAGGCCATTATGCTAAGTGAAAGCACCCAGACTCACCAGGTTACATACTGTGTGTTTCCATTTATATGTCATTCTGGACAAGCAGATGGTAAAGGGATGGAGAGAGACTAGTGGCTTTTTACGGTTAGTTCTGTGGGGGATGGGGGGTGAAGTGGGGGTTGTCTGACTAAAAAGTCAGCCTGAAGAAATTTTGATGACCGATGGAACTTTTCTGTATCTTGATTTTGGTTGTGGTCATGTGTCTCTATGCATTTGTTAAAACTCTTAGAAGTGTACATTGAAGGAGTGAATTTTATTGTATGTAGATTAAAAAGTTAAACTTTAAATAGTAATAATATGGCTTAAGGCTGGCACTCACACAGAGGCAGTAAGCTGGGAAGGCACCTCCCAACTATCCCTTCTGCCCCCTGCCCCAGTGGGGACGTCTCTCCCTTCAGGACAGTGCGCAGATACCTGGTCAAGTGTGTGCTGTTGGCAGGGTTAGGTAGCAGGGGAAATGAGAGGATCTGGGCTGGAGAAAGCCGTGAATGACTAGAGAGGACAGTTAGGGAGGAATCAAATATGCAAAAAGGGCAAAAGTGGCCTCCTTAAATTCTCAGAAATAAAAGGAGGAAATGATTGGTTCCTGTATTTGCTAATACTGGATTCATTTGTCAAATGATGTGTGTGTTGGGGCGGGGGGTGTGTAGCGTGTCCCCAAGTCTTTGTATAGTTTAAGCTTCACTAACTTCAGAAAAATAAATGCTATAGATTTACTCCCAAGACCATTTGACATTTAATTATATATGTTTATTTTAGATTTCTTTCAGTTTTGTGGATGTTGAATAATGAATTATTAGTTTTAATTATTTGAGTCAGCCACTCTGATTGGAAACAGTAAAGGCTGACTGTAAAACAAAAAATTTGCTATTCAACATTCATAAAACTAAATAAGTATAAAAGAACTTTAGGTTTTATATCTGGGTTAGTATAAGGCAAAACATTCTGTAGCTACCCTAGATTTGAGGACATGTGTGATCCAGAGTGTGTAGATGTCTGGGTACAAGCATAAATTCCAGGGAGTATTTCAGACTTTGTGTGTCCAAGTGATGGGTCTGCACAGTAACAGGGGACTCAGGTAATATCTGGATGGCGGATAAAGCCAACAGAAAATTTCACTGAGGCAAATGTACAATCTGAAGAAATGGTGGAGTTGGAAAACAGGATGGCAGGGTAGTGCAGAGGGACCCAGGGGACTCAGGAGGGGCAGCAGGATCTGCTGGGCTGGTGGGGGGAGGGGCTGTGTCACACCCTCCTCCTGTTGTCCCCTCCCCACCCTCAGAAGCCCTCTGTGACTGCCCCGTGCTCTGTGATGCAGGCCTGGGACTGTATATGTGGCAGCCCGGGCACCCTCAGCTCTCAGTTGCTTCGGCAGCCCTGCTCTTCAGCCATGGAGAACATTCTCTCTTTTCTGAACAGTCATCCTGAGCCATGGCGGAGCTTAAGCTCAGCTGTTTCTAATTTGGATCCCCAATTCACCTTTCTAATTGGTTTGGGGTTACTCTTCGTGTACTTGACGTACCTGGTGTTGGACTCATTTTTGGCAACAGCCTGGGACGGTGAAGACACCCTAAAGGTAGGGCACACCCAAGAGAGATTCTCTGTTGTGGGTTCCCATCTCTAGTCTCACACTGCTAAAGGAGTTTGGTTGCCTTAGGCAGGTGTCCTCAAACTACACCCGCGGACCACATGCCGCCCGCCTAGGACATGTATCCGACCCGTTGGGTGTTTTTGCCGCCGCTGCCTGTCCTGCTTAGCAGCCGACTCATCCCGGGCCCACAGTGCACACTCTCCAGTGGTCTGAGGGACAGTGAACTGGGGCCCTGTTTAAAAAGTTTGAGGACCCCTGCTTAGAGACTGATAGGACCTCACTATTCTAGGGGCAGAGGTCAGGCAGGGCCAGGGGTTCAGGAGGACTAAGGTTTCCACCTGAGGCTCACAGGCTA
>VBSM01001082.1:13439-103535 GCA_008086735.1 Cheirogaleus medius
AGGGGCACTTATATTATACCTCTAGAACTCAGTTTTCCCATCTGTAAAATGACTCTGTTGTTCTAGGTCAGCCTTTTCCAAAGTGTGTTCCACTGAACAATAGTCTCATGGAATATTCATCCTTATTATACATAAAAAATTTCTTCGATGGCCAATAAGTTTGGGGAAACACTGCAACATGTGATATTAAGCAGGTTCTTTCTAGTGGGACTTCTCAGAGATTTTGATACACTAATGTGCGTTGTGAATTTCCAAGAAGAAAATGTAATGTAATATGCAATATTTTCCAAATTTGTTTGACTATCAAAACTCTTTGTTTATTTTTACAAAGAGTATCTCAAATGGCATGCCTGTGGAGTAATCTTTAAGAACATCCCGGGAGGTACTTGTTAAGGGCTCTTTCTGTCCTGACATTAAGAACGTAGTTGCACATAAATCAGAAAGGGATTGCTGTGGTTTGAACGTCCCCTCAAAACTCATGTTGAAACTTAATCCCCAATGTGGCAGTATTGAGAGGTGGGGCTTTTAAGAGGTTATTGAAGGCAGGGCCCTCATGAATGGATTAGTCCATTCATGGATTAATGGATTAATGGGTGAATGGATTAATAGGTCATCATGAGAGTGGGACTGGTGGCTTTATAAGAAGAGGAAGAGAGACCTGAGCTGGCACACTCAGCCCTTTGCCAAGTGATGCCCTGTGCCACCCTGAGATTCTTCAGAGTGTCCCCGTTAGCAAGAAAACTCTCATCAGATGAGCCGACTTCCCAGCCTCCATCACTGTAAGTTATAAATTCCTTTTCTTTATGAATTTCCCAGTTGCAGGTATTCTGTTATAAATAACAGAAAACGGACTAAGACAGAGATCAAGAAATATTTCTACTTGGTGTTGTCCACGCATCATCAACCTTCCTTAGAATTCAGCATGTGTTCCTGACAGTGTAGGGAGAGCCTTCAGTGGGGTGTGTGTGTGTGTGTTTGTGTGTGTAGGAGACACTCCGTGGGTTGGCAACAGTACCAAGGGGACTTCCTCTAGAGGTAGGAGACTGAAAGAACCTTACATGGTCTCTTGCCTCTGCTTTCAGGCTGAGAAGACCACCCCACACCACAGCCCCACAAGCTGGGTAACAATTTCTTACCACAAATCTTGGGGGCATTTAGATCATCTACCTGCGGGTGTTTGTGTGCCCGTGAGAGGCCCACATGTGGGTGGCCAGTTCACAGCTGCCTCCTGTCCTCCCCAAAGTCCAGCTCCACCCTTTGCTCAGGTCCAGCCTGTGCAGACTTTTTCTTCCCAGCTCCCTGGTTAATGAGGAAGCAGCTTCCATCTGTCTAACTTTCTAACTCTTGTCCTCAAGTTCGGGTGCTACTGTGACCCCAGCTCCCCCTGACATGACAAATACTAAGCTTCCAATTTTCTCCAGTGAGGCCTTTTCTTTCTCTAGGAAATGTCCTGCTCAGTTCCTTGTGCTTGGAGTGACAATGACTTTATGCTGTGGGGGGAGGAGAAGCTGTCTGTCTTGGTGACACGGAAGAGCCATGGCAGTTAAGCTCTGTAAGGAGGGTTCCTCCTCTCCCCGCCTGTGTTCTGCTGCAAATACCTGGGATGCGCGTCCTCAGGTCCTGGTCACTCAGTTCTGTCTGCCTGGACCGTCCTCATCCCCGATCTCCATCTATTAAAATCACAGTCTCGTGGGCCTGGCACAGTGGCCACCTCCTCTACGAGGCCTTCCCCGTGCCCAGTGCTATCAATAACCTCTCCTTCCTTTCCACCTCCTTATCATACATAAGTCTTTGTTCTAACCACTGTCATATTTTTCCTCATTTATTTTTATCTTCGGTCTCCCCACTGGAGCCTTAGCCCTCAGCTCTGTGGCTCACTTGCCTTCGTATTAATACCTCTTGTCCTCGTGGCCTGTGTCTGACAGAAACGCCTGTGAGTGAGCTCACCCCACGCTGTGCTGAATCCCATCTTTCCAGAGGGCTTTGCTGGACCCTGGGACATACTTCTCTACCTTTAGTGTGTGTCATGGTCACCAGGGCAGCTTATTAGAGACACAGATACCACCAGATAGAATAGAGAGTTGAGCAGAATGAAAATACTAATGCTATGAGGATGGGCAAAGAAAAGGCAATGAGAAACTCTGGGGAAAGCAAAAAGCTGTACAAAATAATAAATGTAATCATAGCACCCTCTTTGATGCTATAATGAACAATATTTATATGATAAAGTTAAATCATTATTTTATTGATTTAAATACAACAGCAATATAACTTTATAAGGAAGGTGGCAGAGGGTATGTGGGATATGGTGTGAGTTAAATCCTATTTATTATAACAAAAAGTCAATAGATAATGTCTAAGATGAACAAGTAAGTTAAAAGTGATTTTCCCTAAAGGGTGGGACTAAGCTATGCAGAAGGAAGGGGCAGGAGAGTGTTGTTTTTTCTTGGAAGCCTTTCAAAATGATTTGATCTCCTAACTATGTGTAAATAGTATCTCAATAAAATTTTTAAAAATGCAGATTTATAGACCCCTTCCAAGACCTACTGAATTATAATAGAATCTTCAGGGCTGGGCATGTGGATTTTTAATAAACTCCTTGAGTGATTTGATACCTGGTGTGATGCATATGTATACAGCTCTGGAAACAGAAGCACTCAGGCAGTCCTCGGGTGGGGACTGGGAAAGGACGTGCAGTTTCCCAAGCAATTTTCCTATGGGTAGGGTGACTATAGTTTCCAAGCCAAAAATTTGAGGCTGCCTTGGGAGCCCTCCAGGACGCAGGGTCATGGGCCTCCTGCATCAGTCCATGACGGCAGAGAATAGGCACACAAAGACAGCACCCACTGAGAAAAGAGGAAGTGGGGGAGTCCCCAAAGTCGCCTTGGCATCTGCCCCGACCACACTGCACTGCAGGGCGGGGCTGGGCCCTGCCCCTTGGGGGCCACCTCTGGGTGGGAGGGTTGGGGAGGTGCATGCAGCATCTCAGAGGGTTTGTTCCTATTGCCTTTGACTCAGCCCTCAGGAATTAAAAATAAATTCTACAGATGGGAAAAGAAAAGGCAATTAGAAACTCTAGGAAAAGTGAAAAACTGTAAAGAAATTTAATGTGATAAGCCTGAGGTTAGGAGAGAAATGGGGATAGGTGGGGAGTCCTCCCCTTTCCACCCCCGGAGGTTTTGCTTCCCAAGCAGAAAAAGCAGCGTGTCCTGGCCCTGCACACGGGCTTGCAGCCAGGCTGGGGGCAGTGAAGGGTCGATTCCCCCTACTCAGTTCTTTATGAGGTAAAAAAAACAAGAACACTTATTTTTGAAAGATTTTCTTTGAAACCATTCCAAGTACAGGAGAAATAGCAGGGATGCATTTTAGAATTGGATGGGGGTCACCTTGGATTCCCAAAGATTTTGAATATCAGGGATTGGGTAACAATAACAAATGGTAAAAGCTAAATGTTTAATAAACACTTAAAATGTGTCAGACACTGTTGCAAGTGCTTTATGTGAATTAGTCATTTAATCTGTGCAATAATTCTAGGTGATAAATATTGCTGTTGTTCCCATTTTATAGATGAGAAAACTGAGGCTCAGAGAAGTTAAGGGACTTGCTCATGGATACACAGACAGTCGGTGGACACCCGGGATTCAAACCCTGGCAGCCTGGCTCCAGAGCCCCTGCTCCATCCTGCACCTGTCACCCCGGGGGCCTGCGGGCCATGCTCACCTGCACCATTGAAGCTCTCCTCACAGGACTGCCAGAGTCCCACGTGGAACCTGCGCTGGGAGAACTTGTCTCCCCCTGTCTCCCAAATGTACTGGACCTCCTGGCTCTTGTTGTCCCTCCTGCCACCGCCACTGCCGCCCCGGTTGAAGTGAATGCAGTGCAGCTCTCCTGGCTGGTTCCCGCACAGTGGCTTCACCACCCGCCGGGTCCCCTCGCACCAGTGGCTGCTGCCCAGGGCGGTGAGGGAGAAGGCCAAGGCCAGGCAGATGGGGAGGAGGGTCAGTGTCTGCTGCAGTCTGGCCCTGTCCATGGTGGAATGAGGTGAGTGGGGGCGGGACGAGCCATGGGCCCCCTCCTCCTGCCACGTCACGTCACGGTACCTGCTCACAGCCCTGCCATCTGGCGTCCTGACCCGGCCTCCTCCCGCTCCCGCTGGGGAGCCCGAGTGTGCTCCGGCCGCCGCGTCCAGAGGCACGCAGCTGCACACGCTCCCGTCTGGGGTCTTGGCCCCTCCGTCCTCTCCAGGATGTGGAGGTGCAGGAGGGCATTGGGCTTTTCAGAAAAACATTGCGGTAAAATACACACAACCTAAAATTCACCATTTTAACCATTTTCAAGTGTGTAGCTCAGCAGCACGAAGTCCATTCCCAGTGCTGCGCAGCCATCGTCACCACCGTCTCCAGAGCTCTGCTCATTTTGCAAAGCAGAAACTCTGTGCCCATACGCAAGTCCCCATTCCCTCCCCCAGCCCCTGGTGGCCACCGTTCTACTCTCCGTCTCTGTGAATTTGACTTCTCTGAGGACCTCATGCAGGTGGAATCACACAGTATTTATTCTTCTGTGCCTGGCTCCTTTCACTTAGCATGATGTCCTCAGGCTCATCTATGCTGTGGCATGTGTCAGAATCTCCTTCTTTTTCAGGCAGAATAATATTCCATTGTGTTGATTGTGTCACAGTTTGCCTATCCATTCATCCGCCGATGGACACCTGGGTCGCTTCCACCTTCGGGCTGTTGTGGAAGGCACCAGTTCTGACCAAAGACCAGGGGTGGTCTGGGTGGGTGTCTGGGTGACACTGCTCTATCCTTGCCTTTTGCATGGAACGGGGTGCACAGTGTTGGATTCCAGAAACAGGGAATCCTGAGGCCTTAGTGGGCCTGTGTCTTGTCCAGCCGCTTGTTCCAGAGGCGCTGTGAGAGGTGAGGCACAGGCAGGCTGCGTCAGGGCCCAGGTGCTGTGTGGAATGGGGAGAGAGGTGTGCACCCCACTTGGGTGCAGAATTCGGCACCGCCCTGGGGCCTCGGGAGCTGGCAGAGCCCTCAGCACCACCTCTCAGGCCCTCAGCAGAGGGGGCACTGGCAGGAGCGGTGACATTGGAGATCCTTAAGGAGCAGAGGACATGGATGCAGGAACGAGAGCAGAAGAAGATTCCGCGGGGCATCTGAAACACAGGTTCTTGATTACATGCTAGACGCATCCCGGAAACCCTCAGATCGAACCTGGGTAGTAACGCGAAAAGGGCCGTGACTCTGGGTTAGTATCACTCCGCCTGTCCTTTCCTGCTGGCCGAGCCTGGGCGACTGTGTCACGTGCTGTCAGTGGCCTCGGCGGTGCACCTGTGTCCTCATTGCTGCCCAGTGGCGTGGGAAGAGGCAGTACCGTGTTGGGTCACTAGATGGCGCCCACCCAACAGGTGGAAAGGTTGCGTGTGGACCCCAGGCTTGTCCCTTCAGGAAAAAGATATCTTTCAGAACAGGCTCAAAGAGACGAGATAGAATATTCTTAGAAAGTAGCCGTTTTCCTTACCAGCATGTGACCTGGAAGGTCAGCTCTAGTGTGCAGTGACAGAGTGTTACGGCCACATACAATGGATGGGACCTGTCGCTTGGGCATGGTCTCCCTGTGGGTCACTTCATTCTGCTCTCTGCTGTCCCCTAGAGAGGACCAAATGGATTCCAGACATCACACCATCCTAAGAGTCCATCTGGGGGGTCTTTTTTCAGATTGAGCATTTACTGCTATGATTTAGAATCGTGCCCGGTGGAGTTTTGAAGATTTCCAGGGATTTCTAACGAGTGAGGCTCACCTGCTTTCCCCACGGTTCTGAATTCCCTCAGTGAGAGCAGGTAGCCGAGATGAGCTCATGGTTTGCCTTGGATGGAAAAAACCAAAACCAAACAAAACTAAGTGACAACAGATTCTTCTTACCTCTTGCTGACCCGATGTTTGTCCAGTCAGGAACTCTTCTACCCTGGGCCTCCAGTGTGGGAGACTGGGAGAAGTTGCAAGTGGATGCCGGGAGCTGGCAGGACAGAGGTGGGGTGAGGCAGGGCCGAGCAGATCCTTCAGGGCACAGGGATGAGCCTGCAGGAGAACAGGAACTCACCCAGAGAGGGTAGGGGGCAGCAATGGCATCCTCCCAAGGAGCTGTGTTCAGGTGACTCTGGTCAGAAGACCTGGGTATCCTGTTTACTTGCTGTGTGACCTTAGGCAAGCAGCCTAACCTCTCTGAACCTCAATGCTTCTCAGCTGTCCAGTGGAGAATTAGGCATTCCGGGTTATCGTGAGGATGAATGAAACAGGATGGTGGATGAAAAGATATTGTAAATGTAAATTGTGATGAGAATGTACTAACACGTTCGTTAGTAAGCGACACGTCAGGAATTCCATACAAAGGGTCTGCCAGGTGGGCTGCGCCATGCTACTCAGAACACGCGGGCATTCAAGGGGAGTGAACGCTGGCCTTTTCGACAGGCTGTTTTGCTACTGTGTGCACATAACCCGAGCTGCTGATTGGGTTTTTGCTTCAGGCCCTGGGGTGGGAGCTGCTCCGTCCTGGGCTGATCAACCGTCTCTCCTGTCGTGTGGGCATAGACAGGGCCCGAGGAAGCCCTGCCTCTGTGGCTACCTCCGCCCGGCCTGCACAAGCTTCATGCCTGGGAAAGAGCTAGTGCCCTTCAAAAAGACACGTCTCTGGACTGGCGTCACCTCCCGCCCGCTGTTCCTCCGCAGCTCGAACCCGAGCCTGTCCCAGCCCGGCTTGTGCACCGAGCAGAGCCGGTGGCCGGCCGGGAACCCACTGGCTGCCCGGCGCTTCCTGCTTGGCCTGCTGAGGGAGTCCCGGGCAGTGCAGCTGACTCGGGGAAGGTCTGGGAAAAATCTGCCTGCTTTTGGGGGGGCAGGGGCGGGGGATGAGCCTCTGCTGAGGAGGAACTCCGGGGATTCGGTAGGTCGCTCTAGACCAGTTCGGACGCCCTCGGCGCGGCATGGAGAGGATTTGTGCAAACATTTCCTCTCTGGAAAAGAGGAATGCAAGAGGAGGCTGCTGCAGTGCATCTTGGGCTGAGAGAGAGATGTGCCCGCACTTGTGAACGTGCGCGAGGGGGATGAAGCCAGCGCCGGACAGCACGAGGCCTGGGAGAAGAGCGGGAGCCCTGCCGGGGGTCCCCCAGCTGCCCATGGGCATCCCTGCTCCCCGGGGGGACAGCCCTGTCCCCTCCCACAGGAAGCACTCGCTCTGGACCCCTGGGAGGCCCTTCCTCACCCTGGTGCTGCTGGTTTCCATCAAGCAAGTAAGAGCAGTTCTTTATGATTATTGCTAATGCTTATTATTATTATCAGTTGTGCCTATTTTCTGATTAAAGAAACAATGCAGGCCCCTTGTAGGCAATTTGGAAAAGAGAAAACAGTATTAAGGAGATAACGGTCAACCACAATCCTAGCATTCAGAGGTAAGCACTGTGAATATTTTGGCATATTTCCTCAAATCCTTTTTCTATGCATTTTTTTTACACAGCTGAAATTAGAAAGCATAACATATTTTGTATCCCGGTTTCCCCTTTATGTTATATTGTAAGCATTTTCTCATGGCAGCATCAACTCTGTAATAGTATTTAAAATTGCTCCATGCACATGCCTGGGTGCCTTTAGCTCGCATCGGATCTGAGTGTTTCGGTGGAATGAATAATTGTTTTTCTTTTCCCTCCTTTCCTTGCTTTGCTTTTCCCCTTCCTTCCTTCCTTCCTTCCTTCCATCCTTCCTTCCTTCCTCCTTTCCTCCCTGGCTCCCTGTCCCCCTTCCTTCCTTCCTTCTTAAAAAAATGTAGAATGCTTTGTTAAAAAAAAAATAGAACTATAAAATCCAAAAAGTTAAATAAAAACTACAAATCACTGTAATTCCACCAGCTAGAGATCCCCCTCATTCGCATTTGGGGGCTTGTACTTCCAGACATTTTTCTACCATTTGTTTACATACAGCACTTCAAAACAAACATAGGAGTATACTATAAATATTATTTTTCATAACAAAATACACGAATAGTGCAGCTAACGATTTTACCGAACACTTGCCACGACGCCGCACAGGGTCCAGCGCCAGTTCCCGCCCCTCCCTCGTCTCGCTGTCTCGTGCTGTGCCCAGCCACGCTGTGAGGGACGCGCTCTTGTTCATCTCATTTTATGGATGAGGAAACTAAGTCTCGGGGAGGTTGAGGAACATTTTCTGTGTCAGTAAATGCAAATCCATCGTGTAATATTTAAGGGCTTTAAGGCCGATTGTGATGTATTTAGTTAATCTGCTGGAGTTGGGCATGCTGGTGGCTCACCTAATTCTTATCCAAGGAGAGTATTCCTCTGCCCCTTCCCTTGGCAAGGTTCCGTCTTTATACTGGGCTATGAAGGGGAGGAACCCCGGTTCCACTCATCGGAGTAAAGAAAGTAGATTAAGGAGGGGCTCTCTCCTTCGTTTGTTGCATGGGCAGGGTTCGGTCCTGTTTGTAGCCTTGGAATTCTACATCCTGCCCCCAGGCAGGGAGGGCTGTGGTGCCGGATCTCATGTGCGTTCACCTTAGCACCAGGACCCGAGAGGCGGAATTCTCTGCATCCGAATTCTCCCAGAGGCTGCCTACAAGCCCAATCAATGGTTTTATGGAATTCTTGCCATGATGCCAGAACATCGGGAGGGGCAGGTGGCCCCTGGCCTGCCTCTGGCCCCAGGACTTCAGTCTGTGGTGGTGGGGCCGTTGTTGGGAGAGTTAATAGAGAATGCTCATCCTTGCTTCAGTTCTCTGACTATGTCATTGTATCCAGATGGTTGTGTAATTTTGTTCGCAAACATGTATGGATCGTCTACTGCATGCCAAGCCCTGCTGCAGCACTTGGCATGTGATCATGAAATGCTTCCTCACACGTCATCTCATTTAATCCTCACAACGAGCCTCAGGAATATAATTACTGAACCCATTTTACGGGTGGGAAGGTTAAGCTTCAGAGGAGTGCAACGATTGCCTTCGTGTGTGTAGCTCGTGAGCAGTGGAGCCGCTGTGTCTACCCGGGTGTCCGAAGTCCTGCGTTCTTTCTTCTCTAGTGTTCTTGGGAGCTGCTGACATATGAATATGTACAGTAACCACAGGGCAATCTGCAGAGCCTCGGCCGGCTTACAACACTGACAAAGCCACACCTTGCTCACTTTGCTCTCGCATTTCCGTGATCAATAATATGCCCGCTGGCAGCGTCCCTCCCACCAGCTGCCACCCGGCCTGTGCTTTCAGAGCCTCTCACACTGTTCTCCAGCGTGTGTCTGTAATTCTGATGATCCACCGCTTGGTTCTCGTCTTAACCCCATATTCTTCCCCCAGATGTTTATATTACAAGGCTTTGTGAAGACTTTCATGATGAATTTCGCTCATAGACTCTTTCCCTGCATGGAATATAAATGACCGTGGTGTGTTTTCTGGCAGGAAGTCCTTATAAAATTCACTTAATGAGAGATTCTCAGGGATAGTTTAGTTTCTAAACTCAAGCAGGGAAACAGCGCTATCTCCACCCACCCCGTACTCACTTAAGTTTTCTTGCTGTTGCTTCGGCATCAAGAAACCTAAATTACCTAAGTGAATTTGAGAAGTGAATTTGTGACCCTTTTCTACACAGCAGGTGGGAGTGTAAAATGGTGCATATTTTAAATTAAAAAAAAAATTTTTTTGTGTGGGGATAGACAGTTTGGCCGTACCAAATTGTACACATAGTATCAAAACCCTTTAAAGCTATGTATACTCTGTGATCCAGAAGTTCCAAATCAAAGAATTTCTCCTAAGAAAATAAAGGTGTGCTCTCCAATGTTCAACCGTGAGGACTTTTACCACAGCATCATTTATATTAGCAAACATCTGAAAACAACTCAGGTGTTCAATGCTAGAGGATTTAAAATCTAAATTGTAAAAAAACCCTAAATTACATCCCATTTTTCATAGAATATTATGCAGCTATTAAAAAGGGGTTTTGTTTTATTTATTATTTATTCCTTAAAATGGAAATATATTCATGATATATCATCTTGTGAAAAATAAAAGGTTACAAAACACTATAATTTACTTTTTGGTTAAAATTAAAAAAAAAGAAAAGGAAGAAAGAAAAGTGGTCCATATATGTAGAGAGAGGAGTCTGGAAGTAGAAGGTGATTTCTGAGTGATGAGATGCTAATTCCACCTTCTCCCTTCTTTGCTTATCTGTGATTTCTGTCTTATCTACAGCGAAGTGCATTCCTTCTCTAACAGAGAAAAATAGATTAATTTAAAGAAACCTGGCCGGGCACAGTGGCTCATGCCTGTAATCCTAGCTCTGGGAGGCCGGGGCGGGAGAATTGCTTGAGCTCAGGAGTTCGAGACCAGCCTGAGCAAGAGCGAGACCCTGTCTCTACTAAAAATAGAAAAAATTAGCCAGTCAACTAAAAATGAAACGAAAAATTAGCTGGGCGTGGTGGCGCATGCCTGTAGTCCCAGCTACTTGGGAGGCTGAGGCAGGAGGATTGCTTGAGCCCAGGAGTTTGAGGTTGCTGTGAGCTAGGCTGACGCCACGGCACTCACTCTAGCCCGGGCAATAAAGCGAGACTCTGTCTCAAAAAAAAAAGAAAGAAAGAAAGTCAATAGAAGGTGTTTTATTTTATTTTTCTCCTTCTCACTGATGCTGCATGCCTATGCAAGAAACAGAGGAACAAGGCCAAACTGGACTTTTCCAGTCAGAAAAAACTCGCTCATGTATCTTCTTCCTCATAACTTTGTCTGGGAATCTGGCTGCGCTTGAACTTGGATATGCCTCTTGTGTGTTTGATGTCTTTGGGGCAAGGACCTTAGAAGACAGTCTGAGTTTGTCCAGCTCCCTTAGGCTGACCAAATTCAGTGCTTTTTAGTTTTAGTTTGTTTTTCTGCTTTTGACCATGGCCATTAGCCACGGCAAAGAAGGAAGGCTAGGGCGTGCCAGGCAGGGTCTGGTCCTGTTGCCTCTTCCTTAACCGGGTCCCAGTGTGGTCCCTGAGGCACTTTACTTTGATGGCTTTGAGGATTCTGGAAGCTTATTATCTGATTTGCATCTCACCTGCTGAGTTTGTAAAAATAATAATCAGATATGGTCCCATTAGGATGTTTATTTCTTTAAATAATGTTATTAACTTACATATTGACTCCCGCGCCATAACTCAGAGAGATATATTATTAATAGAGATTTAAAACTCATTGGAAAGTGAAACTAAGGGATAAATGCCAATTATTGTGTCCTCATTATTATTACTTATTGGCTAATCCCATGGTTCCCAAACTGGGTGCTATGGTATCCTAGGGCACCCCCATGAACTCACAGGGGTGCTGTGAGATATTTTAATTTTTCAAGGCAAGCACAAGGATATATGGCATCTGCCAGACACTGTGCAAACTACTAGCTGAAGGTATTCATGCTTTCAATGTTAGATCACACTTCATTCCTTCTGATGATGTGGTATCTTTTCAAAGCAGGGTTTTCTTCATGTCCTGTGATAAAAAACAAGTATTGCACAAAAATCCATGTGGAACAGGAAATGAAGGTGGTGGTGTCCGATCTGATTCTAAAGCTTGAGAAGTTATGTAATGGCCAATAGGCACTAAGTTAAGACATAAATATTTATTAAGTTGTTTAAACATACCTACTTGATAAATGAGACTTCAGATACATCTTTTGGCTTAAGAATACTGTGGAAAAATTACTGAGACAGTAAGTTTGGGAACCTCTGGTCTAATGATAACCACATTAGCTCTTCCTCAAAAAGTTGGCTGTATGATTTTCTGGAAAATATGCAAAGGAATTACCCGCAGACCCCATCATGGGTGCCCGGGTGGCAGGGGTGTTGCTGGGTGGAGGAGAGAGGGTAGATTGGACTAATTAATTACTCAGGGAGTGAGAACTGCCCACGCATTGATGGCTGCTTATAGATGGAATAGGGGGGCTGATGTGTATGTGTGTGCATGTGTGTGTTTAATGAAATTTAAGTGCCTTTAGGTGTAGCATCTCCCCAGTTTATGATAGGCTCCTGAATTCCCCATTGTTAAACCTGTCCTGCCTCATTCTTTTGGGTTATCTACCTGGCCCAAGAAAGCATTTGAGTTTGTTGCCCCTTGTAAGAGGAGACAAAACCTCAAAGCCAGCTTAGGAGCCGGGTGATCTTAGATCAGATCATTTATTTAACCCCTCCTGTGTGCATGCCCCTGCCCTCCACCCGACAACTGTGCCTCTGTTTCTTTGGCTGGAAAATGAAGGACAATGAGGCAGTGCCTCCCCCGTGCTAGGGGCTTGAATCCAGAGATGGAAGACATGTCCCAGCCCTTGAGGGCCTTGTAGGGCAGTGAGGGAGATGGACAAGTAACCCACTGATCACGTGCAGTGTGATGGGCTGGAGCAATCAGTCGTGCAGGGCGTCGGAGGGCATTGAGGAGGAGGGTGACTAGCTCAAGACTCCAAAGAGAGAGGTAGTCAACTATGGCCAGGGTTCACTAGGCTTGAGTTGGGCCTTGAGGGATGAAGAGGAGTTCACCAGGCAAAAACGAGGGCAGAAGGGAGTGCCAATGGGGAGTGCAAAGACGGGAAGTCAGGAAGGAGCATAACTTGGGACAGAAAGCGCTGAGATGCTAAATCCTGAGTCGATAGTGCTCGGCTCCATCCTGTGGTCCCGTCACTCTGGAGCAGTGGAGGGTAGACGGTGACACCAGGCCAGAGACGGAGCGAGTGGCAGGTAGGGACAGACAGGAGAGAGACCGGGGAGGTAGAGTTGATGGAGTCTGGTGCCTCGTTGGATGAGGAGGGGGGGAGTTGAGAATGGCTCCTGACTTCCGATTTGGGGCTGAGGGGACGGTGGTGCTAAGGCCTGAACCACGCTGGGGAGGAGCTGTAGGGAAGCCGAGGATGACAAGCTACAATGCCACTTGGCTGTTTATGTCAGCCGATTATAGAATTGCCCTATCTTTAGCAGCTTCTAAATCCTATTAGGGCAGGGACTGTGTCTTGCTCATCTCTGGACCCTCTTCGATGCCTCCTGGACTCAAGGCCTGGCACACAACAGGTGCCTGGTGGAGACGAGGACATGGAACAGTAGGAGACAAGGTCCCTTTGCAAGTCAAGATGAGTGGCACAGGTACACAATTAGAAGGTGTTAAGCAACCCAATTATCTGGGAAGCCTAAAAGTATGTGCTGTATTTCCAAGGTTCTATGGGGCAGGATAGTCAGTGTCAGAAAGAGAAACCCCAAGGCCTTCGCCAGGGCAGAGCGTCGGCCACTCAGTGTCTCTGATTCTGCGCCCGGACCGGGCAGGCCCTGCGATTCTCCCGGCCCTTCTGCCTGGCGTCATTGCGTCTCCCTCAGTGTGACGCGTCTCTCTTCGGGATCCACGCAGGCTTAGGAGCCCGCAGCTGCCTGTGTGGCAGGGTGTGAGAGTTTAGGATAAAAATGTTGCATACCCTTGAAATGTCACCTCACTTAAAGGTTTTAAGAAAGATCTTTCATATTTGTATAACATTGATGCGATTGGACTATGGAGTGAACACAAAATATGTAAATATTTTTAAGATATAGCGAAAGATGCCAAGGAACTTCCGTCTCCGTGTGGCGGGCATCACGGGCACTTTCGTGAGAAGGTTCGAGAGTCGTGGCGGGGAACGTCAACAAGCCACACCTGTGCATGCGGCTGACTGGGGTGACCCTGTCTTTATCTGCTCAGGTGACAGGCTCTCTCCTTGAGGAGACAACGCGGAAGTGGGCTCTGTACAAGCAGCAGTGTCTGCGAGACTTACTCAAGAAGCCTTCCGGTAAGCGCGCCTACTAGTTATCTGTGGCTGTGTTACAAATTGTCCCAAAGCTCAGTGGCTCTGAACAATAATAATCGTTTGTCAATGAGAGATGACCACTGTTATCTCGGAGTCTCTGTGGGCAGGAGTCCGGCGGGGCACACTGCGACGGCTGTGTCTGCCCTGCCACGGCTGCAGTCCGGCGGGAGGACGCCGGTGTCTGTGGGTCGATGCTGGCTCTCAGCTCGCGTCGAGCTGGGACTGGTGGCCAGGACACCTCCCCACGGCCTCTCCACGTGGCCTGGGCTTCCACACAGCGTGAGGGCTGAGTCCCCAAGGGCTAGCCTGACCAGAGGCAACATGACCTGGCCTTGGAAGTCACACAACATCTCTCCTGCGTGTTCAATTGGGCCGGACAGTTACAAAGGTCCCCCCAGGCTCAAGGAGAGGGAACAAGGACCCCCCACCTCTCTGTGTAAGGGAACACGGCAGACGGGACGCATGTGGACATGGGCATCTTTGATAAAAGCCACCTGCCACAGCACACACGCTGCCTGGTCACAGGCCGTGAGTAACTCTGTAGATTAACCTGGCGATCTATTAGGAGGATGGGGATCCTCCATCTCCCAGAGCATTAATGGACTCTGAGCAATAACATTTCTCTTATCCAAATGTGCACAAAGTGCAGAACATTCTAGCAAAGGTGCAATAGTCTGCTCAGTCCACAGCCTCACCTGCCTGCATGCTGGCTCTGTGGGTGTGTCTACCTGTCTGTGCCCACCTTAAAAAGAAAGAAAGGAGAAAGTGTCTTGGCCCATTGCCTCTGAGCACTGAGGACTATGGGTGACAGCTGCCCTTCCTCCTCCTCCTCCTCCTCCTCCTCTTCCTGGCTTCTTTCAGATCACTTCACTCAGGGCTCTGGAGGTGGACAGGAGACTGTGGACTCTCCCTTCCTTTCCTGACCCCAGAGCAGTCCCTGGCTTCAAGCCATTCCCAGCTCCCTCTGAAGGCCCCTTCGGCCCAGGCAGGTGGCAGTCAAGGCTTGATATTGGCTACGAGAACCAGCTCTCATTTTGGAGAATACTGCTTTCTGAGGTCACAGGGGGAGGCTTTCTTCATCCGGAGCCATGCCTCACGTGGCAGAGCGCCACCTCGCACAGACCAGGTGCCGACACCCGCTCTCAACCCGGCAGATCTGCGTGTGCAGGGCTCTAGTGCCAGGACCCTGGCTATTCAGGCCTAATAGGGAGCAGATGGTGGGGATGACGCTTAGTGTCCAGGAGCCAGGAGCTTGCAATATGGAAGTTTGGGACCTCACCGGAAACACCTCCATTTGATTCTGGGAGGCCTATGAGGCTGTTCGAAGTTTTCAGCTTTCCATTGCGAAGCACCAGTGTATAAATCACCCCCTGAGCTGGCGAGAGTCCAAATATCTCATAATGATCATCGAATTAGTAGTCAAATGGAGAGATATGACTATGTAGTGCTCGTGTTGGAGATCTGTGACCAACGACCTCAGTTCTGCAGCTCCTCTGTATTCACTGGTCACTTTACACATCTCAAAGGGTAGGTGTGTTCTAGGATCTAATTGGTGAAAGAGGCTTGACAATTATTTAGTTAATTGTGGAACGTAAGGCACAGGCTGACCTCCAGGCGTCCTCCTGACCGTGTTTCTGTGAGAGTTCAGTTCATGTCAAATAAAGCAAACCAGCATGATGTACGTTGGCATAATTGACTGGAGGTCGAGTTGGGCAGACAAACGCATGATGTTTGGGGCCGCATTTGGCATTCCTGTGCTCCCCAAATCGCTCCTTGCCCTTGACCTGTCTGGAGAGGGGGGCCCACACGCTGGTTCCTGCAGAGGTTGCACCAGCTTCCAAGGCCAGGAAGGTGGGCTCCGGGCTCCTGGGTGCTTCAGCCTTCAACACTGATGTTCCTTTGGGCCCCTCTTCTCTCCGCAGGTGTATTTTGTAACGGGACATTTGATCAGTACGTGTGCTGGCCTCATTCTTCTCCTGGAAATGTCTCCGTGCCCTGCCCTTCGTACTTACCTTGGTGGAGTGAAGGTAATAATTCTTACTCTACGTTTGCAACGGCTCCTTTAAAAGCTGGTCCCTACTGGGCAGACCAGCCGGAGGGGGTGGGGAGTGGTTAGAGAGAAGGCTCCAACCACGTGCTTTTCTCAAGTCTTCTTTCCCCACAAAGGGTCTCCTACGCTCTCAGTAATACATAACACATCTTCCTTCTCCCATTGTCTCTACGATTCTTCTACTCCTGGACGTCCCATTTCTATAATAGCTCTCTTGCTTTGAAGATTATAGAGTACAAACCTGACGACCACAGAATTTGGCTTTGGTGAAGATAAGAAGAGGAGAAAGAAGTGGGGGAGAAAGATCTAGATGCTCACATCCACACGACTTTTGGCTTGTTAGATAGAGAGGAAGGACTTTAAAACTATCCTTGCATCAGCTCTGGAAGGAGACACCACTGAATGGGTGCTTTTAAGCCCCATGAGACTTGGATGGAGAATTTAACCATGTAGCTTGCCCTGATCCTGTTTTCAGGAAGTGAATATTACTTAAGAACCCAGAATAATGTCTCACCCTTACCTGCCCCAGAAGCTTGGCCTCTTGGTCATTTTATTCTAGAAGAGGAGAGAAGCAATTCTTGGTTAGAATCCCGTTGCCTTTGACCACAGATGTAGGCAAATATAAGAACAGCTAAAATTATTCTCAGGAAACATAAGTGGTTACAAAGCCCCAGGCAAAAAACAAGATGAGGATCAGTTTCTGAGAAGGTAAGATGATAGCATTTTGTATTTAATTTCAGCCCAATAAATCATCCCATTAGTGTAACCCTGCTTTCAATTTTTCGAGGCCTCTAGAGCAAAGAGAGAGAGAGCTTAGAAAGAAGACACATTTCTGGTGGGAGAGTCAGTGACCTATTTTTATGGAAGTGGTTTCTGATGAAATCCAGTTGGGGTCAGCCCAGGAGGCATGAGGATGTGAGATTTAAGGGAGGGGGGAGGAGGAGATGCTGGAGAACTTGCAGGACCAGAGGGGTCTGAGTGACTCAGGCAGACAGTCCTCATGGGAGCAGCTCAGTGACGTTAGGAGCTCCAAGGTCAGACCTGGTCCATCTATTTCACACTTGGAGACTTGAGTAAGTTCCTGGAGCCCTCGGAGCTGTGATTTCCTCATCTGAAAAGTGAAGTGACCAATAGCCAACTCGGTTCATTTTGAGGAGTGAATGAGAAGGCAGGGACAGAGTGTCACACAGTAGGTGCTTTGTGAATGGGAGCTGATGCTGAGTCAGAGTCCGAGCCCCTTGGGTCCCATCAGGTCTTTAAGGCCCCCAATGTCCACAAACTCCCAATGCCACGTGGAACAGACCACTGCCTCCCAGCTGCACCACCCCCCGGCCCTCCCCAAGAGCTGGTAGAAAGTGATCAAAAATCCAAAGATACAAAGAAGTTCAGTTAAAGGCTCTTTTTAAAAAAAATGAATCTGTGTTTGTGGAGTGTACAAAAGCAGTGTGCCGTGCAATAGGTGGGAAATCGCTCTTCCACACAACATTTTGTGCATTAATGCAAGTGGGTCCCTGCTATGAAAAGGGGATGTGGAGACAGCGGAAGGGTGCAGAGAAGAACATCTACAAAAGCAAAGGTCCAGGGACGGGTCCTTGTGACAGGAGAGTGGAGGAAACAAGCAGTGCAACATGAGAAGGGAGAGTCTACGGTGCATGCAGGCTGGGACGGCCTTGGGGACCAACAAACGACAAATGAGGCTGGGGCCATGGTGAAGGGACTCGTGCATTATGCACGAAGGGTTTCTAACGCTCCTCTGCAGAGGAAGATTATATGGAGCCCTGGACGGTGTTAAGGCACAAAAGAAGAACATGAGCTTCGTGGCTGGGGAGGATAACGTTGGCAGCATGTGGCCGCTGCACACAGGCGTGGCGGAGAGTTGGGAGGGGGGTCTGGAGGCTACTGCCGTGGTCCAGAGAAAGGGATGAGGAGGGTCCAGATCTAGGCAGAGGCAAGAGGTGGGAGAGAAAGGGAAAGATGAAGAAAAATACTGGAGGTGGAATGGTCACAACCTGTCACCAGTTGGAGTAGAAATTGAGGGACAAAGAGTGGATAATGGAAGGGAGGAAAACAAACTCTTCCCCCTGCCTCCATTCCCGCCTCAGGGATGGTCTCACGTCCTACCTGGTCCCACCCAAAGCACCCCTCGTCTAGTTGGTAGCCAGGTCCCTTGCTGCACCCCCCACGCCCTGTTTCTGCTCACTGCTCTGCTCACTGGTCCCCACCTCAGATCCGGCCCCCTCCGACTACCCCCACAAGCTTTCTAAAATGCCAATGGCGTTATGCCGGCCCGCGCCACGACACCTACAAATGGCATGCAAGACCTCCTGCGACCCGGCCCTGCCGGCCTCGTACACTTCCCCTCCCACCTCCGCTGCCTCTGCACTCCAACTGGATGGACAACCCCAGGCTCCGCTGCTGCCCAGCCCTGTCTGTCCAGGAGACCCCTCCAGGGCTCTGTCCACGCTCTTCTGCCTATAAACCCCCTGCAGTTCTCAGCTCAAATCATCCGTCCTTCTAGAAGATTTCTCAGACTTCTCCCCACAAGTACAACGGACCTCTGCCTTTCCGAGGCCTCTCCTATGCCCGTGCGATCTTCTGTCTTAGCACGGGTAACTGTTATGGCACTTTGTATTTGCACTCCCAGAGCTAGACTCCGAGCTGAGCCCTGTTCATCTTTGTGTCCCCAGCACAGAGCGCTATGGCTAGCATGGACAGTGCAGGTGCCAGGTGACATTATTGCCATTCACTCAATCAGCAAATGTCTATTGAGTGCCAGGCATTATATTTAAGTACCTGCGATATATTAGTGACCGAAACAGGATAAAAGCTCTCTCCCTGTGGGGCCCATGTGCTCACAGGAGAGACAGACAGTTATTCGCAGACGTCATAAACAAGGGCCAGCATGTTTGAATGTGATCTATTTTAGACAAAATGGTGGGGCAAGGGAGGGCAGAGTTGGAGTGGGGGGGTGAGTTGCATTTGTACATTGGGTAGTCAGGGATGGCTTCGATGACAGGGTGACCTTTCAGTGAAGACTTAGAGGAGGTGACATTTTAGCCAGAAGGGGGTGTGCTCAGGAGGAAAGGGGACAACAGCACCGAGGCCCCATGTGGGGAGGTACCTGGCCGGCTCCACGAAGGACGGAGGCAACGTGGCTGGAGTGAAGGGGGAGAGAAGCGACAGGTCAGGGCAGAGGGTTTTGGAGGCCAGATCTCGCAGGACTGTGGAAGTCCGTGACACTTGTTCTCAGAAAGCCCTTGCAAAATTGCTAGCAGAAGCGTGACCTGATGCGGCCGATGCTGTTTGGCTCACTGACTGCAGGGGGGTCTCGGCCTTGCGGGGCAAGCCCACAGGGGGAGTTTGCAGCAGCCCAGGGGGGAGGGGCTGGTTCCAATCAGGATGGAGGCGGGAGGAGGAGGTGGCGGTCAGGTTGTGGGTGTGGTTGAAGGTAGGGCTGGTGGCTTAGCCGGGGGCACAGATGAGTGCCACGAGAAACAGAGAGAAGGCAAGGATGGCCTCAGGTTTGGGGCCAGGGGACCAGAGGAGGAGTTTACCATCCACGGAGGCAGGAGCTGTGTCAGGGGAGCAGATTTTGAGGAGAAGTTGAAGAGTTTGGGGTGTGCTCCTCGAGACGTCAGTTAGATGCCCTGGCAGCGCCATCAGGCACAGGGGGATGTGCCGTGTGGGTATCGGCAGTTAGATTCGGCAGCTATTTACTGTTGCCCCACGATGTGCAGGGGCAGCACCAGGAAGTTCCAAACATTTTCATTCTCGCTTGCAAGTCCAGTCCCTGATCCTCCAGGTAGGAGCACCGTCGGGGAGTGGATGTGACTGAGTCACAGCAGCAGTCAGAGCGACTTACCCATCACTTGCACACACTCATTTCATTCTTGCCCAAACCATGGAGGGTCGGTGCCATCGTTATCCCCAGTTCCTGAAGAAGAAACCAGGAGCCTTAGAGGCTGGGTGGGCTGGACCCAGCACACAGACAGGTGCATGGGGGGCTCACTGGGCTTCACCCGGGTCTGCCAGCCTTGTGCGCACTGCTTTCTCTTGCTCATGGCATGGCCTCTGGGGCACAGGAGGGTGCCCTAGAGCCAGCCCCAGGAGACCAGGTTGGTGTCTCCCAGCCGGGCTGTACCTTGGAGGGCTTATAATATCTCTGAGTCACCGGGGACTGTTCTAACTCCAGGGACTTTGGGTAAACACAGCAGACGTTAGCGGATGATGGTTTGTTACAAAATTCAGAGGCTTCTGTGTTTTTCTTTCCATCCCAAATAAACAGTAAGGATGCTAATGAGCCCCTAAAAGGGGAAATGAGAATCCGTTTTCCCTGGGATTTTCCACAGCTTTGTGGCATGCTCGGGGGAGCGGGCCGTGTGCCCTGACCTTTCCTCTAGAGCTTTGTTTACTTTCAGAGAGCTCAGGAAGGGCCCACAGATACTGCCTGGCTCGGGGGACTTGGCAGACGCGCGAGAACGCCACAGATATTTGGCAGGATGACTCCGAATGCTCTGAGAACCACAGCTTCAAGCAAAACGTGAGTTTGCTCGGCTTGGTGATAAGCGTTTGGGGCCCAAACCACCCTCCTCCAGGACACCCAAGTGGCCCTGAAAGGTCCTCTCCCCAGTGTGTCTGCCCCAGACTCGGCTAGGCAAGGGCCACGGTCACACAAAGCAGCCACCCCTGTGGCAGCCTCTGCGTTCCTTCCACTCGCAGGGTGACAGGCGAAATCCTAAGGGAAGGGAAGTCGGTCCTCCAGGGTCGGTCCTAGCCCTGCGCTTGCTGGTCCCTGTGCCTGGAACACCTTTCCCAGCCCCCCCGCGGCTGCCGCCTCTTCATCACTCAGGTTTCAGTTCAAATGTCTCCTTCAAAGAGAGACCTTCAGTGGCCGCTCCCTGCAGAGGAGACTCCGTGGTCACTTTCTACCACACTCCCCCGATTTGCCCCTTTATAGCACCTGCCACTCTCCGAAACCCCCGTGAGTTTGCTTATTTTTTATCTAGCCCTCTCACCAGGATGTAGACCCAGCAGTGGCAGCGGACGTGTGTGCCTCAAGGGGGTGGCACTGCCCTGGGTCTGGGTCAGACTTCACTTCCTGCCTGTGGGTCTGGTGCAGGTGGCCTCACTTTGCTGGGCGTCCGCTACCCCCTTCACCCCATGGGGACCGTGTTTGCCGCCTGCAGTTGTCATGAGGATTTAGAGTCAGTAGATGCAGATTTCTTAGGAGAAAACTGGCACATAGTCAGCACACCCCCAGTGGGAGTTCCCGCCCTGTCACCAGGGCCCAGCACGGTGACTGGCCAGGAAAGCGTCATGGCTGTGTGGGAAAGGATTGTCGGATGAACAAATACATCCCCGCTTCAGCCTTCCCCCCATGTGTTTTCTTTCCAGGATTCTTCCCCACTGTACTTTCTTGCTGGGCCCTTGCCCTTCTCCCTAAAGACCTCCCGTTTGTCCGCATCCTGCCCACCTTCCTTCAGAGTGAAGTGCAGGAGGCAGAACAGAGGAAGAGGTGTTTGGGGACCGTGCAGTCATTTAAGGCTGCAGCACAGTTTCTTTCACTCAGACAGTCAGGCTGCAAACATTAGTGAAGCACCTACTATGGGCCAGGTTTGCACCAGGCACTGGGAATAAACAGGGAATGAGATATAGATACTGTCTTTGAGGAGCTCAGCGCTCAGAGCACTGTGATCACTGCTGGGACCCAGGGTGACAGCAGGGGGGGAGGCTGACACCACCTAGGGGCGGGGAAGGAGATGGCCCATGGGAAGAGTGAGAGCAAGAAAGAGGAACACACACCTGGGGTCAAGGAGTGCATGGGGCTCTGGGGCCACTCTGAGGGCTGAGGAGGAGGACACAGGCGGAGGTGGAAGCCTCAGGACAGGTGCGGTGACGAAGGACTCTGCCTTGCTAAGGACATAGGACTTTGCATGTTCAGGTAGGCGAGGGCCACAACTCAGGTGTTGAAAGGTTTGCTCTGGCGAGTTGGAGAGAGGTCAGGCACGGGGCCAAGTGGGGGCAGAAGGCAGGGGCAACAGGCAGGAGCCATTTCAGCAACTCAGCCCAGATTTGGGGAGAATGCCAGTGGGGGTGGAAGGAGGGAGGTGGATTTACAGGTTTCCAAGGAGGGGAGCGGCAGGACCAGGTGCTGGCGGGGTGTGAGAGGGTGGGGTCAAAGACAACAAGATCTCAGATTGCTGGCTTGGGCCGAGGAGGAGATTGGAAAATGGGAAAATGTGCCTCCTTGAGATGGGGGACCCAGGAAGAGTCCTTGCCCTTGATCTCTCCTGGGTTCTAGATTTTTCGCTACCTAATCCTTTGCCCTAACTTTAGCCAGCAAACCTCCCCCCTCCCCTGTCCCCTAAGTTGTGGCTAACTTCTTTCATAACTTAATTGATTTAGAAATTCTTTAGCTTTCTTAAGTCATTTTATTATAATATTCTCCCATCCAGTGCTAAAGATACTGTACTGTTATAGTTTAAAGCTTAGGGACAGGGAAGGCAAGAGGCTCAGTTCTAGAAGCGCTGTCCATGTGGCTCGAGCGCCCAGCCTCTCTCCAGCATCCATAAGATGGGCTTGATAACACCAAGGTTGCACGGCCTGGCCGTGATTTCTGAGAAGGCCGTGAATGCAGCGTGATTAGAACACATCCCGGCACCCAGCAGACACTTAATAGTTGCAATTATTGCATTTCTTCTCAGAATGTCTTCCCTGGTCCTCTGCAAAAAGTTCTCTCCCTCCCTAGGCCTCTCTCTGGTCCACTCCTAGGGCTGTGAGCACAGCATACTCGTCACTGTGAGTTTTTGGTGTCTGTGATGTTGGCTTTTCCGCACTGGCTACTTGGTGGTGGTTGTTTTTATGTAACGTTTTAATTGATTTTCAAAAATCAAAAATTTAGCTTTTTGTTAAGTTATTAAGGTTAATTTATGTAGCTTATTCTATTTATAAATCCAGTGAATTTTAGTATTTCTTTCTTAGTTTTTATTTTGTCTTCTATATATTATGGTGTAAGAAGTAGTAATACTTTCAAGGTCTTTGATTAATTTTTGTTGCCACTTACAAACTAGCTATTTAATTACCCTTTTACCTTGTAAATTGCATTAGTATATTTGAGATGTTTTAAATGGTTTAAATATCTTAAATATTTGTTATTACAAAAAAATCTTAATTCTTAAACAATTCTAATTTATCAACATCAAAGTTATATGGTAAATCTTAACCCTTCTTATGTATGTCAATATTATTTTAATCAAGTTTCCAACTTAAAGCTTAAAATTAAGTACTTATTGATATATTTCATATTGCAATCATAATATTAGTCTATTAGCTCTCCTAATATGCCATATTCTTATAATATCAATTATATACAGACTGCCAGTAATTTAAAAAACCTCTATATGAGCAAAGAATAGATAGGTGATGGTGCCAAGTGCAGTTTAATGGTAGAATCTAGGTGGTAGATATACAGATATTCTTTATAGAATTCCTTCAGCTTTGCTGTATTGGCTCACTGAAAATTGGCCAACCAGTTGTCTCTCACAAGCCAGGATGACCACACCACTGGGTGATTTTTTCCACTGTCCCTGACATGTGAGTGGCCAAGTCCATGTCCTTTGGAGGGGGTTGCTCTTTCCCAGGTTCGAGGTATTTCATTACCTAGTTATTTGGTTTAACGGGAGCCGCCCACACCCCATCCTGGTTGTGGCTCACTTCCTTTAGAGCCCTGTGGGCGTTGGCATGGCCTTGGCTCTTTTGAAGCTTGTCCCATCTTCCCGTCTGGCAGGAAGAGCCTTCCACTGGGTCTTCCACATCCTCGGGGATTTCTTTCTAAACCACTTTTAAACTTTAGTATCTGATTTGAGTTTGCAAAATTCCATGTTCCTTGTAGTTTTACTGAGTGAGAGTTCACACCTCTTAAAGGGATCAAAATGACACTTATAAAGTTAAATTGGATTCAGTTTATCTCAAAAATTTCTCAGACCTTTTTACACAAAGTCATGCTAATTGTATGCTTTGAATTAGGTGAATCGTATGTATTTCTTATCTGTCCTGCTTGACTGTAAACTGCTTGAGAACAATGACAAAGTCATAGTCGCATTTGAATGCCACCCCCAAAGCCCTGGCCTACTACTGGGGTGCACAATAGCCTTTACTTAGAGTAGTCACTTAATACATACTGAATGGACAGTTTCACAGATTCTGAGTCAACTGGTCTGTGCCGGGGCCTAGCCATCCACCCTGGTGCCCAAGTTCGCCAGGTGATTCTAACACGCAGCCAAGGCTGGGACCCGAGGAGGTCAGCAAGTGTGAATGTGCCTTAGGTCTGCAGTGGGATGTCCCCAAGTCAGCAAGTGGGGACAGCAAACCACAATTTGAAAACTGCACTTTCAAAGACAGGAAGCAAAGATTTCTCTTTAGAAAAGCTAAGACCAACGCCTCCTCCCTCTGCAAATGGCCATATTTCCAAGAATTCAAATACTTTAAGAAAATAAAATAAAAGCAACTTCTGGCCATGTTTACCTGTGTTTCTAATCGAGGGTTGAAATTTTGCCCAAAAAAGGCCAGTGTTAGTAAATCTTTGCCCTCAAGAGATTTGGCAAACAAAATATGTTATGTTCTTCCAACTGATGAGACACTAGGGGTCCTTATGCATGTCAAATGGCACTTTTTAAGGGGATTGTGTGTACGTGCACGAGCGTTAGTAAGTATGTTTACTAATTCACTGGTATGGAATTGTGTTTAGCAGTGTGGAGATAAATTATTTTCCCTTACTTCAAGCTGTTTTCGTTGTCCTGAAAAGAAGTGTTTTCTATTCTTAAATACAGAATTTAATTGATATATATATCAATAGCTATATATGTATATAATTTTAATATTTACAGTATATGATTTTAATCATAAATTTTAATTTTAATATAATTTATAATATATATCAATTGATTATATTACATTTTCCAACATTTATTTTGAAATTTCCAAACTTATAGAAAAGTTAAAAGCATAACAAAATAGACACTCATGTATCCACTGTCAAATTTCAAAATGTATTAAAGTTTTGCTACATTTGCTTTCTCTCTCTCTCTCTTTTGGAAATATTTAAAATAATTTGCAGATATCATCCCTAAATATTCATCAGGTATTGCTTTCTAAGATTAAGAACATTATTCCACAAAATTACATTACCATTTTCTCAACTAAGTAAAATTAATACTGATTTCATCATACCACCATATTTCATCCATATTCAGTTTCCATCCATATTCAAATTTCACCAATTTTTCCCCCGAACTTTTATAGCTTTTCTGGCCTGGACCAGGATCATATGTTGCATTTGGTTTTATATCACAGTAGAATCTTTAATCCAGAGCAGTCCTCCCTACTTTTTTCCACAATAACATTGGTTTTTCAAAGAGACCAGAAGAGCTTTTTGGTAGAATGTCCCACAATCTGGATTTGAATGTTCCCTTGGATTATCATTAAACTCATTCCTCCATCCTCTGTATTTCCTAGAAACTGAACGTTAGGTTTAGAGCTTTGATGAGATCCTAGTAAATCTTCGTCGATGCGGTGCACCTTCTACGGCATCACAGGTGTGGAGCTAAATGGCAGGTGCCGCGCTGTAATGACGTTCCCTTTGATCACCTGGTCGAGGGAAAGACGGCCCAATCACTCAGTGCTGAAGTTATATTTCTCCCTTTATATTTGATAAGTTACCAGTGGAGCAATACTTTGGCACCGTGTGTTTATCTTGTTCCCTAACAAACCTTCATCAGTGTTTTAGCCTTCATTGATGATTCTTGCCCTCAGTCAAGTTCTGTTATTCCTTCCACATTTATTCGCCAGCATTCTTCCACAAAGACGACCTCCTCACCCACTTCCCATTTTGGGTTTCACTGTGGACTTTCAGGTTGATTTATTTATTCAGTTATACTCATTATTTTTTGATGCTCCAAGTTTTCTACATTCAACTAGTGAAATCCCTTCGAGCTGGTTCTTGTATCCTTTTGTCATAACCCATTAGTCTTTGAACACTTCCTTATTTTCTGGCAAAACAAAACGGTCCAAGCTCATCTTAGATTTTCCTTGCTCCAGGCCTAGAATCAACTGTTTCCTTTAGGAGTCTTGGGTTCTTTAAGTGGAGTAATGGTGTTAGAAACCAAGATCTCAGTGCTAGGTGTGCTCATTACTATTGCAATTGCCTTTTTCACCCTTTTCTCTTTGATTTTATTTTTAAATATGTAGGATATTGACAGGTTTTGAGAGTCAAAACTTTATAAAAAGGTATACTCGGAGAAGTCTCACTCTCATCACTATCTCCATCACCCTCTTCCTACCTATGCCTTATAGATAATAATGTTTATTATTTTCTGGCTGTTTAGGGAAAAAATAACTCAAACCATTTTTTCCCCTCTGCTTTCACACCGCAATAATCATCAATACAGAAGAAGACTTTTGTGGCCAAACGTGGGTTTTTTTCTTTGCTGCACACCAAGCAGCAGACAATAGTTGGGTATCCTCTAATTCAATTCCTACACTCTCTGTCTGGAGATAGCATCAGATCCCACAGGTTGAGGGCTCAGCCCCCAAGACTGCTTCCTCCACCAGTCACAAGTTCAGCCTCTAGAACTTCTGATCAACAGGCTTCAAGTTAGGATTCCCACGACCTCCTCTTTAGGTTTGATTAATTTGCTGGAGTGGCTCACAGAACTCAGGAAAATACATTTACTCATTTATGATAAAGGATATTACAAAGGACACAGATGAAGAGATGCACAGGGCCAGGTATGGGGGAAGGGGCGTGGAACTTCCGTGCCCGCCCTGGGCACTCCACCCTCCAGGAACCGGCTATCTGGAAGCTCTCCAAACTCAGTCCTCTTGGGTTTTGTGGAGGCTTCACTGGATAGGTGTGACTGACAGCCACGTAGAAATGTGATTGGGTAAAAGAATATGGTCTCATGCTAATAGACCAAGTGGGGAGACCCAGCAAGCCCTGTCTGTTCACATTCTTCTTGGCCGCTGTCCAACATTCCTTCCTCCAGCATATAGGGCAGGACCCTGTCTGGAGTGAGAGTCTTCAAACCCACAATCAGATTAGAGTCCTGCCTTGGACAGGAAAGAGAAGGGCAAAGGTAGAGATTCTGTTTACTGTAACAAGGGCTATGGGACTTATGAGCCAGGAACTGTGGATGAAAACATTTGTGTGTGTGTGTGTGTGTGTGTGTGTCTTAACACCACACTGGCTCACACTTTCTGTTTTCTTTCTTTTTCTTTTTTTGTTGAATTATAATATATGCCTTATGTTTCTTTTTGCCAAACTAAGAAAATATGTAAATATGTTATTCCGTTTTTATCACACAAAAAGCAGTATAGCAGATACCCCATTCTGCATCTTGCATTTTTCACTTAATGACACATCCTGGAAATCATTCTGTATCAGTTCCTAGAAACAGTTCTCTCTTTTTTCCTGCTGCATAGCACTCCACCTGTGTATCTACCATTGTTTAGTCAGCCACAGTCCTATGGCCTTTGGGTTATTTCCAATCTTTTATTCATAACAATATCACAATGAATAACCTTGTGTGTATATGTTTGTGGCAGCATATCTTTTTCAAGATTCCTAGAAATAGCATCACTGGATTAAAGGTAGATGCATATATAATTTCATTAGATATTGCCAAGGCCCCTCTGTAGGGGTTATACCATTTTGTCCTCCCTTCCGCAACGTATGAGAGCACCTACTTCCTCACAGATGCATATTACACCTCTGTTAGGAAGGTTTTCATACAGGTGTCTAAGTGACTTGAGATTCATGATTGGTACTAAGAGTGAACTAGAGACTGTTTGAATGTTTTAGAGCCTCTAGGGAAGTAGCCAGGTTTTGATAGAGACCTAAATTGACTATAGAGGACAGTTTCAGGAAATTCTATAAAAAACACAATTAAACCAAATGTAGCAGGTGCTATTGGTGCCCTGCCTGTATCCCCTTGCCCTAATCAATTCAGTATACAACTGCCTAACTTCTTAACCAGTACATGCATTTCTTTGCAGTTCTCTGGTTCCCAGAGCCCACTTTGTTTACTGAAATGCAAGTAGAAGTGCCCTCAACCAATGACTGGCAGAAGTTGGTATATAAATACCCCAGCACCCTCAGTCTTGGGGTAGTTAACCCTGAAGCTTCCAGAGCTTCCTGAGTGGGCTTAAACTCTAGCTTCCCACCATGGTAACTGGTCTGATAATGTGTCCTTTATTTGTTCTGTCTAACTTCTCCCTTCCCCTACTGAAGATTTTTTCACTTTCATGTAAACTACTTGCATTCCAATTCTTTTCTTAACGTCTGCTTCTTAGAAACTCAAACTAAGACACAGTCAAACAAAAAACCAAACATTTCCCCTAATTTCCTAGAAAGCATAAAATACAAACATGTTTTTAAAAATCATAATTCAGGAACAAAAATCAGGTTATCTAATTAAATATGTTAGTCTCTTATCTCTAATAAAATAAAATAAACAAAATAAATAATGTTAAAATGACCCAGTAAAGTCTTGATTTACCACCTTGATATGCCACCATCAATTTAAAGAAACCATGCCACTGTGTGTGTAGGTACAGAAAACACTTCTCTACTTTCAAGATGCTGCTAGTCTATCTGGAAAGACAAGATGAATGCAAGCAAATCATTCATTAATATAATTGGTGCCCCCATTTGTGAAACAGACTGTAAGTGCTTTGACAATAAGAGTTTATAAAATAAGCAGAGAGGCTTTGGAGGAGGATTTCTTATAAGAGGTGGGTTTGTCCTGGTCTTAGAAGGATAGACTTAGTTGTAAGGAGAGAAGAGACAAGAGCAGTTAGAGACCTGACAGCTTGTAGGGATCTCGATGAGGTCCATAGAAAATAATTCTAGATAGAAATGTGGTTGGGACGGACTTGGAAAGCTCAAAAGCTACACAGAGAGTCCTGTATCCAGACCACCACTATAAGAAGTGTTAGAGGAAGTCCTTAACACAGAAGTAAAAACATAACATGTGGGCATTTTGATCTATATAAAGAAATGAGGGTAAATATTCTTATCTCTTTTAAAAAAATTCTCACAAGATAAACAAATTTAAAGTTTTTAATACCATACAAAATATGTTCTCTGACCATGATAGAATTAAATCAGAAATAAATTACAGAAAGATATCTGGAAAAATCTCCAAATATGTTAACACTAACAGCATACAAATCAAATAAGAATCATAAAAGAAATTAATAAATATTTTTAACTCAATAAAAATGAAAATACAATATATCAAAAAATTTGTGATGTAACTAAAGCAATCATGGAGAAAAATTTATAGCCTTCTTATATTAGAAAAGTGGAAAGGTATCAAGTCAGTGGCCTGCCTTCCACCTTAAGAAACTGGAAATGGAAAAGAACTACTTAAACCCAAAGTAAGCAGAAGAAAAGAAATAGAAAGGTAAGAATGGAAATTAAATTAATTAAATGGAAAACAGAAAAAAAAATAGGAAAGAATCAATGAAATCCAAATTGATTATTTAAGAAGATCAATAAATTTGATAAACTTCTATAAAGACTAATAAAAAAAGAGAAAGAATTAGAAATATGTGTGTGAGAGAGAAAGAGATCAGTAATGAATTACATCAAGAGTGAGAGATGGGACATCACTACTGATCCTATAGACATTGAAAGGATAATAAGGAATTTTTATGAACACCTTTCTGCCAACAATTTTTACAAGTTGGATAAAATGGACAAATTCTTTAAAAGAACAAACTACCAAAGTTCATCAAAGAGGAAATAGATAACCCAATAGCACTGTATCTATTAATAAAATTGCACTGTAGTTAAAAACTCTTCCATAGAGAAAACTTTAGATCTATTTGGCTCCGATGGTGAATTCTACCAAATATTCAAGGACAAAATAATACCAATTCTGTACAAGCTCTCCAGAAAACTGAAAAGGTGAGAATAATTTCCAACTCAGTCTACGTGGCCATAATTATACAGAGGCCAAGACCAGACAAAGACATTGCAAGAAAATAAAACTACAGACCAGTATCTCTCATGAAAATAGCACAAAATGATACTTAATAACACAGAATTTCCAGTTAATTATCCTCTGTGCACAATCAAGCTATCCCTGGAATCAGAGAAAATAGTTCACTATTTCATTGGATCTTCTTCTAAGAGGTCATCTATGAAAAGTTACTTTAGGAGAGAGATATTCAGACAGAAATCCAGCCCCATCTTCTGGAAAGAAGGACCCATAGACTCCAGGGACAGAACTCCCAGGAACAAAGAGCTTGTTCTGATTCTCAAGGCACCCTCTTGTCCTGGACACAATTCCTTCATGATACGGTGACTCTTGGTGTATCAGTGCTGGGCTGTGTCCCAGTCGTGGGAGTGAGGCCCACTGTGGCTCCTCACTCGTTGAGGACCCCTGGCCTCCGAGATGTGCCAGAGAGCAGTCCACGCTACCTTACTTGGGTGTCAACAAGGGCAGGGAGGGAAAGGTTTAAAAACAGGTTTGGGAGCCAAGACATGTCTCAATCTATGCCTAGACCTTGGTGGCCTTGGGCATGGAGCTGGGGGTTGTGGGTCACAGCCCCACGACTCGGTGGTCATGTCTGTTCCTCCTCTGTGTTCAGGTGGATCATTATGCCTTGCTCTCAACCTTGCAGCTGATGTACACCGTGGGATACTCCTTCTCTCTCGTCTCCCTCTTCCTGGCTCTCACCCTCCTCTTGTTTCTTCGGTGAGTGGAACCTCTGCGGACACGTGTTCAGGCATGTACAGTAGTCCCCGCTTATCTGCGAGCACACACTCCAGGATCACAGTGGGTGTCTGAAAGCACAGGGAGTACCAAGCCCTATATATGCACACTATGTTTTGTCCTCCACATACATGTCTGTGATAAAAGTTTAGTTTATAAATTAGGCACAGTAAGAGATTAACAGCAATAATAATAAAACAGAATAATTATAACAATGTACTATAATAAAAGTTATGTGAATGTGGTCACTTTCTTTCTCAAAGTACCTTCTTGTACAGCACTCCCCCTTCTGCCGACGAAGGGAAGGGGCAGGTCAGTGCAAGATTTTGTCATGCTACTCAGAACAGTGTGCAATTTAAAACTTGTGAATTGTCTGTTTCTGGAATTTTCCATTTAATATTTTTGAACCATGGTTGATCGTGGGTAACTGAAACCACGGAAAGCCAAGCCGTAGCTCCAGGAGGGCCGGCCATATTGTATAATTTGCTCACTGGCTGCCTCTGGAAGGCAGCGAAGACTGGGCTGGATGTGCCATGAGCCACCAGAGCTGGAGGCGGCCTGACAGAGCCTCCAGTGCATCCACCCCATTTTGCAGATGAGAGAAGACAGGGATACCAAAGGCCCGGTCAGAGGCATGAGTCGCCCCCAACCACAAAGCCGGTTCACTGCACAGCTAGAACTTGAACCTGGGACTCCTGGCTGCCCTGCCTCTGTTGCATTAGAGACTGTCTGTGTGCCTGGCCCTGGTCTAAACCCCTGATCACACCCATTTCTACCACAGCCGGTCCTCAGCACGACTCTGTCGGAGGCATTCTTTTTACAGAAGAGATTACGAACCTTCCCCAAGGTGCATGAGTGAGTGGAAGAGCTGGGGTTTTAATCCATGGCCCTCAGGCTCCCATTAGCTATGAAATTTAAGCGCTTACTCCTAAGCACTTTCCATGCACGAAGGCATTTAAATCTCATTCTAACTCAAATTAGGATTAATTCTAATCTTAGGAAATTAACAATATTATGGCCCCCACTTTGTAAGTCTGTTAGCTGAAATATGAAGACAGGAAGTCACTTGCCCAGGACCGTACAGCCAGTGGGTGATGGGGCTGGGGTCACAGTCCGAGATCTGAGCATTTCTATCCCCTTACACTGTCAGAATCCAAAGCCTGAGTGCATTTTACTAAATCCTGTTTTTAGAAATCACTCAAGTGAGGTATTTAGGGACGCACTAAGAAGCCCTCCGAGGCTGTCTCTCCATCTTGGCCTGTTAGGAATACAAGTGACAGTGATGTGGCAGAAGGAGCATTTGACACAGACCCAGGAGACCTGGGCGCTGCTTGCTCCGGGTCTGGCCTCATTTGACTCCTCAATCCCAGGGTGTTCAATGGCTCCTGGAGCAGGACTGTGGCCATCTGCCCCGCTGGGAGCATCCACAGCCTGTGCCCACTGGCTGGCTGTGACGTCCTCCCTCCATGCACCTTCCCAAAGTCCCAGAACCGAGCCAGGAGGAAGAAATGCCAGCTGGGCCCGGGTCCACTGGGTGTCTGTTTTACCAGCAAGGCCAGTCACTGCCCTCGAATAGTCCCCCGTCTAGTTAGGGAGAAGGAGGCATAAGTCATAAAATGCAAGGACCGGCCTCAGTCCTTTCTGGAAATTAAAAACATAATAATAGCTCTAAAGCAAAGTAGGATGGGGAATGTACTGGAAGAGTGCTTTCGGCTAGCGAAACCGAGGATGCAGAGTGTCACATCAGCCGTGTGACACAGAGCCTTCAGGAGACTTCAGTGAGCGAGAGAGAGGTGATGGGAGCTGACGTTTTTCTGAGCACTTATTATGTGCACTTTACACAGATCAACCCATTTAATCATCCCACAACCCTTTGAAGTAAGTGCTTTTGTTCTCAGAGGCGGCAGAGCTTGGAGAGCTGTACTCTGGCCTCAGAGTTCCTGGTCTGGGTCTCAGCCCCACTGCTTACTGCTCTGGGACTTTGGGCAGGTGACTTAATCTTTCTGCTTCAATTCACTTACTTACAAAATCAGGATGATAATAGTGCCTACTCCTCCAGTGGTGGGCAGGAGCAAGGATACACACAGGTACATGCACAGGTAAATGGCCTGGCATGCTGAACATGTCGTACAGGTGATAGCTGTTATTACCCCCGTTTTACAGATGAGGAAAATGAGGCATGGAGACGTAAGATCACAAAACCCAGAGGTCCAGCTCTGGAACCTACAAACCTCTGTATTTAGTGATAGATACACAAGCATGACAGGCAGAGACCCTGTTGGTCTGAGCCATTCTTCCCTGAGGGAAGGAATCTGGTTTTCTCCTTGAACAGAAAACTCCACTGTACACGCAACTACATCCACATGAACTTGTTTGCTTCTTTCATCCTGAGAGCCGTGGCTGTGCTGGTGAAGGACATTGTCTTCTACAACTCTTACTCCAAGAGGCCCGACAATGAGGACGGGTGGATGTCCTACCTGTCGGAGGTAAGTGCCTTCCCCACCACTTACGTTGGCTCTCCCAAGGCTCAGGGCTCAGCCCTGGGAACCAGAGGATGGGCAGGCAAGGCTGCAGAGGGGACAAGGAGACAAAGGGGTGTCCAAGACTCCTGGTTAGAGAGGCAGCACATGACTTTAAAAAGCCACCAGCTCCCAAGAGCGGGCCAGGTGAAGGAGACAGCTGCAGAAAGGTTCACCGCGGCCACTGTATATCCTTATGAGGGAAATTTCTTCATTTTCTAGCAAAAGAACTGGACTAGATCAACCTTCTTAACAATTACGGTTGGTTCTCTGTATCCATGGGTTTCACATCTGTGGATTCAACCAACCTCGGACAGCTAACGTCTGGGGAGAAATGAAAAGGATGGCTGCATCTGTACTGAACATGTACAGGCTTCCCCCCTTGTCATTATTCACTGACAATTCAGTTTAACATCTATTTACCTATCTATTTACATTGTATTCGGTATTATAAGTAATCCAAAGATGGTTTAAAGTATACAGGAGAACGTGTGTAGGTTATATACAAATACGACGCGATGCTCTATCAGGGACTTGAGCATCTGTGGATTTTGGTCTCCAAGGAGGTCCTAGAACCAATCCCCCAAGGATCCTGTGGGATGACTGTACTATTTCTTTTAAAGCAGCAAATCTTTTCCATGTTGAATTCTGCATCTAATGAGATGGATTTTTTTTTTTTATCTTACTAATAACGCAGTAACCTGTTAAACTAACCTTGCATTCCTGGAATAAATCCAACTAGGTTTTGATATATTATTCTTTCTCCTACATTGCTGAATTCAGTATGTTAATATTATGTTTTGTTTAGCATTTCTTCATTTATATTCATGAGAAAAATTGGCCTGTAATATTCCTTTCTTGTAATGCCTTTGTTAGGTTTGGATATCAGGTTTGTGCTGACCTCCTAAAACATTCGAACGACTTACAAGTGAGAACATGTGATATTTGTCCGGGGAGGTTTTTTGTTTGTTTTTGTTTTGTTTGCTATTTATTATTTGACTATTGCATTCTATTCATTCTCTCCCATTTTACTCAATGAAACTCCCATTAAAAAATGTGAAAATGTAAAAAAACAAAAGTTGGAACTAGTTCCCCGTTTCACTATTCTCTGGAAGAATTTGTTTAAGATTGGTTTTATTTCTTTCTTAAGTATTTGAGAGATTATGTCAGTGAGACCATTTGGACCCAGAGTCTTCTTTGTTGGAATTTTTCAAATTATGGATTAAATATTAAATATTACATTTCATTACATTAAATATTACATTTCAGTTTTCTATTTCTTCTGGTCAGCTGTAGTAACAAGTTTCTCTAGGCATTTGTCTATTTCATCTAGCTTTTCAAATGTATTGGCATTATTTTGTTCATGACGTTCTCTGCAGGTCTTTTGGAGTCAGTGGTCTGGAAGGGTTCTCGTACCCTCATTCCTGAGACTGAGGCATTCCATCTCTGCTCCCTGTCTTTCACCCCTTGATCATCCTTGCCAGAAGTTTTTCAATTTTATTGGACCTTCCGAAGAACAGACTTTTGGCCTTGTTGATCCTCTTTAATCTGTGTTCTCTATTTTATTATTTTGTGCTTTTATCTTTATTTCCCCTTATGTACTTTCTTTGGGTTGAATTTGCTATTTTTTCTAACTTTTTTGACATGATGCTTAATATAATTGATTTTTAGCCTTTTTCTTTTTCAATAAATGCATTTAAGGTTATAAGTTTCATTCTAGGCTTGGCATTAGCTGAGTACCACAAGTTTGAGTATGCCGTATTTTCCTTACACTCAGTTAGGAAATAAATTCTAATTTCTCTTATAATTTCTTCTTTGATTTATGGGTTACTTAGAAACCTATTTCCTAATTGCTAATGATATTAAGATATTTTTAGTTATTGATGTCTAGCTTAATTGAACCAGGGTTGGAGAATATACTGTTTAGTGTTTCCATTAGAGCAGTTGCTGATGATGAATTCTCTCTGTTTTCGTTTGTCTAAAAATGTCTAGAACCTTAAGGAAGAGGCTGGTCTTTAAAGCCTGCACAAAGCCCTCCTTCCTTCGTGTGCTGCTGTTGTGGCCACCTCTCTGAGATGGCCAGCAAGGGTCTGGGAGAGAGGGCAGTGGAGAGGGAGGGGTTGTGCTGGGGGCGGCCCTTCTCCACCCACCTGGGGGCCGATGCTGGGGAAGCTGGACTCGCCCTCAGCTCTTCTGTCCCCCGCAGATATCGACCTCCTGCCGCTCGGTCCAGGTTCTCCTGCACTACTTCGTGGGCGCCAATCACGCATGGCTGCTGGTCGAAGGCCTCTACCTGCACGCACTGTTGGAGCCCACAGTGCTTCCTTCAAGGCGGCTGTGGCCCAGATACCTGCTGGTGGGTTGGGGTGAGTGACCTGACCCCTGGCCTCCTCTCCTGGGGACCCATCAGAACGTGGGAGCCTGATAGAGCATTTGGCTGGAGTTAGAAACCTAACTGGAGGGTGGCTTCTGGGACAGATAAGTCCTTGACGTCAAGAGGCTCTGAGGAGAAGTGTGTGTGTGTGTGTGCGTGCACATTTGTGCACGAGTGCGGGAGGCCCTGTGCACACATTCGAAAATCGAGAAGTTCTTTGGTGGAATTGGATGACATTCCTCCTACCCTGTACCCAACTGGATTTTTGGGGAATGCCATAATGAAATTCCTGTGTAATTTAAATGCCGGACATTACTTAGTCATAATTCTGGGGGCTGGGAAGTCCAGCGCGATTGGGTTCTGGGAAGGGCTCTCTTCCTGGCTTGCAGGCAGCTGCCTTCTTGCTGTATTCTCACACGGTGATGGCAGAGAGAAGGCAAGCTCTCTGGTCTCTTTTTATAAGGGCACTAATCTGTCATGAGGACCCCCCCCATGACCTCATCTAAACCTAATTACCTCCAAAGGCCCTACCTCCACTCGGGGTGGGGTTTTAACATATGAATTTTTGGAGGACAGAATGTTTAATCCATAATACCAAGTCTTCAAGATGAAATTCTTTGATTTAAAAAAAAATGTATGACCAAGAGTATCCAGATCTGGAGCCCTTCCCTCCAAAAACTCTTGGAGAATTTGATGCTACAGGATTCAGAGGAAATAACCTGGGCCCACCATTCAGGACGTTTTGGTTAACGTCTTTACTCTACACTGCTTTGTGACAAGTGGTGAGTCCCTTCGCTCTGAGTCCTGGTTTCTCAGATGTGAAAACAACAGAGGGGCCCTGTCCTGCCGTAGGTCTCTCCAACTCTAAAGATCCACGAATCTATGACGTTTGGGTTTGTACAAGTTTAACCTCCTGTGCTTGGCCCCATCAGGCTGTGGTGGGAGGCAGGCGGGTTTGGCCGACCAGCTTCTAACTACATTTCCCCGTGTTTTCTCCCCAGCCTTCCCTGTGCTCTTTGTTGTCCCCTGGGTGATTGCCCGTGCATACCTGGAGAACACAGGGTAGGTAACTCACCTGGTTTTTCTCTTCCATGAGCCAGTAATTCCCAGATATGCCCAAATATAAGGAATTACACTATCTTCCCAAAGAAAATATCCATCCCCTCTCCTTTTGGCCCTCTAGAATATACTTAGGAATATAGAGAAATAATCAAAGATCTTATGGTAATTACTTTAGCTACATATGCAAATTAGCACAAAGATGCTGTCTGGGTTAGCTGCAGCCCTTCGTACGTAAGGACACAAACACAGGCATGGTCACTGCAGCACTGGTCACAGTGAAGAAAGAAAAAAGCAAAACAAACAAGCAAACAAACCCAGAATGCCCACCAATATGGGAATCATGGAACAAACTGTGGCACATCTGTATCGCAGAATATTATGAGACTACTGGAAAAAAACCAAGTTGGTTCTTCATAGGGACTCTTAGGGACTGAACCTCAGCAGCATGTTTCAAGCCTGTTGCTGAATAATTATTGTATGGTCCCACTGTTTTCCTCCAAATAAAGCCCACCCACAAAACCACTATGTAATTAAGGATTTATGTTTGTATGAACATGGAGAAAAATGTGGAAGGATGTACACACCAGGCTGTTAACACTGAAGACAACTTACTGGTGAGAAAAGTCAACGGTACCGGCACTGACAAGGGAGTTTAGTCCTCTCTTCCACCTCCCCCACTCCAGAGGGAAGCAGGCTGGAGCTCAGGCATCCTTTTCCCAGATGGCACGAGACTCTGACATTGAACCTCCTCTCGATTCTTAAGTCTTCTTCTCCCTCCCGCTCTTTACCCTCAGATGCTGGGCCACAAACGGGAACAAGACAGTCTGGTGGATTATCCGAGGACCCCTGCTGCTTTGTGTGACAGTAAGGACCATCCCACCCACCTTTTTTGCCTCTGAGCTCAGCAGCTGTGGGAAACACCCCCCAACCCTATCCTCCAACTCTCTGATCCCTTGAGAAGGAGAAGCTGAACTGAGAGCAGTTTCTGCTGAATGAGAAGAAGTTAGAGGCTTCTCTTTGCTCTGGTTCAGGACTTAAATTCAGAGTCACACTGTAAACCTTCTTCCGTCTGGGTCTTCCAACCGTGTACAGAGACCTGCAATCAGCTCTGTGGTCGAAGGGCTGCCATGTGCGCGAGGCCCTGGGGACCCAGGTGTCTTCCATGATAGAAGTGCCCAGGACAGCAGGACTGATATCCTGATGCCACTTGCAGGAGGGAGGAAGAGACTAAGGGAACTTCTTGCACAGGAGGAAAACATGCAGTCAGTATTCACCCGAAGCAGGGACGGGGCTAGAATCAAGACATAGATGCCACTCTGAGAGCTTAAGGAGCTTAAGGAGTCTGTCATTGTCATGGTCCAGAATATTTGGCATGGGGAAGGGTGGCCGGCTCAGAGTCAAAAAGCCCCTTTAGATGATAGAACGTGAGAATGTGAGAATGAAATCTGTCGAAGAAGCCTGAGGGAGGAAGCAGGGAGTTGGCGGACAGTGGGCCGGGTAGCAGGGTCCCGGAGGGAGGCGGAAAGTGTTCCTGTCTGGACAGAGCGCCGCCTCCTCCAGCGCCCGTCAGGCGCCGGGCACCGCGTTCCGCGCTCTGCCCACCCTCTTCTGCAAGGGGTTGCTAGATGATCTGTTTTTGCCATTTTGTGTAAATAATCTGGTGTTTGTGATGTCGTGAAAGAAAACGGTTAGTTTTTATAAAAGACTGTCAATATTTGTCAATGACAGAAGGCGACTCTCTGTTCAGCCCTGGGTGTGACCCGGAGGGGAAAATGTTCACGGAGATGGCAGGAAATGAAGAGTGTGCAGAGGCCCTGGGGGTGCGTCAGGTCTAGCCTAGAGGGTGGCACGTATGTGCCAGTCCGGTGCCAGTCACCGGACACGCAGCGGGAGCGAATGCTCCAAATGAAGCCTGAGCACACACCCCACACACATGGCACCGTGAGCCCTGCCTCAGTCGCCTCCCTCTCTCCACAACCCTCCCCTCTCCAGCCACACTGCCCAGCCGGGGTGTCAGCACCCACCCCTTGCCTGGGCCCCTCCACCAGGCCCTGTAACATTCATTGAGCACCTCCTACATACCAGCTTCATTTCTAAGTGCTTTGTGTGTGTGAACTCATTGAATCTTCCCAACCAAACTATGGGGTAGTTGCTATTATTCTTATGTTTATTTTATTGGCAAGCACAGTGAGAAGATGAGTATTTACTTTCCTAAAGTCATAGAACCAGTAACTGGGAGCTGGATCTCAGCCCAAAGAGCCTGGCTGGGTGGCAGCTGGCACCTGCAACCATAACACAGTGCCGCTGCTCAAAAAATGTCTGTTGTCTCCAGCCCCCGTGCCAGGGTTACTGGCTGCTGTGGGCCCTCTCACACCTTAGTACCAGGGTTCAGGTGCCCCTCAGGGTCTAACTCCTTCCCTCCGCCATCTTAGCCACCTGCTGACCCCATCCTCGTCTTTCAAGTCTTGAGTTGAGCACGACCTCTCTGTGCTGCTGCACCTGGGCACACACCCCAAGAAGCAGAAATGGTCACACCCTCCTTCAGTGCTTCCTGGGTCCCGTGCAGGCTCCTGCTCCAGCTCCAGCAAACTTCAAGTATTTGTTTGAAGCCTGTTTGCTGCCACAGTGAGCCCCATGTTCTATTCATCCTGGCAGCCAGCTCAAGCCTATGGTAGGTCCTCGATAAACTTACTCGGTGGATACTTGGGACCCACACTTGAGGCACTGGAAGGTTCTTGCTCACCAAGCAGAAGGAAGCAGGATGGAGGCCAGCAGCCATCCCTAGAATGGAGTTCAGGGTTGGTCTAGCTGGACCCTTAGTGTTTACCTTGCAATCTTCTAGAAGCTACATCAATGGCTCTCAAACTGGGTTGCTCTTGGAATCACCTAAGTATCTTCAAAAATTCTTTTTGCCTGAGTCCTATCTCCAGGCATTCGTGTTTCACTGGTCTCAGGAGTGGCCTGGGCATGCTAACGTGCCAGCAGGGGTGAAAAGCACGTTGCTACGTCCTCGCTATTCAAAGAGTGGTCCTTGGACCAGAAGCACCAGCATCACCTGAGTACTTGTTATAAATGCAGGTTCTCAGCTCCCCCTGCCCCCAGACCTAGTGAATCAGGACCTGCAATGTAACGAGATACCTAGACTTTGGTAGCTTGTTAAAGTTGGTCAAGCTCTTTGTCTACACCTGTGGTTCTCAACACTGGCTGCACATTAGAAATACCATGGTGGCTCTACCCCACACCAATGACATCAGCAATTTTGAGGTTGGGGCCCAGGAACTTGTAGTTTAAAAGCTCTCAAATAATTCCAATGGACACTCAGGACTGGAACCCCTGCTCTGGACTCTGGTAGTTTGGCCTTCCATGGCTGGCTGTCCTGAATGCTAGTTTCTCCTGGTGCTTCCTAGTTCATAGAGTGACACTCTCTTCCTAGCATGACAAGAGAATGTGCTCCATCTTCTCACCTTGGTAAAGTGACCTTTACGTGCTGTTGCTTTTACAACTGCAGGCGGAGTTGGCTCCACCAGCAGGGCCACAGCCACCTCAGCTGACAGTGGCCCCTCATCTTCCCATGCAGACCTCCTCTTCCTCCCGCTCACCCCACCCAGCAAATGGCTTCACCATCCACCTACCAGACACTCAAGCCAGAAAGCTGGGTGTCCTCCTAGCTTCTATCCTCTTCCACCCTGCAACATCCACTTAGACTTTTTTACGTCTTGTCGGTTCTTCCTCTAAAGCCATCTCCTCTTCCCCAATCCCATGGTCACTACTCTTATTCTGCCCCTTGGCATTCCTTGTGCAAAAGCCCCCTGTTGGGTCTCTGTTCCTTCATTCTTGCCCCTGGAAATCCATCCTCCTGTCGCAGCCAGAGTGATCTGTTTGGAGTAACATTTGATTATGTCTCTCTTCTACTTGTGACTCTTAGATGGGTCACTATTGCCCTCAAGCCTGGCTCCCAACTCCTTGGTGTGGTCATTGTCATTCCCTGTCTACTCATCCAATGTAAGCACCCTACGCTCTACTTAAATGGAGACATTCAAAGTTCTCCAAGTACACCATGGAGCCTCACTCCTCCCATGCCTTTGCACATGCTTTCCTCCTGCCTGGAACGCCTATCTCAAGGCCTCACGTCTGCCTGGTGAATTCTCTTTCTCCTTGGAGAGTGGGTCCTTTATTAATCTCTCTATGCTCCCAATTAAAGAAAGTCAACAGGCGTGCCTGGAAGGGAGCATTTCACAATCGTCCTCAAATCTATGAAGGTCTTAGAGAGAGCGTTGCTAAACTATTGTTGTCTGTGTCTGCAGGGGCTCGGACAAGCGGAAACGGGCTTGATAGAAATGGAAGAAGTTTCCCTTGGTCACAGGAAGAATATTTAACCATAACTGGTAAAACACGGACATGAACCACAGAGAAGGGCTTTGGATTTTCCAACTCTCTCAGTCTCCAAGAAGAGAATCCGTTCTAAACAATAGGGAGCTAAACCTTCCCAACCACACAGCTCTGGGAGTCTATGACTCTGCGCACTAGTCGCAGGGTTCCCAGAAGAGTGGAATTTATGTGTCCTACCAGACGTGAAGGGGACAAGAGAGGCCGTGTAGTGAAGTGAAGGAACGAGCGAGGAGTCGAGTGCCCAGGCTCTGCGGCTGACCTGTGATGCGCCGTTTAGGCAAGCAGCTGCCCTCTCTGGGCTCCTGCTTCCTCATCTGTGAAATCAGGGCTAGACTAGTGGTTTTGAAACAAAGGTTATTCTGCCCCCTGGGGACATTTGGCCATGTCTGGAGACATTTTTAATTGTCACAAATTGGGGGTGGGGGTGGGGAAGAGTGTTGCTGCTGGCATCTAGCGGGCACAGGCCAGGGATGCTGCCCAAGATCCTGCAATGCACAGAACAGACCTTAGAACAAGTGATTACCCTGCCCCAGATATCAGTAGCACAGAGGTTGAGACACCCTGGGCTAGACAGTGGCTGCACACTAGAACAACCTGGGGAGGTTTAAAAAATACCCAGCCTGGACTCCACCCAGACTGATGGAATCAAAACTTCTGCCACGTACAGCTTCCTTAGCACTGGACTCTCACGCACCCACTGCTTTGCACCTTCGTCCAGCATTCGTTGAGCACCTTCCCTGTGCTTGGATTTGTGCTAGGTCCTCTCAGAGTTCCTATCTTTGGGGAATTCAGAATGTCATAGTTATTATTCTGAGACTTATCAGAGTATGGCTGAACCAATACCTACCTTCATGTTTGGTCATTTGACCAATTTTGCAGTTTTCCCCTGATCTGAGTAGACATAACCCCCACTCTAAAAGAGAATTCCTTAACCCACAACATGGAAGCGGCCTGGCTCCCTGAATGACTGCATGGAGCAGAGCTCCCCGCTGCACTAGACGGTGACGTAAGCAGAAAAATAAACTTTTGTTGTGTTAAGGAAAAAAAAAAATCTTTGACTTCCACATATATTCTATTTAAACTGAAGTACCAAAAAGTAACATAACAATCAAAATTGAGCTGGCAGCACTTGGCATTTTAGGGTACTTAACAGTTGTTTTTTGTTTTTTTTTATCTTGGCCAAATTTGAGCCTGGGCCCTATTTTGGGGAACATGGAGCAGAAGCTTCTGGAGAAAAGGCAACTGTCCATGGAGAGCAGAGCCCTGGGACCAAGGAGTCTCCTGTCCCAGATCCAGGCTCCCCGTGAGCATCCCCAGTCCCCACAGCCTGGTCTCTCCTGTGGCTCCCTCGGCTGGGTCTGCATTGGCAGATCAGCATCTGGGTTGGTGTGAACGTATATTTTGCTGGATTTCCAGATATATCCGCAGACTTTTTTGGCTACAATGTTTCCTATGTTTCAGAATGACCACAATGTGACAACCTAAAGAATCCAGATGCCTCTGGATCTTTCACTAGGCACAGAAATTGGAGAATTACCACTTCTTTATTTGTATAAGACGTCACTACTTAGATTAACCTGTCACCCCTGCAATGGGTGTACCTTCAGGGTTGAATCATATTGGAACATGGTACATTCTCACATCCTAGTCTCCCCTAGCCCCAATAGAATATCAGAATATCAAAGTCTTGATTAGTCCTTTTCAAGGACATCCATACAAAATCATTACACTGTGCAAGGCCATTCTATTCATATCTTGCTCCCTGCAGATAACAGACTGACCAGATTGAGCACCCAGTTGAACGGCTTTTTTGACTCAACCCAATTGAATGAACCATCTGTTGAATTTATGAAGGCGTAAAGTCAAAAGCCTTCATTTATTTTTGTTAAATCTCTTTTGATAGCCTCAGAACTTGGCAGAGCTGAGAAACTGGTGACATTAGTCTTCAATAGCCTTGTCCCTCCTTAGGTCCTCTGCCTCACCAGGACTCAGAGGCTTTCTGCTGTTCCAGGGTTCCCAAGGCATCTCCTCATTTCCCATTCTCTCTTCTTCTGAAGAGTTATAGTGGAAATCTCCCTGTGCCCTGAGTTTCCCCACCCCATCAAAACTTACCTTTGCTGCACCCCATCATCTGCTTTCCATGGTGAAAGTAAGGCAGATAGTAGGTAATTATTGAGGTCTTCATTGTTGTAAAAAACGAGTGAATGAATGAATGAAAGAATGAACGAAAGGGCTCCCTCTCTCCTTTCCTACTCATTTCTTACCTTCTATGGGACATGTGCATTTCAGCAGGGCTCTTGGAGAGAGAATGTTGGAACCCAAAGGAGTAGCTCTCAGAGTAGGCATGTTAGTTCATACGGCAAGCCAGAGGAGGAGGGACTTTGGGGCCAATTCATGAACTGAAGTGTAGATGAAGCCTACCCCTGAGCTCTTGCCATGCTAGCAATCCCCTCTGCCAACCCATTGCCTCAGATCTGTGCAAAGAAGCCGGGGTGCCAAAAAAGTGTCACCAAAACATCTGAGAATGCATCTGTACTGTCTAGAACCTGGAAGGGAGCCTTATATATTTGGGGTCCTAAGTGCCTCGCATCTGGTCACAAATTTCTTCTTTCAGCCCCTTTCCTGCTCGTGTACAAATGAAGAACAGCGCTATCCAAATGTGATCACTGACTCTTGTCTTCCTGGAAGCCCAGCCGAATAGAGGCTCCATGGTAACCAGGCTGGTGTTTCATCCCACGGCAGTGAGGAGGTGCTTCTCCCATATGGCCCATTAGTTGATGCCCATTTTCTCTTGTCTGGTCTCTGGAAGACACAAAGAACAGCAAATCAACATGCTTCTCATCTCATTACAAGCCTTCATTTCCTAGGTGACAGTCCTAATTGAAATTAATTTGCTGAAATATGTGCCTTTCCCTGCTAAGCTTACTTTGTAAGAAAAATGCCTGTGTTCAACAAATCCCTAAGCCAAGGACACAACGTTTTCTTTTTATGATGAAAAGCAGACATCCCATTAAAAGGGATAAATTACTTGGTTACATTTAGTTTGTATTTAAATTTTCTGTTACTAAATATTCTTTGGCCGGGAACCTCCATCATTTCTGCTAGTTTACAGATTGGATAAAGAGCTCCTTGCCCGAAACAAAGCTTTTGGCATTCAGCATTGACTCTCCCAAGGCCAATAAAGCAAGCACTAACAGGTATATATTGGATTCTACAGCTCATGTTTCAATATGTAGCTAAAGGGTTTTATTTCTAGACAGGGACATTATTACTGAGTTGGCTCAGTGTCTCTAGAGACTTTATTCCATCAATTGTAACTTGATCGTTCTCTCCATCAACTCTTTCTCATTTGCATATGCAGGGGCATTTTTAGGTCTTTTCAACCTTAAAAACAGTTGCAACCCAAAACCTCTTCCAGCCCTACAAATAAAAGTGGGAAGCTGGGCGCAGTGGCTCATACCTGTAATCCCAGCACTTTGGGAGGCTGAGGCAGGAGGATCACTTGAGCTCAGGAGCTTGAGACCAACCTAGGCAACATAGTGAGACCCTGTCTCTACAGAAAATAAAATAAAAATTAGCTGGGCATGGTTGTGCGTACCTGCAGTCCCAACTACTTGGGAGGCTGAGGCAGGAGGATCGCTTGAGCCTAGGAGTTTGAGGCTGCAGTGAGCCGTGATGGTGCCACTGCACTTCAGCCTGAGGGACTGAGTGAGACTCTGTCTCTAAAAAGAAAATTAAAAAAAAAAGGGGGGGAGGAGACATTATCTCCATTGTGTATCCCTTGTCAACCATTGTTCTATCACTGTGCTTCCCTTCACAGCCAAGCCTCTTACACGTTGTTTACACTGTCGCTCCTCTTCCTATTGCATTCACAGGACGAAGCTTTGGAATCGGGCTTGTGCTCTCACCTCTGCACTGCAGCTTCTCTTAGTGAGCTCCTTGTTGCTAAATGCAGTCTTGTTTAAATTCAGTGTAGCATTTAAACCTTAAAATTCTTCCTTTGGGGGCTTCCAGGATGCCCCTTCCGTGTGGTTCATCCCAACTGCCCTATAGCTGTCCTTTCGTAACCACCTTTGCTCTCTCCTCTTCCTCCACCTTCCCCTTCCACACAGGGCAATTCTCTCAACCCTCTCTTTCTCCTCGTCTACACCGTCTCCCTGGATAACCTCGCCTACTCCAACAGCTTCATGCTCTGGCTGGCGCCTCTCTGCTGAGGTCCAGACACAACATCTAACTGCCGTGGGACATCTCTTGTGTTCAAAAGCTCTGGATCCCTTGCCCGTCCACACCGCCCACCGCGCTCTTCCCCCTCTTACTGAACGGCACTGCCGCACTTCAGATCTGCCAGGAAACGCTGGGGGCATCTTCGACCTCACATCTAACCAGCAACAAAGATCGTTTGACTCAAGCTGGATCGTTTCAAATATGTCACTTCTTCTCCGTCACTGAAGCACCAGGGCTGCTACTTGAGTTCACCTCTCCGTCTTCCTCCCCCAGGCACTCTGAGACTGCCTCCTGACCCCTCCTCCAGCCGTGCCCTCTCCAGTACATTCTCCACACCTGCCACTAAAATGATCTTTCTGAAATGCAGGGGTGCGAATCTGATCAGGTCACTTGCCTGCTTAAAATGCATCACCGGCTGTCCCTTGCTTTCAGAAGTGAATCCAAACTCTGTAGTTAGCATGGCCGGTGGGAACTGGTCCTCCCTCCCTCTCCACTCTCATGTCTCACAAACCCTGTTCTTGTTCTCCAAGCCCTACCCACACTCGCCTACTTGCTTTTCAACACTTCCAGGAGGCTCTTGATTTCTCAAGAGGTCGCAGCCAGCTGAAGGCTTGACTAGGGCGGGAAGATCAGCCCCCGGGTGGCGAGTGGTGCTGGTTGTTGGCAGAAGGACTTAGTTCCCCGATGTGGGTCTCTCCACCCGCTGCTTGGGTGTCATCGCAACATGGTGGCCGGCTTCCCCTGGAGCGAGCAATCAGAGAGGGAGAGAGCACAGGGGGGAGGCTGTCCTTTTGAGGACCTAGTTCAGAAGTCACATAGCATCATTTGCCCCATGTCTTTCTGTTAGACGCAGGTAACTAAATGCAGCTCACCTTCACAGGGGAAGGCGGGTCGCAGTAGGCTCTGCCTTTTGAGGAGAAGCATTAAGGAATTTTCAGGCATATTTTAAATTTTCTACCAAGGCTGACAATGAAGGGCTGGTTTTTCCCAGTCCATAACGATGGTGGAAAGTATTCTAGGGAGTGGAGAGCATACGCTGTCCAGTGAATTCCATGGCAGCAGTAGGACCTCAGGTTAGACCCCCACAGGGCTGGAGTTCATAGAAGAGAGGCAGTGTGGGGTTCTGTTTAAGTGAAGGGAGGGTTGTGATCATATAATCTGGGCTTAATTACCAGCTCGGTCACCACCTAGCTGTGCAACCTGGGAATTATACTTAATGAGTGCTTCTCTTTTCTCATTGTGTTATGGGAATAAAACCAGTTGTGGCTACCTCAGGGGTTGGGGGTTATGAAGATTAAATAAAATAGGGCACAGAAAGTTCTTAGCCCCAAGCATGGCATGGTAAGTAGTCAATAAATGTCACTTAATATTAATGATAGTATTAATAATAATGATGTAAATGTCCATCTGCCTTTCTCAGATGGCTTTAGTAATGCACCTCCCTGAGGCAGAAGAATAAACCAAATGACTTTCAGACTTTCAGTTCAGATGACCTTCAGGACAGTGGAGATTACCATTAAGTACTTACTCCCTGACCAGCTGACTGCCAAATTGCCCCTGGTTCACACGGACGAAGAACTGATGGTCAAGCCCAGGGCGACCTTGATATTCACAGCTATATAGAGCCCATCACTTACCCACATCTGCTTTTTTTCAAGGTCAATTTCTTCATCTTTGTGAAAATTCTCAAGCTTCTCATTTCTAAGCTCAAAGCCCATCAAATGTGCTTCCGAGATTACAAATACAGGTGAGTGGCCTGAGGTTGCTGGCAGCTGTCCGGCGTATTTTGACTCCTGTTGACTAATGTTCTGGGAAGGGGGGCGGCAAGGTTCATTGGTATGTTCATCTCCTAAGGTAAGGGAATGAGGGAGAGCCCGTCCAAAAACAGGTGTTGTAGGATCGCCTATAACTTTTGCCAACGTGAGACTTTTGCCAACGATGAGGACCTTCTGACCCCATGAAAATGAAATAAGTGGTGAGTAGTCAGGGGAACACGCATTCCCGTAGCAAGAAACTTCTAAGAATCCCCTAGACATGGGAAAAAGAATCTCGTATGAAGGGAAGTTTGGCAGTTCCCTTCCTTGGGAAGGATTTGAAACAACAGAATAAAAAAAGACATATTCATAACCCAGAAGAGAATATTTGGGTAGTCTTGAGACCTTAAGAAATAAGACCATAAACTTTTAGAGTTCAAGGAAATACATTCTTCACAGTTACCCTTTTTTGTGACTTGCCTTTGCTATGTCTCCCCTTCTTTCTGTGATGACAGCAGTCCCCACTCATAGCACATCACATCACAGGTGTTTGTCAGGTTGACATTCCTGTAAAAACAAATGAACGAATGAATGAATGACAGATAAAGGGCTCTCTCACTCTTTTCCTAGTTATCTTGTACTTTCTGTGCAGCATGTGCATTTCAGCAGGGCTCTCGTGGGGGAGTGCAAGGCACAGAGCAGTGCTAAGGGTGGGCACCCTAGTCCGCACGGCAGGCCAGAGGCGGGCATGAGTGACTATGGCCTTAGCTCTGTTTCTCACCTTTTCTAAGGCTCAGCCGAGGTGCTGGGAAGGGACTTTATCCATTTATCTGACAAACATCTAATGGATGGCTACAATATGCCCAGCCCTGTGCTTGGAACAATATATAAATACGATGTGGACCCTGCCTGGAGGACCCCACATTCTACTTCCCTAAGGACTGAGGACGGGGATGTTGTTGTGGAGCAGGAGACAGGAGGGAGGGTGCTGGCCATGACCCCAGACTCACCAACTGACCTTAGGCAAGTAGCTTGGCCACCTTGGCCTTCCTGGTGTGTCAAATGGGAGCATCACAGCAGACCCATCTCCTGCTTGTTACGAGGATTCAGGAGGTTGTAGATATGGGTGGCCCAGTCTAATCAGATGTGGTGAGCTGTGTTTGCTCAGGATCCAGACCCTCCAATCTTATCTTCCTAAAACCCTCCCTCCATGAGGTCTAGAAGGGTAAACATATGCAGTTCAGGACTGGGCAGATATAGACTATAGTTGCTAGCTGGGGCTTTGGCCAAAACATTTTGCAGAAACCTCCAGCCCTGGGGAACCGGCCTGGGCCCCAGGGAGCCACACTGTCTCTCTTGGCGCCTCCAGTCGAGCCTCCAAGTGGCTGAGCAGCCTCATTGGCCTCTTTCCCAAGGCTCGGCCTCTCTCACTGCCCTCTGGGGATGGAGTTCCAAGGCCTGGTCTAGCCCATGCTGTTTGGGTCCCCTCGGGGAAGGCAGTCCTCTTGGTAAGCTGCTGGGAAAACCAGAGACCCCAGAAACTGGACAGAAGCTAGTGCTCCTAGGAGACAGAAACAGGGAGCAGACGAATCCCAAGGGACTTGGAGCCTAACCCCTGTGCTTTGTGCCCCCAAAGCCTATCACTGGGTCCTTCCCTGTGCCCAGACCCACAATAATTTTCCATTGTAAGCATCCCCTGAAAGACGGCCAAAGTGCAACCCGGGAGCCCCCCTGCTGGGTATTCTGACTCAGTAATTGTGGGACACGCTTCTCACAGAGTCCCCCAGGGCACTCGCACACACAGCCGGAGTGAGGACCACTGATCAGACGCTCTAGTGAAATAACACGTGGAACTTCCTGCTCGGGCCATGACGAATGTCATTGCAGATTCAATATTCTGTTTTCCAGGGTAGTAGTTTCCAAACTGTTCTAATCATGCATCTCTATCAGTAAAGAAATTTTGACTATGTCCCTCATCATATATATGCGTGGTCTAATGAACACATATACGTTATAAGATATCCCCAAAATAGAACATGTACAAGGATAGATAAAAATTAATATACATAGAACTTCTATTATCTTCTGTTATTATATTTTCTTGCAATATCAAATAGATTGCCTTGCACAGCCCCGGAGTGTGCACACACAGCTGGGGACCATCGATCTGGGGAAGGGGAGACCCTCATGGCTGCATGATGACCCAGGAGGGTGTTTTGCAGGGAGGAAGAGTCACCCTGCCTGACACAGGCAATCTGCCTGCAAACTCCTTTCTCTTCCCCCGCCCTCTGCCACCCTTTCCCATTCAAGGAGAAAGCTTGAAAAGGGGCACCTGGGTGCATATCTACCTAAAGTTCTCTCAGGGCGAGATGCCTCATCTTGGGGAGTTTGCCAGCACCTGGGGACCCATCTGTGTTCTTGAGTGGCTGAGACTTTGGAGGGCTAACTGATACCTCCTGAATTCACAAAAGGCAAATGTATATAAACTATTCATTTTTCCATTATCCATTTTTCATGTCTGTGGAAGGTAGGGGTAGGAGTAAGGCATTCCTTTCTAGTGCCCGAATACCTAATCTTAACACTGAAACCCATAAATCCAAAGAGGTCAGTGGAATGTTTCTTGGTGACCATGTCATCAAAGCAGAGAAGGATGCCCGAGGGGGGCCTGAAACCACCCCTGGCCCACGGCACACTTACCTGTTGAGGAGGTTGGTTCCCGGAGCCAGTGCGCCCTCTGCCGGCCAGGGTGGGACAAGTGCTGAGATCGCCTTTGCTTTTCCTGCCAATTTGGCTGGCCGGTTCTGTTTACTTACTCTTTCTCCAGGCAGAGTGCAATACAGCTGATTGGCTTGTACTTATTAATTAGCCAAAGGCAGGGACCTGTCTCTCAGGACATACCTGGGCCACTATATTTTACTCCCTGGGCTGGTGAATCCTACAGCATCTACGAACTCAGTTGCCCATTTTGCTCTCAGAAAACAGTGCTGATCCCCTCACTTTCGGGTCCTAGGAGGGCTGCTTACTGTCACCCCATGGGTTACTAGCATGCCTCAGCTGCTCAGGTGGCACTGCCCTCCTCCATGCAGAAAGGCTACTCCCCTTCCTCATCCCCCTCCGTGTTTGTTTTCCCCGAGACCTCTGCCGGCGTGAGGAGGAGGGGCGACAGGGCCCAGTGCAGTCCATCCAAACTCCAGTAGGTACAGGCGGCCTCCAGCAGCCAGAGATTTTGAAAACTTTCAGAATGTAACCCTCATCTGGCCTCCCTCCAGGAACATATTTTAGGAAAGTTTAGATTAAACACATTTAGGCCCTGCCAAAGAGGCAGGTTGCTAGGAGCTGAAAGGCTTTCTGGAGTTTTAGCCCTCGTCCCTGGGCTTCCACCATCAGGCCGGGGACGCAGCAAAGGACCCGTCTGTCTGGCTTGGAGAGAGAGGCCACGTGTGAAGGAGGAACTTCAGGGCTATAAACGGGGTGAGCGATGCTCTGCGTTCTCTGTCCTTTGTGGTCCTCAGCACGGAAGTGGCTCTTTCCCCCAGATAAACGGTCTTAGCCTTCCATGTGATACACAGGGCAGAACTCTTAGTGCATTTATAAAGGAGAATCATTTCTTCACATGCTAAATCCCCATCCTTTCTGAAAGGACTTTTTGGTGGGCAACGTAGGGGAGAAAAAGTTTTCCTCAACCCTTTAGGGCTCCTGACTGGGCCTGAAAATAAAACAGGCAAAGAGAGATTAACAGAAGAAAAAGCAAACAAATTTATTTTGTGAGTTATATGTGACATGGCAGCCTTCATAAGGAAATGAAGACCCAAAGAAGTGGTCTTTCTTGTGTATTTTCATGTTAAGCTTGATGAAGAGTGGAGTCATGGAGAAGTGTCACTGGAGAAAAGGGCTGTGAGCCAATGGTAATGAACTGGGAACTTAGACGGCCTGTGTGTTCAGAGTCTTCTGTGTCCCTGTGTTTTCGGAAATAAGGACATTCCTTCCCTCCAGGCATACGGAGGGCATCTTTCACATGAGGGTCTTATGACCTGTTTGCTGGAAAGCTCCTTACCATTTAAAGATGGCTCCAAGAGCAAAAATCACTCTGTCGTCTGGGCAAAAGCTTTCTACAGGTCAGAGACCACCCATGGTTGCCACTTTGCAACCTCTGAGCCAGAGGGCTTTAAAAACACTCCTGGAAATACAAAACCCTTGAAATAGTCTCCCACTGGGAGCCTGTTTCTGCTGCCTAGTGAAGTGACTCCCACATGGGTGGGGTGGGGTGGGATGGATCTGAGCTCAGCTCAGGAGAACCACATAACCACGGCCCGCGACTCCCCCTGCCCACCTCACTGGCCTTTCCTGACAGTCAAGGCTCTAGTCCATGCAGCCGTGTGGCTGGGTGGAGTCCCTTCTTTGTGGTCTCCTGCTCTCCTCTTCCTGGCTTTAGATGCTTTCCGCGCACAAACATGAGTTTTTCATTTGTCTATTTCACCGATAATATTGCACTGGAATGGCTCTCGCAGACAGGATTCACAGTAAGCTCTTTCTCTTGGATAGAGTTAAACCTCCCTTAAGAAACTGTGCATGGACTTCTTATGCTACCTTCTGTCTACATCTTTAACTCCTTGGGATTTGGGAGGAAACCTCCTCCTAGTCTGGCCCTTTATGAGCAATTATTTGGCCTAAAAAATCGTTACAATTAAGCTCTACTTTCTAATGTGTATAAGACAGTAGCTTTGTTTGTACACTGAATATGAGTCACCTTTGCTAACGTGGTTAGTTTTAAATCAAGCAGCTCAACGGTAAAGCTCAGTCACTCTCAAACCTGCTGCTTCTCAAATCCCATGGGAGTTCCTTAAAAATTCCACATTCCTGAGACCCAATTTCCAGAAGTTTGGATTCATGGAGTTGACACTGGAGCCCAGGAAGTGACATATTTTTTTAAAAGCTCTGTAAGGAATTTTAATAGTCAGCCACATTTGGGAACCCCCAGTTTGGAGCATTTGGGCCGCAGCTGTGCACTTTACACGTGGGTGGTACAAAGGAATGTTTGTGTTTTCACGTGTGTGGACTTTATACAACAGCGAACCTCTGTGCCGCACTTTTTATGAGGAGGATCTGTTTTTCATTTCCTGCAGCCCTTGCTGTCACCAGGGTTGAGGGGCCATGCGAGGGCTGACAGCAAAGCCCAGTGTGTGGAGTATGCAGGGCCTGGAGGTCAAGTCAGAAACCACACTTCCAGGCTCAGATCTGCTGCTTAGTGTCTGTGTGACCCCGGGAAATTCGTTTTCTCTCCCTTCTCAGGGCAGCATTGGAAGTATTGATGCCAAAAGTCCTGGGCAGAGAGAGGAATAGAGGTGTCTGCTAGCCAGGCAACGGGAACTTGTCAGACTTGGTCGGGGTGGAGTGTCCCAGGGCGGCAGCTACTCGCGTGGAAATCTATCCTTCAGGCAAAACATTAAACTCTGCAGGCATCTGTAGAGGATAATGATAATCCATATGGAGGGATTCATTCATTCATTCAACTCATGTTTCCTGAGCATCTCCCATGCGCCAGGTGTAGGGATGTAGCAGTGAACACGACCACAGTGGCCCTTAAGCATTAAACGTGTGGTTAAGGAGACCAACTGGAAAATCAACAGTGTGATAAGAGCCACAATAAAGGTGTGCACAGAACGGCAGGGAATGTGTTGCCTATTCCCTGCGCAGCCTTCATGACCGTTATTTGGTTGTCGTTTACAGATTGGCAAAATCAACGCTGGTCCTCATTCCTTTATTGGGTGTTCACGAGATTCTCTTCTCCTTCATCACTGACGATCAAGTTCAAGGATTTTCAAAACTTGTACGACTTTTCATTCAGTTGACACTGAGCTCCTTCCATGTAAGTAGGAGTCTGCAGCATGACGCCTTGGCTTTGGAGAAAACAGGCTCAGAATTGAGAGAGGCCATGGATGAAAATAGAATTCTAGCACCAGCAGGCTTTATCCGCGAGGGCCCTTGGCGTTGGGAGCGGGTGCAGGTGGGGAAGTGTTGCTCTGATCCTGCCAGCATGATTCGGTGACTAAGAAGGGAAGAGTGGTCTCTTCCCTGGGCTGTAATAGTTGATGTGACTCATGGTCCTATTAACTATGAGTGTCGACTTGAAGCCTTTTATTAAGTGCCTATTTTTGCTGGGTTCTCTGCAGAGCATTGTGCAAAATGAGCTTTGTCTGTGCTTCAGGTGACAGGTACACAGAGCACAGCACGACTTGGGTGGGCACTAGTGGGTCCAGACCGGGAGGTTCTTGAACCTTGACAGATGCGTGGGGGCTGAAACTGGCATCAAGAGGCCAGCTGTGGTTGCTACCTGGATACTTTCATCATCTATTCCTTAAAATTGTTATCCATGTCTTAGTAGCCTAAAAAGGACAATTTAAAAAATTATTTCTCATGATTCTAGGAGTTAAGAATCTAGGTAGACTCTAGTAGGGATGGCTAACCTCTGCGTCTGTGATGCCTGCTGGGCTGGGACTTCCCAAATGGCTTTCTCACTCACATGTCTGGTGCTGAAGTTGGGATGGCTCAAATGGCTGGGGCTGGCTTTATTTGGGTCAAAGTTCTGTAGCCTCCTTCTCTCCTTCCTTCCTTACTACCAGAGACACCAAGTTCCCTATATCTGAGTCTTAAAGCCACTGCCACAAGACAGGGTCAGGTGGGAGATCGTGTGCGCAGAGCAGAGAAAACGTGCCTGCCCACCACATCTCACCAACAGCCAAAGAGAGAGCCTGGGGTGTAGGTGTGGTATGGGAAGTTGGACAATAGTTTGTTTGTTTGTTTGTTTTCCTCTCTTAAATTCTTTATGGCTTTGAACTGAGACAGGGGACTCATCAGTAATTTTTTTTTATTATGGAAACATGTTTAAATTTATTTCAATCTTTTGGGGGATGTCAAAAGCTAAGATTTAGTGATTTGGATTTTTTATGCTGTTTGTCCTTAATCTTCTTTCAAAGGTAATCCCAAATTAGAAAAAAAAAATAAAACAAAATGAAATCAAAAACTTGCAGCTGTTATGTCAGTAGTATTTGGTGGCCTTTTGTCCCCTGAGGGCCTGATCAGCCATTGTGAGCCTGATCACCTGATCTCACACACCCAAGGCCAGTTGAAGACCAGACATGCAGGTGGAGCTAAGTGAGGCAAAATTCTGAGACAGAATGCTAGCCTATCAGACTTCTCTGACATGGGAGGATGTTTTAGTCATCTATGGCTGTATAACAAACCACACCAAAACTTCATGGCTTAACACAATAACCATTTTATTATTTTTAATGATTCTGTGAGCTAGGTTGTCTGGGCTCAGTGTGGGTGGTCTTTTGATACATTTTTTGGCTGGAGCTACAAACATCTGAAGGCTGGATTGGGCTGGAACAGCCGAGGTGGTTCATTCACATACCTAGACCTTGATGGTAGCTGTTGGCCAGGACCTCAGCTAGGACCGTAGATCAGGGAGCCTCTCCGTGTATCTTGGGAGTCTCATGCAGGGCAGCTGGACTCTCAGAGCATCCCAAAACAAATGTTGTAAGATAGAGGAAGTAGAAACTTCTAGCTCTCTCAAGGCATAGGCTCAGAAGTCCCAGAAGTCACTTCTATGACATTGTATTGGTAAAACGAGTCACAAGGTTGTCCAAGATTCAAAGGAAGGGAAAAGAAGGTGCATTTTTTGACATGAGGAGCAGCATGAGGCTACAGAGAGAAGAGCAATCATTGGAGCCATCTCTGGAGACGAGCTACCACCGTGGGCCGTTTGTTCCTGCAGCAGCTAGTGCCCGGCTCACCACCTTGCACCACTGAGGAATATGACAAGTCAGAGTGGCTCTGCAGGGTGTTTTGTGCCAGGGAGCCAGAAAACACACTTAGATAGAGGGCCTGTGTATGGGCAGGGACCTCCCACCCTCTGGATACTCCTGCACTGTCCCCTCCATCCTACCAGGCAGAAGCGAGAGCATGGGTGGGCAAATGCGGGGGCACATTTGTTGGATTATATTAGGGAATCAGCAAGAATAGACATTAGCCCTAAAGCTTCCTACCCTTGCTGCTTTGGACCATCCTTCCCTCTTCCAAGGGCTTACAGCTCAGAGAGTTCCACCGGGCTCCCGCTGCTGACGGAGCTTAGGAGAGACTGCCAAGGGGTGGTGATGCACGAGGTGAGAGCCGCGTGTTCTGTGGGCCCACTCCCTTCACGCTTGCTTAATCTAGAATGAGAGCCAGCTCTAGGATGTTCCTAAAACAAGAGCCTGAAGAAGGGAAAAGACATTTGTCATGTGAAATCTTATTTTAGCCCACTTGTTTGTGAGAATTCTGGCACACTGAAAGGCAGCTCTTCTATCATGTGCCCGGAGGCAAACATTGCGTCACCTGTCGCACCAGCCGCACAGGGCCACATGTGTGGAAATGGCTAGCTGGTGCCGCCAGGCCCCTGTTTGGAAGCCACAGCTATGAAGTATCTGGTGTGTAAGAGAAGGGAAGTCCCACACTCGTGGGCAGAATCCGGTATTGGGTTGGTGTCGTGATTGCCAGTGTGACATCCTGGCCTGGCTGCAGAAGGGACAGGCTGGATGAGGCTTACGTAAGGAAGAGGAGAGACACCTTCCCCAGGGCCACATGCCATTATCATCATGAGATATCGGAGGTCCCTGCCACTGGGACCTTCCCCCTTGAGTTAAACGTGTGTCCTTGTCTGTGAGTTCTGGCATTTTATAAGATTCTTCCCACCGGCGCTCAAGTACCCAGAGCACACACCCAGCTCCGACACATCAGACTCGCAGCCCCATTCCACAGACCCTTGATCAACTAGGGAAAGCCAGGGCACGCAGGTTATCACGGGACTGACAAATCAGGGCTCATGGAAGTCTGGGGAAAACAATGGAAACAAACATCAACTGAAGCCTCTTTGATGCCAGACCTCTGGCAGTTACGCAGTGAGTCCAGAAAAATGTTCCAGATTCAAGAGATTATCCCTTTATTGAAACTTCCCCGGCACAAATGCTTTGTAAATGAAAATGCCATGGAAAGGTGGCGTCTTGTTTTCATTTTAACCCTTGTGTCCATAATTCTAGATAACTAGGAAGAGAATAGAAAGGGAATTATGTAGTCACATCTGACATTGTACTAGGCAAGATCCTTTTATAGTGGTAAGTGACAGAAACCTCATTCATTCATTCATTCACTCACTTATTCATTCAACAAATATTTGTTGAGCTCCTGTTTTGTGCCAGGCATGGTTTTAGGTGCTGGGGATCTGGTGTTGAAAAGACTAGCTGAGGATGCTCATCTTGTTGGGGGCCCGGGGCTGGGGAGGAACAGAGAACAACCAGGTAGACGAATAAGTAACAATACAGCTCTGGTGGCATCATGAATACAAAATAGAGTTCTGTGATGGTGACTTCTAACAAAAGTTGGATGGTCTGGAAAGACCTCTTTTTGGTAATATTTGAGCTAAGACCTGAATTTTGAGAAGCTAGGTAGGCAGAGATTTGAGGAAGAATGGTCCAGAAAACAGAAAGTGTGAGGGGGCTCAGTGTCTCCCAATACCTAAGCTGGACATGCTGGAGGAGGCCGAAAGGCCTCAGTGGCTGGAACAGAGTGGCTGAGGGCAAGCGTGGTACAAGACGAAGACAGCGACGCAGGTGGGAGATGATCTATCATTTCAAAAGAAATATTCTCACAAGAGAAAGGGGTATGTATTATCTTACATAACTGAGAATTTCAGGACCAGGCATAGCTGGATCCAGGTACTCAGAAAGTAGCATCAGAAATCTGTCACCATCTCTGGCCTCTGCTTTTCTCTGTGTTGGCTTCAGCCTCAGGCAGGCTCTCTCCATGTGACTGGGAAGACGCCCACCAGTGTCTCCGGCTTGCATCATTGATGAAGCTGGCAAACGCAGGGCAGGGAGCGCCACTCTCTCCTCCCTTCCAGTGAAAAGAACTCTGATTGGCCCTGCTTGGGTCCCAGGCCCATGTGGGCTGGTTGTGGTGACGGCCATCCTAGAATGTGGGGACCGCATGACTGACAGGCCTGCCCCGCCAGAAGCTCAGGGAGTAGGGGAGGGTCAGATTCCAAGAGGGAGGGCTGCAAGTCAGACAAAAAAAGTAGCCAGTGCTCACTATGGACAAGCAGAAATGGGACAGTGGCCTTGCCCAGTACTCGTGTAGCTGAAGGAATGCCCAGCTCCAGTTAGTACAGCAGTGTGGTCGCATGCCTCTTCCGGGGCTCTCCGACTGACGCAGGCCCTTAGGCTTTGCCAGTAACTCTCAGAGACATCTACCGTGTCAAATCTCATGCCTTGTCTTCTTTCTGTTCCAGGGATTCCTAGTGGCCTTGCAGTATGGCTTTGCCAATGGAGAGGTAAGATTTCCGTCTTGCCATCCTGGCTTCCTGCGGCGGGGCTGGAATCCTGTGCCCCAGAGGTTTCTGTTGACGTGATGGTGCTGTGGGGACTGTGCAATGACCAGCACATGTTGGGACAAATTGGCACCGTGAGCCACCAGGAGAGAGAATAGGAGGCTACTTAGACCAATGGGAAAAGGTGTCAGGATGGGTGTAAGGAAGTTCAGAACCCAGCCCGGGCCCCACTGGAGATAGAGGTATTCAAGTGTGGAGGAGGAAACAAGCTTGCACTTGGGAGTCCAAAAATCTGGATTCAAGCCTTGGCTCACCCACTTAGGAGCTCTGTGAGTTAGGCATGTCACCATGCCTTGTTTAGCTTCAGTTTCCCTACTGGTAAAATGGGAATTATAACCATCCTTACCTCATCCTGTTGCCCCAGGCATGCCGAGCACTGGAGAGCTGTGATTACTGTTATCAGTAGTACTGCACAGCCCCAACCAGCTCCCTGACCCCCTGGGAAAGGCTGGAAGGGGGAGGGGCGGGAGCAGGACAGGTGTTTTCTCCCATCTTTAGTGAGAGTTTCCAGCCTCCTTCCAAGCTCCCCTACCCCACTCCAGGGTTAGATAGTTTTTCTGTCTCCTCTCACTGGAATGCAAGCTTCCTGACCGCAAACCCTCTTCCATTTCGCCCGCCGCGGCCACTGCTGTATCTTCACGCTGGGGCTCCTCATCCACGGACAGATTTCAGCTCAAATGCCACCTTGGCACAGTCCTTCCCTGACCTCCACACCTCCAGTGTTGTCTCCTTTCCGCATTGTCCCGCTCGACGGTCTCGCAGCAGCCACCATCCGATGTCCTTGTGTGTCTTTGCCTCTTTGTGCTTGTCTCTTCCAGTTAGAAGGTGAATTTCCCAAGCGAAGCCCAGCGTGGCTACTCAATAAATCTTTGCTGCGTGGACACACGACTGAATGACTCCAAGACGGTAACCCCACCCCGTCTCTCCTGACAGGTGAAGGCCGAGCTTCGGAAGCACTGGGTCCGCTTCCTGCTGGCCCGTCACTCAGGCTGCAGAGCCTGTGGCCCGGGCAAGAACCTCCGGTTCCTGGGCAAATGTCCCAAGAAGCTCTCGGAGGGAGATGGCGCCGAGAAGCTTCGGAAGCTGCAGCCCTCACTCAACCGCGGGCAGCTCCTGCACCTGGCCATGAGGGGGCTGGGGGAGCTGGGAGCCCGGCCCCACCAGGGCCACGCAGCCTGGCCCCGGGGCGGCAGCCTGTCTGAGTACAGCGAGGGGGATGTCACCCTGGCCAACACCATGGAGGAGATTCTGGAAGAGAGTGAGATCTAGGGTGGAGCCCACAGCTCTGCCTCTGCTTCTGGGGACTCTGAGGGGACCAAGGAAGGAGGCAGAGCAGGATGAAGTCGCCGAGCTCAGAACTGTTTTCCGTTCACCATGCCACGTTGACAGGAGTCTGTCTCAAGTCCTTCGAGCTCTGCGTGATGCTCACACCTTCTGCCTGCCCTTGTCACCCTGATAACGCCCACCAGAATGGCCAGGAGACCCTGGGGCCTGGCCCTAAATTCAAGGGAATGGACCCCACCTTGAGGAGAGAGGCCAGACAATCTCTCTTCCTTCCCCCCCGTGGCACACGGTTTCCCGCTGGGGCTGGGTTTAGGTGCGCACACATCGCCTGGGAAGCTTTTTCAATGCGGAATCCTAGACTGGTGGCTGGGATTCTAAGTGATGAGCCTGGGAATTGGAACTGTTTAGCAAGCGTCCCGGCCAGTGCTGACGCAAGCCCAGCCTGGGAAACACCGGGTGGGGTGGGGGGTCAGAGGCCCCCTCCCCCGACGTGGCCGTGGCAGGGGAGAGGGAGAGGGGCTCTGCCTTCCAGCCCTGCTGCGATGCCCCTGCCCTCCTTGGACTGTGTGTGGCCCTGTGTCGCCCGCCAGAACCCCACTCCTCTCCTGCTCCTCTGCTCCTCCTCTCCTGTCCAGCCCTGCCTCCCTTTCTCTGCCTCCATCCTCCACGCGGGGTCAGCAGAAGTTCTGTCTGATCTGTAACAACCCCATCTTTCCTGTGAGGATTGGCCCCATCTCCCCGGAGACCCTCTGAATGTCGTCCTGGGTCCTTTCCTCTCTTTTCTGGCTCCATCTGCCTTTCTGAGCTTGGCTTCTACAAGCCTGACCTGCTCTGCCATTCCCTTGGGACAAGGAATAGCCCTGAAATTTTTGGTTTGCCACCAATGTGTTAATGGTCACACCTTCTGCTCTGGGAGGTTGACTTACTATGCTCCCTGACCGGAGTCCCCGCCGGAAGAATTCTCCTCCCCAGATGGGAAGGGATGCCGAAAGCAGGTGGTGAAGCATCCTGGACATGCCCAGGGTGGCACTGAGAGACCCAGGGCTCTGCAGTGGCCGGGCCTGTGGGACCCGCCGTGCTGGTGGGTGTTCTGCGTCCTGTGCCAGCCCCTGACCTGCGGAGGCTGAGGAGTGTCCAGGCCCAATGACCAAAGCTGTAAAGCAAGAGGCTGGAGGAAGGACAAGGGAGGAACATCCTACGGAACAGCGTGTTAGCGCCCAGGACTGTCGCTTGCACAGTGTGTAAAATGCATGTGGACATGGGTGGAGCATGTTGCCATGAGACTGAATACTACCTTATCCTAGGGGGCCGATGTGACTCTCCTCAAGCAGGGCTGCCATATTTCACAAATAAAAACACACGATACTCGATTGCATTTGAATTTCAGACAAGCAATCTTGTGTGAGTGTCTCCAATGGGACCTGTTTTATCTGACGTTTGAATTTAGTCACACATCCTGTCTTTTCCTGGCATCTCTGTTTTCAAGGATGCTTTGCAGCGGGGCCGGGACAACGGTGAGACAACTGAGGCTGTCACCTCTGAAAAACTCAGTGAGCAAAATAAATTATATTTCAATGCGATATTCTATAAAGTCAAATCCACAAACTACAGCCCACGTGTCATTTATAGAAATAAAATTTTACTGGAAGTAGAGCCAGGATACAGGTGAGGTGGGTGAGACCAGCTCGTACGAGGACAGGCTCCCATCCTGACTTCATCTGAAATGTTGGTACTTTGTTCATCAGGCAGGGACTTTTAACATCAGTTTTGATTTTTAAACAATCGCATTAAAATATTATTTATCTTGACTACGGGGCCTTTTGGTGGCTCTTACATGTTTACCCGTGGTGAGTGCCTCCCAGCCTTGGTTTGCAGGATGGAAGCGGAAACAAGGCGTTAGGCAAGTGCGTAACGAGCAGAAACTTATTGTTTGGTGTCCAGATTATCCACAGTTCAATCACTAAAATATATGTGCTTCTAATTTTCCCTTTTCTGCAAATGCCCCTGCCTCGGCTCATCACCCTGTGAGCGCCTAGAAAGCTGGGGCCGTCGCATATTCTCGGCACATACCCGCACCATGCCGGTTCACACTAGGTGCTCGACACACATTCCTCAAATGACACGGCACAGAAATGTCTCTTAGGAGCATTAGATGCTGCTGGGAGTAAGTGATCTGGGATCTTGCTCCTATTAGGCAAAACATGTTCCCTCCACCCAAAGCATTTGTCAATACGTCCTCCACCTCTCTCTCCACACACTGCTTGCTCTTGTCCTGCTAATGATTAAAACAAGTTTATTTAATTTTGATTTGCATTTTGTCAATTCTTTTACATTTGTTTCTCACTGGAGCCGAAGTTCTCTCCCACCCCTGGAGAATCTGGTGCACTATACCTGGCCAGAAATGGGACAAGGGGCTGTGGCATTTGGCCAGGGTCTTGGGTGATCCATTGTCTTAAATTTGGTGTCAGGGGCCAGAGGAGTGGGCAGAGGGGAGGGGCTGCAAGCAGAGGTAAGAGTGACTGTCTGACTGTTGCTCCTTTTCTAACCCACTTTCTGGCTCATTCAGTGAGCTCGCTGCCTTGAAGGTCTGGCTTAGTGGTTCTCAATCCTGGCGTTATAAGCCCCTGGGAAGCTTTATAAAAAGACCAAGGGCTGCCTCTGACTCCAGAGATTCTGATTGAATTGGTCAAAATGGGCCTGGGAATTAGTATTTTTATAAGTTTCTGAGTGATTTTAGTTATATTGTAGCAAGATATATATAACATAAAATTCACCATTTTAGCCATTTTTAAGTGTACAGTTCAGTGGTATGAAGTGCATCCATCCACCTTGTTGTGCGCCCATCACGACTATCCATCTCCAGAACTCTTTTCATCTTCCTGAGTTAAAACTCTGTACCCAGTAAACAACAACTTCCTCCCTCCACTCCCTCCAGCCCCCGGGTAACCTCTGTTCTACTTTCTGTCTCTATCGATTTGCCTATTTTAGCTACATCTCATAAATGGAATCATACAGTATTTGTCCTTTTGTGGTTGGCTTATTTCACTTAGCATAGTGTCCTCAAGGATCATCCATATTGTGCCATGCGTCAGAATTTCCTCCCCTTTCAGGGCTGAAGAATATTCCATAGTATGCAATATACCGCGTTTGTTCATCCACCCATCCATTCATCAACACTGGAGATGTTTCTACCTTTGGCTATTGTGAATAAGGCTGCTATGGATAAGGGTGTATAAATATGTTTGGGTTCCTGCTTTCAAATTTTTGAGTATACCTAGAAGTGGAACTGCTGAATCATATGGTGATTCTATGTTTAACATTTTGAGGAACCTGGAAACTATTTTCCACAGCAGCTGCAGCATTTTATATTCCCACCAGCAGTACAAGAGGGTTCCTATTTCTCCACGTCCTCGCCAACCTTTACGTTCCATTTTTTTGTTAATACTAATAGTTGCCCTCATGGCTGTGAAGTGGTATCTCATTGCAGCTTTGATTTGCATCTTTAAATGACTGATGATTTTGAGCACATTTTTAATGTGCTTGTTTATTGGCCATTTGTATATCTTCTTTAGAAAAATGTCTATTCAAGTCTTCGCCCACTTCTAAAGCTGGGTTGTTTTTTGTTGTTGTTGAGTTATAGTTCTTTACATATTCTGGATATTCATCCCTTACCAGATATATTATTTGCAAGTATTTTCTCCCATTGTGTGGATGGTCTTTTCACTTTCTTGATAGTGCCCTTTATGTACACAGTTTTAAATTTTGATGAAGTATCATTTATCTATTTTTTTTCTTTTGCTGCCTATGCTTTTGGTGTCAAAGACTTTAGTATGTGACCAAGGTTGGGAGCACTGGATAAGGCAGAGGGGACAGAGGTGAAGCCTTCTCTGGAAACTGACATACCTTGCTGAAGTCCAAATAAATGGAGCCTTGCCTCTGCGAGCAGTGAGAACTCAGAAAGTCTTCCATAAGAACAGATGCTGCTGATTCTCTCCACTCTCAGTGGTAGTCAGTGAGGTGTGGCTGCCCCAGTTTTGTAGTTTTTAAGGGGTGGTCTCCTTGCTGAAGCCTAAGACATGACTCGTCTGGGCTTGTCTGATAAGTTTGTGTAACCACCAGGGAAGAGAAATCGGGGAGAAGTGGATGGCAGCATGGTGTCTGTCCCCACCTGGCTCTGTGGACAGTGTCTGAGCTGGGTGATGGAAGAGAAGCTGCTGACAAAAGCTGTCACAGAAGAGCTGTTTCTAGGACACATGCTACTCCCCAGGGGCCACTCTGGCAGATGCTAGCCTAGAAGGCTCCCAGGAGACTAGCACACAGCGTAGTTGTGTCGGAAGCACCGCAGCCTTGCCTGTGGCAGGAATGTGGTGCCTGGGGGAGGCAATGGCACCTGGCACTAAGGGACCTACTGGTGAATCTCCTGGGAGAGGCTATGGCACCTGGCACTAAGGGACCTACTGGTGAATCTCCTGGGAGAGGCAATGGCACCTGGCACTAAGGGACCTACTGGTGAATCTCCTGGGATGCTAAGAAATGCCCAAGGGGCTGAAGTTCTATGTGAGCAGCTGGTAACAGGGGCCAGGGGAGGTTTGGATTATTGTTCTTAATGAGACCCGTTTCTGCCCTTGAGTTTACATGTCCATGAGGAAGCAGGAACTCAGAGACATGAAATGACTTCCCCGAGGTCTCTATGGTGGACATTGATTTCGAGAATTCACGCTGCTCATACTTACAGCAACCAGTTTTCTTCTTGGAAACCACACGCCTCCCATTCTCAGTCCACACAACTTGAGTTGTCCTGACTCCATCCTCAGCTTCAGGGATGGGTGTGAATTGTGTGTGGCCAAGGAGAGCGCCACACCCTCCTGGCAGCAGACATCAGGGCAGGGATGGGCATGTCACCAATCAGAGGCAGCCAGAAGTGATCCTGACACTTTGGCTGGGACTCTTGACAGAAAAGCATTTTCTATTTTCTGCTGAAAATGCATCTGTGAAGTCAGCTTGGATCTGCTGGTGACCATCTTGCCAGCATGGGGAGGACCCGTCTGAGAGTTGTGGTGACCACAGAAAGCAGAACCAGGAGATGGAAAAATGAACCCTGAGACATGGTTGCAACCCCTGGATTAAGCCAGACCTGAAGCTACCAATAGTCTTGGAATTTGAAGTTATGAGAGCCGCTCAATTTCTATTTGTGCCATAGCAGTTTGTGCTGGGTGTTCTGTCCTTTGCATCTGGAAGAGTCACGATGATGTAGCTTATTGTCACCTCGACTACCTTCTCTTCCTTTCAGCCAAGCGGGGCTTTGTGCTGCTCCCTGCGTGTTTCCCATGGTGCCATAGAGCTGCACAGACAGGAGGTACAGGACCAGGTTGTCCTTCCACCCTAAGCTAACAAAGGAGGTGCTAATTAGGTTATCACTCTTTGGTTCTGCATTGGATAATAGAGGCTCCAGGGACCCCCCATTTTATGCCTCTCATTGAACCACAGACCAACAACGACCTTATTATACAGTGTCTGTCCTTTTAGACTCAAGTGACAATGATACCTTGACCTCAGAGAGAAGTGAAAAGCCCCCAACCTCATACCCCAAGCAACCAGATCCATCCATGGAGGGTGGTGCATGTCACTGGAGGAAGGCACTGAGCCCTTTGGTTGTGTCCCTAGACCACTCAGGCTGGACCTGAGGTCCTTTTTCTCCCCCTGACCTGGCTCCTGGGAGCCATTGAATCTATTGAATCCATTGAATCTATACCAGAGGATGTCTTGGGCAGGTGACTCTAATAATAGCCCTCCACCTCCCAGAACCACTGGGCTGGATGCTGTGCAGCCTCCTTCTCCCTTCCCGCCGTGACACTGCGCCATCCCAGCGTTCTCTCTCCTGTCGTGTCCAGCTCAAAACCGCTGGGGCAGCCTGGGGCAACCAAGGGGACTCTAGTTTAAATACAAATCCCACCCTCACTTCCTGGCCTCAGTGTCCCGATCTGTGCCATGGAGACAATAACACCTCCGTCAATGAAATAATGCCGCACGGGGTCCGGCACGATGCCTGGCTCACAGGAAACACTGTGCACGTGTTTGAGCTCACGTCCGCGCCCGCAAAGAGGAGCGCTCTCTGGCGGTGGTGATGGTGCCACTGCTGCGGCCACAGCGGGGAGGGGATCACCCACCACACCGGCGAATGGAGCCTGCATACAGGTTGGGCAAGAATCCAGGGCATCCACCTATTTTTCTGACCTCACCTTGGGACGCCAGGCTGGAGTTTCTGGGTGTCCCAGGCCCTGGAGCCGTGAGGAGGCGGTGGGGGCCGGTGGGCAGCCCTGGCCTGGCCTCTGCTCATCAGCTGGCTGAGCCTGCACAAGCTGCCTCCTGTCGCTGGGCCTCAGGGGCATCGATGGCTGCTCCCTTCACTCACCGTACGGGAGCTGAACCCACCACCGTCTGCTGAGATCAGTGATGCTCCCCACGCTTCCCGCCTCGGTGAGGTGGAGAGCACGGCTTTCACCCGGCACCCGGGCCGCAGCCCTGCGCCGCCCTGCGCCCTCTCCTCCCGCCCGCAGGGAAGCCTCGGGTGGTCCGCCCGCGCCTCCACCGCCCTCCAGCCACCCGGGCCCCTCACAGCCCTGGGACGTGTGACGCCCACTCCCGCCCCAGCGCTGTGCCGGCCACCTCTGTGTGAGACACGAGGCCCCACGGTCTGTTGGGCCTGAATCTAAATGTCCCTTCCTTAGAAAAGTCGTCCCTGATCCTCCCTGACAAGATGCTCCCCCCATTGTGTCTTCCCACGTGCTCTCCAAGTTTCCATGGTAACCTCGGCCACTGTTCCCGACTTCTTCCAGGTCCATCCTCCCCTCTGGACAGTGAGCTCCGTGAGAGCAGGCCTGTGCCAGTGTCGTCCGGCACCACAGGCTCAGCCCGGGCCCAGCCCCGCAGTCGCAAGACGTCCCCGTCCTGGAGGGCGAGCCGGCGCGACTCGTTTCCTTTTCCAACGGAAGAATGACCAGCCCGGGCACACACAGCTCCCCTTGCGTTTATTAGAACCTGCTTACCCTGCACTCCACAAAGGAGCTTACATGGAGGGGTACTTAGGGCTCCTACGGCCTAATCCTGGGATTATCACAGGGCCACCATGGGCTGGGAGGGTGGCGGGAGGGGAGGCCGGTGGGGTGTGACGGGAGGGACACTCAAGACGGGAAGAAAGAACCGGTGGATTGCTAAGCACGCTTCTGTCTGGCAGGGAGCTGTGCTGTGGGTTTGTAGACCTTTCTTGGCCCTGGGTGTATGAGTGCATGCGTGTGTGTGCATGTACGTGCGTGTGCGTGTGTGCGCGTGTGTGTGCGTGTGTGTGTGTCGCATGTGCAGTCACAGGTGTTCTGTGAGTGGTGGGCGGAGCTGAGCAGTTGGCATCAGGGTTTCTTTTCCTTTAACTTCTCCTTCACTTTTTGAGGCTCAAATTGGATCAGTCGCAGAATCTCCTTATTGGCCAGGGTCCCTTCGATGAATTCGTCCTCTGTGAGTTTATCTGTGCATTGGGAAAAATACACGAACAGTCAGGACTGATGGCCTATCAAGCTGCCACGAGGCTGGCATCCAGCTGGTATCCTCAGTGTGAATGTGTTTATTATGCCTTGCTGGTTATTAAATGTTTACGTAACAACTATTACTATTCATAATTATTATGTATTCAATATTTGCTCAAGTCTCAAGCCTCAAATTCTGGGGGAATGTCAGAGGGGCTGAGCAAAGCAAACAAGAAGCGGGGGATGATGCCCCCCACCCTGCCCCAGGCAGTAGGGAGTGAGAGGCAGGCGAGGGGTCTGGTGGGATTTGAGGGACAGCCTGGCTTGCAGGGAGGTCCCTCTGGCCCCTGCAGCACACAGGCAGCCCCACAATTCCTGGATGACAACTGCTGATGCCTCTTTCCTGCGCGTCCATCTGCACATCCTCGACCTGATCTGCCTCCTCACTCTGCGTCAGGACGGAGCGAGAGCCTTGCTCTCAGTTTCCCAGTGCTTCCCCAGCTGGTTACTATACTCAGAGCAATCAGTGAAATGCGTGTTCCTGAGCCTAGATGATGCCACCGTGCTTGGGGCTGAGGCTGTTGCAGGGGGCGGAGGTGGGGCATGCAACAGAAGAGTGAGATAAAGTCCCTCCCCAGGTGGGGCTGACGGGGAAGTCAGTGACAGGTAGACATAACTCTAGAGTGAGACAGCTGCTTCTCTCTGCTCATGGTTCTGTGCTCATAGTGCCCAGCACATAGTAGGTGCTCCAGAAAGCTCTGCTGAACTGAGTTTGATTTCCATTGGTTTGTGCACTGGACCTTTTGGGCATCCTTAATGCCTTCTGGTTCAGGATCCAGGCTGGCTCCCTGCACAAGTCTGGGTGGGAAAATTTGGGTTTTAAAGTCCCAGCCGCCCACCACCAGCCTCACACAGAACTTGAAACTCCCATCATCAGAGCCTGACTCTGTGGCGAGGCGATTTTCCAGATGGGTCACGTGGAAACACATACACACGTCACACATACGTCACCTGCAGGAGTAACACATCAGCTCTCTGACACCATCCCCTCCTGGGATGTTCCCTTGGGTCAGTTTTCAGATTAGCAAGTAGCAAAACACAGGACTTAACACCCGGACAGACCCAGAGAGAGGTTGCAAAGGGGGTTAGAGAGCCAGTGGGGTGAAGTGCCAAAGGAAGTCCCCTTAAGCAGCCAGGACTTGTGCAAATGAGGAGAAGTTGCTGAAGCTCCGGAGAGGTGCCAGGCAGGGCCGGATGAGGGCGAGGTGCTCGAAGTGCCCCGGCACCCCTCAGGAGGTGCTTACTTGGGGGTCACGTGAGTGCAGCGTTGGCACCTCCTGAGAGCCTGTGCCCCTCATCACCGCACCCGCGTCTCCATCCCCACGACCTTCATGCCTCCCTGACTTCATCATTTGACAGCAGATTAGTAGGGACAGGATCATCTCTCTGTCCTTATTTAGTGTCCTGCTCAGGTTTTTCTTCCTGAACGCTGCTTAAGAGACTGTTCCCAGAGGTCACCCAAGGGGCCAGTGCTGGCCCCTCAGATGTGTCTGAGCCATGCTGTGTTTTATCCGTTGAGGCACTTCAGATTTTGAAAATCTCACTGGCTAGCTTCTCTTTAAAAATAATCAGATGATGTGGCAACCATATTCCCACGTGGAATATGCTGGAAGCAATCAGACCAGACATGCATTCTCTGCTATTAGCCAGTCTCCATCACTTGGGGGACTACTGTCTACATGACTCATTTTCATCATTCCAGCCCCTCTGGCCAGGGAGTTTCTAGCCCTGGCCTGACACCAACTCCTTTGCTGTATCCTTCCTGTGTTGGCTGTGAGCGTCATGGACCAATAGCTCTGGCTGCCGAGTTCTGGAATCCATCACTGCTTTCAATGCAAGACCATGCTTTTCATGGGCTGTTTCCAGCCACTGACGGATCAAGGCAGGGGCACTAAGACAGCCACAACACCCCAGCAGATCTGCCCACACTTTCTTAGAATACATTGCATCTAAGATGTTTCTTACCCAACCTTCCTTACTTCCCTCTCTCCCTGCATGGCAGTTTGGTGGCTTCCTCAGCCCCCCTTTAGACCTCTGCCCGCTTTCCCTCACCAGCCTTTCTCCCATAAATTTCTAGCAATCTAAAGTGATGCTTCTCTGAGGACCCAAACGAACTTCCTAGAGTAAAACCACATAAATTTAGATTCCACATACTTGGAACATGATGTTAAATCAAAGCTAGGTTGAGCTGAAGTTTTTGCCCTTATCCTAATCATGCAGAAAGCATTTTTAAAAACAAGTAGAGTAAGCCAAAGTGTTCAGAGAATGGACTCTCCATTTAAAGAGAAAGGGATTTGCAATTCCTCTGAACTCACCATTTGCATGCAAACTGCTACAGAGCTTATTGCCTACTTTTTACTATTTCTTAATATAGGCTAACTCTAGTACAACAAAAGATGTTTTTCTTCCAAAGCACTCCATAATTTTGATCTTCCTCCCCCTAGCCAGCTGACCCGCAGAAATCCCAGGCAGCAAAGGAGTTCTGTAAGCCACAGGGGTGTGGTGCCACTTCCCTTCTTCCCTTTAGCAGTATCAGCTCAGGGGTGGCAGAGGAACTGGTGGCGGACATGACCCTTAGGCCATTCCCCCCTCAGACCCTTCAGACAGCCCTGGACATGCAAGATGGGATGAGGTGCCCCCACCCTGCCTGGCCACCTACGACTCAGAAGAATAAACAGCCCGAGACTGTCAAATCAAAGAAAATGAAAAAAAAAAGGAATTCACCATCATCGTTTTTTCCAAAGAACTTCCAGATCTTCTCAGCTCTCTTTTCTGGTGTGTTTTCATCATCTGGGAGGTGCTTCACATCCTCAGGATTGATCATTTTAAAAATAGCCTATACCAAATCAAGAGAAAGAACTTGTTAGAAGGAACTGTAAGGGCTGGTAACCCTGGCAAAAGCCACGTCTTACACCGTGCACAAAAATCTACTCAACATGGATCAAATACTTAGCTCTAATACCTGAAACTGTAAAACTCCAAGAAAAACATAAGAGAAAAGCTTCCTGACATTGGTCTTGACAATAACGTTTTGGATATGACACCAAAAGCATAGGCAACAAAAGCAAAAATAAACAAGTGGGATTACATCAAACTAAAAACCTTCTGCTTGGCAAAGGAAACAACCAACAAAATGAAAAGGCAACTTATGATGGGAGACACATTTGCAAACCATATATTTGATAAGAGGCTAATATAAAAAATATATAAGGAACTCCTATAACTCAATAGCAAAACAACAGATAACGCAACTGAAAAAATGGGCAAAGAACCTGAAGAGACTTTTCTGCAAAGGAGACGTACAAGTGGCCAACAGGTATGTGAAAATGTGCTCAACGTCACTAATCACCCAGGAAATGCTAATCAGAACCACAGTGAGATAGCCCCTCATACCTGTTAGGGTGGCTGTTATCAAAAAGACAAGAGGTAATAGGTATTGGCAAGGGCCTGGAGAAAAGGGAGCCCTGGTACACTGTTGGTGGGAATGTAAACTGGTACAGCCATTACGGAAAACACATTGGGACCTTGGGTCACTTCCAACAGAGTGTCCCTCTTTCAGTGCCCAGATAGGCTGGATGGCCAGGCATCCCCTAAGGCGATGGCTGCAATACAGATGCCACTGTTTGATCTACTGAATCCGATTCCTAGTTGTGTTTTGAGATCTCCATGAGGGACAGGGAAGGGGTGAAGAAGGCTTTCACTTATTATTTTATATCTTTCTGTATTTTGAATTTTCTGCCCATGTAGACACATTACTTTCATTTATTAAAGAAAAGAAAATAAGAATTAAAAGTTTTCCAGGGAAAAATCCCATGGCGGCCCCGAGGTTGGAGTTTGGGAATCGCGACCTCAGACCCTAGTGCCCAGAGCTTTTTGAGTAGTGAACGTCCTCTCTCGGGTCCATAAGGCACTTCTGTTGTCCAGCAGGATTAGCTCATGACAATAATGGCTAGCATTTGTTGAGCACTTAATATGTGCCACTTTTTAAAACATATTTACACCTAACCTTCATGACAACCTTATGAAATAGGTATTATTGGTCCCATTTTACAGAGGAAGAAACTGAGACAACGAACTTGCTAAAAGCCACCCAGCTAGAGGTAGAAGAGTACAGATTCTAACCCGGGCAGTTTGGTTGTTCAGGCGGCAGTCTCATGTTACGCTGTAGGCTGCTCACCTCCGTGTGGCTGTGACGCCTGGCGGGCACTGGCGAGTCTGGGGAAGGGACAGGGAGGTGGCAACAAGAATTTCCCAAAGGAAGCTCTCGTTTAACCTTTGGCTCAAGAGGATCCAGAGAAAGGCTTAGCGTTGGGCTCAAGGATGGTTTTTACCTCCCTCCTCCTCTCTGTAATAACGGAGCCGGGTGTGCAAGGCCGGAAGTGAGATCAGGGAAAGGGACAAGGTGGCTCTGTACACCTTGTTTCAAGCTCTAGGTTTCTAGGATTCCACAGGCTCAGGAACACCACAGCTAGCCAGGCCCAGGGAGGACGCCCAAGGATCCTTGCCTGCTGGGGCAGCAACGTGAGTGTAGACAGGTGTGTTGGCTGGGAGTTGGGAGGATGCTGGCTCTGGCTAGAGCCTTCTGTCTCCCTGGAGACACCTGGGAACAGGTCAGACAAGGGCAGTGATGCCTGTGAAATTAGGTCAGCAGCTTTGAGAAGTTCCCTTATAGCCCCCTGCTGCTAAAACAAAAGGAACAAGGAGATCAAACCCGGCAGCTCCCGGCAGCCCCGAGAGGGATGCGAGTGTAGGTGGCCCCCATAACTCCTGTCTGTGTCTTGAGCCGTGGGGACCATGTGCGGTATGGCAGCTGAACGTGGGAGTGGCTGGCTGCCTGCCCACCCCACTTCCAGCACGGAAGGACAGACCGTCAGAGCCTCAGGGAAGGTTGCAAAAACCACTGACTCATCACTTGGGCCCAGGAAGGTTGTGTAGTTTCCCCATGGCAACACAGCTAGGAGGTATCAGAGCTGGGACTGGAACCCTCTACATCTGACTCCCAGGCCAGTGCTCTGCCCATGGCCTTGTGATCTGGTGAACAGCAGAGCCTTCTGTCACCTTGTACAGCCTCGGCCACTGATGCGCCCTCCCTCCCTCCCTCCCTTTGCTCTCCCTTTTCTTTCTCTCCTTTCCTTCTTCTCCCTCCCTTCCTTCTTTCCCCTTTTCTCCTTTTCCTTCCTCCCTCTCCTCCCCTTCCTCCTCCTTTTCTTCAAGGAGCACCAACTTGTAGGTTTCTGCTGGGCCCAGTGTCCTTATGTAGCTCTGAAGACTTGGTCCCTGTCCCAGGCCACCCAGAGACTCCACAGCCAATCCAGGGGGGCTTGATCTCCAGACTGTGCCCAGACGATGATGAGGGGGACACGTGTCTGCCACTAACAGGAGCCCTAAGCTGAGCACCGAGGATGAGCCCACTGGCCACAAGACGCATGCTTGGCTATTTTATTTATGGTTTCTCCTAATAAGGGCGGAAGAACTCTGCAAATGGAAGCATGATTACAAATGCACAAAAAACTACATAAATCATGAACAACAGTCTCTCTACTAACAGGATGGAATTAGAAAAATAAAGCAAGTGGCATGGGATGAGGGAATTAAAAAAGAGTCAGTAAAAAGATACGAAATGAAGGAGACTAGAGCTGATGTAATAGGAGAGAAATCGAAATGCCTTGATGTCCAAAAATATAGGAGTGTTAGATAATCTTATGGCGTTTATGTAAGATAGAATGCTAAGCAGCTATTAAAATGTTTTTGAAGACTATGTAGTGATATGGACAACACGTGATAAAAGAGTAATGGAAAAAGTATGATAAAAATCAAATATAAATACGCCACAGCTCTAAAATTGTTTCAAATTATATAGATAAAAACTATAAAGGTACACACCAATATGTTAACAGAAGTTCTCTCTGGATGTTGGAATTAAAGGCAATTTTTATTTTCTTTTGCACATGTTTTTAAATTTCATGACTGACTTGCATATTAGATAAAAACTATTTTTGAGATACCTAAAATATTCCCCCCAAATGATCTGACAGTAGGACAATATGGACAGAGGAGCATGTGTGATCGTGGAACCCGTGGGGAGCCCGAGCAGACAGTGGGCAGATCTAGGACACGTGACAGGTGCGCAGCTCACCGTGTGGGGACCCACCTCACGTCAGGAAGAACGCTAGGACCAGCACTCAGGGCTCATGTCCCCAACGCTGACCTCTTTGTACTTTATATTTGAAGCATATTGTGTGTTTAAAATTAATTGTGATGGAATTGGATTGTGGACTGCTGAGAATTTTGAATGGACATTTTAATAAAGAAAACAGGGAAGGAGGGAGGGAGGAAGACAAAACATGTGAACACAGCCGTGTGCTGCTTAACAGCAGGGATACATTCTGAGAGGTGCGGTGTTAGGCGAGTCTGTCGCTGTGTGAGCATGGTAGAGTGCACTCACACAGAGCCAGACGGTTCACCTGCTGCACGCCTGGGCCGTACGGTGTAGCCTAGTGCTCCAATGCTACAAACCTCTACAGCGTATTACTGTACTGAGTTATTGTAGGCAATTGTAACACAATGGTAAATATCTGTGTATCTAAACATATCGAAACATAGAAAAGGTACAGTAAAAATATGGTATAAAAGGTAAAAATGGCACACCTGTATAGGGCACTTAACATGTACCAATGGAGCTTGCAGGACTGGGAGCTGCTCTGTGGGAGTCGGTGGGTGAGTGGCGACTGAATGTGAAGGCCTATTGCCGTACACCGCTGTAGACTTCTTAAACACTGGACATTTAGGCTACACTAAATTAATTTAAAAAATAAAGCAACTGTGCTACGAGGTTACAATGGCTACGATGTCACTAGGCCATAGGAATTTTTCAGCGCCATTCTAATCTTAGGGGACCACCATCATATATGCGGTCCACTGTTGACCGAAATGTTATGTAGCGCATGACTGTATTAGGAAAGACCCAGATTCTTGTTTAAAAAGAAAATGCAGCTGCGGGCAGGTGCCCAGCCCTCTAGTAATATCAGCATCTTGGAGACGCTTCTTTACCACACTCTCGGAGCCAGGGGCCTGAATCCCCCCCTCCCGCCCCCCAGCTCTGTCCCTTCTGCATCAGCACAGCGGGAAGGGCAGAGGGAGAGACTGACCATGACGATCTCCAGCACTTCGTTCTTGCTGATGGCCCCATTGCCGTCCACGTCGTAGAGGGAGAAGGCCCATTCCAGCTTCTGGTTGGTCTTGCCGGCGGTGGTCATGTGCAGGGCGATGACGTACTCCTTGAAGTCCAGGGTGCCATCACTGTTGGCATCGAAGCTGCGGAACACGTGCTGGGCGTAGGCCTTGGGGTCGGAGTCCGGGAAGAACTTGGCGTAGATGCTCTGGAACTCCTGCTGGGTGATGCGGCCGGTGGGGCACTCCTTCAGGAAGGACTGGTACCAGGCACACAGCTCCTCCTCCGTGAACTTGGTGTTCAGCTGCAGCTCCTCCAGGATCTCCTTGGACAGGGCCCCGCTTTTGCTGTTCCCCATGGGTGAGGGAGAGTGGGCAGTGGCTGGGCAGCGGCTGGGTGGGACGTGCGTGGTCCCCTGGCTGCCGGGGCTCGGCGCTCGTGTGAGATGGCGACGGAGACGCTGGCGGATTAGGGGGATTTGCGACCAGTTCTTCCCAGTCCTTGGACAGAGGAGGGGCCGGGGAGCTTCGGTGGGGGGCTCCCAGAACCCTCCTGAGATTAAAATAAAGAGTCGCCAGGCCTCCCCCACCCCAGCCCCGCCCTCCAAGGGCAACCATGTCCCCTGCTTGTCTTCTGCGCTAACTCTGCGTGTCTCGGGGCCAGGGCTGGCGTTTCACGTTGAGCCCTAGACTGCAGTGCTCAGGAGCAGAGGCCTGGAGCCAGCGCGGTTCAAATCCCAGCCTGGCTACTGAAATAGCTGTGTGGCCCCAGCCACGTCTCTTCACCTCTCTCCTCCTGGGACACTCTTTTCCTAGTCCTTTGCCTCAGTCTCGTCTCAGCCAGGCCCTATACCAACCATTCTATTGACAAGAGCACACCCCAAACGGTGCCCTCACCGGAATGAAAGCTCCGCGAAGGAAGGGATTTTGTCTGTGTTGTTCCGGATGCATCTCCGTTGCTGGAGTAGTGCCTGGCAGGTTTGGGCCCTCCGGAGCTATTTCCTGAATGAACGGGCCTAATAGTGTCTGCCTCACTGTCGTGGTGAGGCTGAAATCAGTTCATATGTGCAACACACTTAGAATAGAACCTTGTGCATAGTTATTGCTACACACATATTAGTTTTCAGTATTCATCAATAACAGGGATTAAAGGATAAACTGCCCTCGGGGGGCAGCAGGTGGGCTGAGTGAGGCAGGTGGGCAGGGGACAGCAGGGGACAGCAGGCCTGCACCTCACCCGGTAGGGGCTGCCAGGGAATGCGGTCTTAAAGGCTTGTGGCTCAGTGTTGCAAGATTTTTTTTTTTAATTATCCAAGAGAAATCCAGGAATCAGTGTTTTAGATGCAATTGCCACATTTTCAAGCTTTGGCAATTAATTCAAAATTTTATAAAGCACAGTGTGGGCCACAGCATATCTGTGGCTCAGTGTGACCTGCAGGCTGCCGTTTGCAGCGGAGTGCGGTGCTGGAAGCACATGCTTGCTGGGTGAGCGAATGGGCACAGAAAGCAGTGGCCGGGAGCTGCGCAAAGGAAGCCTTCACGTCCCCGCGGCCAGCTCTGGTAGGAGCGCAGAGCACAAGGAAGAACCTGGAGACTGCGCCGCGCACCTGAACTCTTGTCACCAGGGGGAAGGTCGGAGGTGCTCTCAGCTGAGCGCAGTGCTAGAGGACAGCACGCCCAGACCCCAGCACTGCCACCGTGGATGGACAGCTGCCTCCTCTTGTCCAGGGGTGGGAGCTATGAAGAAAAACCCCACCGTCTCCTGGCTGCTGAGCTGGGGTTTGTACTCTGTTTCCTAACAGGCTAATGGCAGGAGAATGAGGTCCCCACAGCTGGGAGAAAGCCACCTGCTGTTGCTGAGGAAGGACTGAGAAGCTTGGGCACCGAGGCACTGACCCACCCCTCCTGGCCACCCTGCCCACTGCAGTTCAGCTGTTTCTCAGGAACCTTAATGTGAGAGTGTGTGTGTGTGTGCACGTGTGCGTGAACGTTCTAATTTTTTCCATCAGTTTGTGAAAATGTTATTTCTTAATAGGAATCCTTTCTCTTGTAGACTTTCACTCTCCTGTAGAAGGCATTTGTTTTTAAGAACAGTTAGAAACAGGACAGCCACCGAACTTGAAAACCAACCAACCAACGAGGCAAGCCCAGGCCACACGCTGGAATCACATTCTCTGTGGAGCTTCCTTGCGTCCCTGGGGGATGGAAGGAGAGCGAGGCCACAGGCCTTGGCCCCTTGCTCTGAGCCACCAGTGGGAGGTGACCAAAGTGCCTCCTGGGTGCCAGGCCTGTCCGCACACGCCTGCAGGTGAGGCAAGGCCGATGCTACCAGGGGGCAGAAGCGGAGGCTCCGAAGGCACATTGCCGGCCTGGCTCGGCCGTGCTAAATGGCAAAGCCAGGAGGAGGGAAAGCCCAGGGCTGCAGGTTCTCAGTCCAGGGAGCTTCTCTCAGAGGAGGCCCGAGAGGGCCAGAGCCTCCCCTGCCTCGGTGAGGAGCTGAGGTTGCATGACCATGGAAGAGGCCCTGGTTAGGCAGAAGGCAGCCAGCGCCCGTCAGTCTTTCTGTCCTTTCTGGGGCGAGGAGGAAGGAGCTGGCCGCAGGTCAGGGGCATCCTGGTGCCGTCCACATTCTCCAGGTTGCTGTGCCCGGGAGGGGCCCCAAGAGGGGACCGCAGGCAGCTGTGTTGATGCTGCTGAAAGGGAGGGGTCACGACCTGGAGGTTTGTTTGAAAACCTGCATAAACATCTTCTATCAGAGGGAGAGCTCATGCTCCTTAGCCAAACAAGTTGTTGGAGATGATGTATGGTGAATGGATTTGTTAAGTCTGAGCTGGGGCCATAAACAATTCTGAACCCCAAAGACTGCTGTTGGGGAGAAGGCGTTGTCTCCAGGCTGAGAATCCCAGTTTGCTCCGTCTGAGCTGTTAGCTGGGCCCAGACCCACCCCTCCCACCCCTCTACCTCCCTGCCAGGAGCAGAAGGGCCTGGAGCTGGCACCTGCAGAGAGGGCTGCGTGGAGAGGGGGAAGGGGGTTTGCAGGAGGTGGGTGGGGGGGAGCGTATGGGAAGAACCCTCCTCCCACAGTTATCGCCATTGCAGAAAATGGCAATCCATCCTTTGGGTTGCTGGGACCGAAATCCTTGGTGTTCTCCTCAGAGATTCTCTCTCAGTCACACCCTACCCCAGTCTGTCCAGAAATCGACTCGGCTCTACCTTCAGAGTGCGTCTGGACCCTGGCCACGCTCCCCGCCTCCATCGCACCCATCCCCGCAGGCAGCGTCGCCTCTGCCTCCTTGCAGGTCTCCTGCCTCTGCTCTCGTCCCCTTACAGGTGCGCAGCAAGCCCCAGGGCCATGACGTCAGGCCTTGCACGGTGGCTGTGGCTTCCCCCAGAGTCAAAGTCAAAGGCAGCCCTGGCCCTGTCCCTCCGATTCTCGTAGCTCATCCACCCTCTCCTCCCCAATCCCTCTGCTCCAGCCACACTGGCCTCAGACACCTGGGCATCTTCTCTGCGGGGAACATCCCCCCTAGTGACCTGCCTTGTCTTTGATCAAATGCCACCTTTTCAATGAGGCCACTCCAATGACCCTGGTTGATACTGTATCTTACCCACTGTCACCCTGCCCTCTTGTCCTTTTTCCGTAACACTTAACACCTTCCACACCCACACAACGCAAGGCGGTTACCAGGGCTATTGTTACATTGCTAGATTGCAAGCGCCACAAGAGCAGGGCTGTCGGTTTCATGCGCTGGTGTGTTCCTGGTACCCAGAGCAGCGTCTGGCAGGTAACAGATGCTCAATGATTACTGAATGAATGAATGAATGATTGAGAAAAGAAACAAGAGCCAGCAGCCCCCGGGGTGGAAGGGAGGCAGAAGGCTGGAATCCAGAGAGACGGGAAGTCACCAGGAGGGGCTGGGCCAGGGGCGTGGGGCCGGCAGTGCAGTGTTCACCTGGCCTTCAGTGTCCAGGTGCCCCTTGCCCCTCTGCTAAGTCATTAGGAGTGAAATTGCCACCAATCCCGACAGCCTGGGAGGAATGCTGAGACCGGCCATGCAAAGAAGAATGTGGCAGCCCTCCAGGAAGGAGGGTCGCCCAGTGGGACCCAGTGTCTCTGGACAGTTTATTTTACATGGGATGAATCTAAGCATCTCAAGTGTACACACAGAGCCAAGAAAAAAAACGAGATAGGATTTAACTTCCTGAAAACTCTTTATAATAATGCAGGACAGTTATATATAGCAAATGCCTTTAAAATTTAAACTCTTTAAACATTTAATTCTTCAGCATTAATACACACAAATGCTATTACGGGGTGGGGCGGGGGCGGGAGGGGTGGGCTACAGCCTCCATGGGGATCAGAGTTTCGACAGTGTTACTTATAAATTATATTACATCAATTTTATTTACGGATCTAGGCAGCCAGGGGATGGAAGGATATACAATGTGGGGTAAACACATTCATACTGGGGTGAGGAATGCTGGCAGGAGACACAGCTTTTTAACATTAAAAATGTATAAAGTATTTAGCAAAAGTTACAGAAAACAGACCAAACAAGCAAGTTTATTTTGTTAGAAAATTCCACTCTCATAGGGTTTGCTGATGTGCTCTGTCTGTGAAGGGGAAGCCTCTCCTCATCTCCTTCCAAAGGGGAGGGAAGAGATGCAAATTTGGGGCCCCTGTCACCAAGGATGGCTGGTGTGCCTTTGAATGTCTGTCCCTGGGCCCACATGGCACCCTGGGCCCCCCGACGCCAGAGCCAGTCTGCGGCAGGCGCTGCGGGAAGGGCGGCCGTCCCGCTCGACAGACGAGCACACGGAGGTCCCGACAGGCAGGGGATGTGACTGAACTTCAGATTAGGGGACAAAGGGGGCCGCAGAGCAGGGCCGGTCCTGTGCTCTTCCCGGTACAGTGAGCTTTCCCTCTCCGTCTGCGTCATTCTGTCCCCGAGAATGCCTTTTACGTTCCACCATGGCAATCCTGTGAGGAATTTCCCTACATGCAAAGGCACCACGTCCTGAACACCACGCAGCGAGCCTCCAAAGGTCATTATCCCATCCCCACCCCACCCCACGAGACACCTCCCGACAGCGGCTCCTCTGAGAGCCGCGCACCAGCACCTAGAGAGCTGGGAGGACGGGAGCACTGGCTTCTGCCCTCTAGCCGCCTTATTCCTACCCTAACCCGCTGCAACAGGAGCTGGTTCCTGACCTTCAGCAAATCCCCACCAGAAATCGTACTCCTGCGGGGCAGGCACTGAGAGTCCCTCCCTGGGAAATCCAGCCCAGAAGAGCCCCGGCAGCCCGGATCCTCAGCTCCCACCCTGGGACCCTGTGGCCTCAGCCTTTCCGCCCTCATCTTCATCGGGCCCGGATCCACAAGTGTCGCTGGTTTGGCTGGAGAAGGTTGACCTTTCACCCAGCAGGGCACACACGAGACACAGCCTGGAGAAGTGTTTACCTTGGCGGCCACACCCATGGCCTGGCCTGAGCTGGGTTTGGTCCTATCTCTGCCACCATGCGCCACCACCCAGGGGGGAGTAGGCACAGGGCAGGCTCATTGTGACCACCAGCCGAGCAAGGCTCCAGCAATGACAAGGACCAGGTGGGAGGTGGCTCCGTCTTCACACCTGTCCTGGCCCCTGGGGAGGAGATCCCAGGATATACCAAAGATCAGCGGACGAGACCCAAGAGGTAATGACTTAAGCTTTCTCTGTGGGTCCTAGAAGGAACTACCTCATTCTTAACACTCACAGAACTCTTAATGTTAGCTCCATTTGAGTCTAAACGGAGAAGTGCCAGGGCATCTTTTTCACAAGAATTTTAGGCAACTCTATGCACAGCTGTGCAGATTAGGCCTGGCTCCGAGTATAGGGGACAAAACCGGAAACGAGGAGGGGAGGAGAGAAGTGCAGTCACTGGAGGCCTGAGACGCCATCTAGAACAACTACCCTCAGTTTGCAGATGAAGCAACAGATCCAGGAAAGGGTGAGACCACGGCCAGCCCCAGACTTCTCATCCACGCTACTTCCGCGTGCCTTTCGCGGCCCCCAACACTCAGTAAATGCCAAGAACCACGTGAATTGAAGGCCCCAGAAGGAAGGGAGGGCATCCGCTGGCTGAGAAGTGGGTGGCAGCAAAGCCCCCACCGGCCCCATCCCCTCCCCTCCCTGGCTGCTTGCTGCACTGTCAAAAACCTGACATGAGCCAGAAAGGCGGGTGGGAGCCCCAGGAACCACCCGTGGGCACAGCTGGCATTTGGAGGAGCGAGCTGGACGTGGTCGTGCAAACACATTGAAGACCCCCCACCCTGGGCCAGGAACTTCCAGGGCAAACAATTCATTCGAAAAGGAAGGAAGCAGCGGGGTGCACCCATGTGATGGAATACTCCTCAGTAATGAAAAGGGACAGACTGCTGACACAGTGTCAGGAGTGACTCGAAAGCGTTAAGCTGAGTGGGAGAAGCCAGACTCGAAAGGCTATACCAGTGGGACTCCACCTACACGACTTTCTAGAAAACCCGAAACTATAGGGTCCACAGATCAGTCAGGGCTGGCAGAGGAAGAGGGTGGGAGGAGGGAATTTTTTTGGAGTGATGGAAATGTGTTGATCTTGGTGGTGGTTACATAAGTTTGCCAAAGTTCACAGAACTGTATACTTCCAAAGGGTGAGTTATACCTTACTGAATTACCTCAATAAGCCTGGGGACAAAGTGGAGCAGTGGGCCTTGTAGGGGCAGGAGGGATTATGGGGATAAGATGATACCCGTGCTGACCTGTCGCCCACTTAACATTTGTAACAGCAGGTCTTAGCCTCCTGGTTAAACTCTCCTTGTCAAGGCTCTTCTCAGCTGGAAGTAAATTCACCTACACAAGCCAAGGTCTTTGATGTCCTTGGAATTTTATGGCTTGTATTTCCAAGAAGGGACTTTGGCCCAGCCAAGACTTTTATGCACACATCCACTAATCTAGTAATTGATTGTTTTTCACAAAGGGTGTAGAAACAAATCCTGGTTTGTGAATTAGCACACTGTTTCTGTTTGCTTGGTTAGGAAGCAGCCCTGACAGGCAGAGAGGGGCCTCCCTCTGCAGAGATTCTCCGTGGCCGACAGGGTGTTGACTGGAGAGGCAGGAAGGAGGCTCGAGGTGGCCCCAATGACAGAACCTCAGGGCCACTGTCCATGTGGCTCACATGGTCTATGGGTTGCAGCACTGATCTAAAGCACTAGAAAAAATAGAAGGAAATAAGTGAGTCTTTCTGGAGGTTGTCGTGGCAACCAACTCACTCTGAACACCATCTTAAGAGTTTTGTTTTTTTAAATCAGGCGTTCACAGACAATCTTGTGCATCAGTGTCGCCCAGGTGGGGGCAGGTGGAGGGGGCCTGACTTGTTCTCAGAAACAGAGCAGTGGATGTTCCCAAGAGGAGCCCAGAGTCGCCCACTGTGAATAAACCCAGCCAAATCCTGCCCTAAGCACCACAATATAAACACAAACAAAATAACCAGCCCCACCCAGACAGTGCGCTGCTGCTCCAAAGCACACGTTCCCACGTTCTCATCCTTATCTTGATTTCACCTGTGGGTGTGGGGGGGGCCCTGTTAACAGGGACGGTGGCCTGGACACTTGACTCCGGCCCTGCTCGTCATGCGCTGTGTCATTTCCGGGCACTCACTGGCTGTCCTTGAGTATCACCCTTCCTATGTGGAAAGTGAGGAGAGTTATTTAAAATAAATAAATTTCTGAAATTGGAATTAGATAGGGGCTGGGCAGGGCCGGTGACTGGGCGATTAAAGTCTGTTGCTGTCTACCTTCTAGCCACTGGGTAAATGCCTCAGGGCAGTTTAAATTATAACTAAGGGGCATGCCTCTAACCCTCGGCTAGAGAGAGCCAATGATATAAAATGTAACCAAAATGTTTGTACCCTCATAATACTCTGAAATAAAAAAAAAAAGGATCCCAGGGGGTTAAGTGTGGAAAGGTGCAATGTTCTTACTGTCCAGAAGCGTCTGCACATGCCCGTCTGCATGGCGCAGAGGAGCCTGTCCTATCCACAACTACAGTTCCACTGCTCGGCACATGCCTGGCTTGTCCTAAGCATTTGCTGAATGAATGAATGAGTGAATGAGTGAATGGAGGTTAATAAGCACAGTAGACAGTCCCTCAGAAAACCTAAATTCTGCAGAGAGTACCTGCATGTGAATGCCAAGTACCAACTTGCAAGGCCCCTGGGGAAAAGATGAATCTACATAAGACGAGAGATCATGGGCTTCTCTGATGACAGGGCCTTATCTTGTCCTCAGGTTAGATTTTAGCACATTGCTTGGCCATTGCTCAATGCTTGATGCGTGAATAACAGAGGGAAGGAAAAAGAAAGGAAGTATGTGAAGAGGTTGAAGAGGAGGTGAGGGGATGAGAGGGAAAGAACAACCTCAGAAAAGGGACTGGCTCAGACTGGGTCAACTTGGGCCACCAGGGAAGAGGCCAGAGAGCTCGCTCCATCCCAGGGATGAACAGAGGACTGCGGAATCCTCAGACAGGAATGAGAAGACAAAGTCAGTGAGCCACCCTGCGCTCAAGATACCTGTGCTTGTAACAAGGCTATTGGCTTTGAACATTTGAAAACATCTACGATTTGTTTACTAACCCACAAGGCAATTACCACTAGCACCCAGCTTTAATATAGAAACCAAGAAACAATATTCTAAAATTGGTAGCTGGTGTCAGGGCTCAAGCCCGCATCCAGGAACCTGTCTGCCATGGCACAGAAAGGGAGAAAGTGATGAGTGGACCCAACGGCAGTGCCCAAAGCTTCCCACGTCACCCGTGAACCAGGCTTTTCCAGGAATCAGAAGATGGAGAGAGGGCAAGGAGGTGCTGGCACCAAGTGAGGGTTTGATGCAGGGCTCTGGGACGTGCAGAAGGAGCTGGACACCCTACTGTGGCCACGAAAGAGTCCGCGATGCCTGTCCAGTGCCCACCAGTGAGAGAAAGCCTTTCAAGGGACAGCAGTCTCGACCCCACTGTGCACAAGCAGACAGAAGCCATCTGGGGGACCACAAAGACTCACCCTGACCCGTCTCCCACATGGGACTGACCCAGCCCCATGAAGAGCCCTTGGTGGGTGGCCTGGGAGAGCAGGGGCCAGGCGACCTAATGGTGCAGGCCCCAGATGGCGCCCTGTGCCTGGCTGGCCTCTAAGATGAGCTGGTTCATTTCTATCCCCGAAGCCTTGGGAAGAGCTGGGCGGGGCCTGGATAGCTCAGGACTTTGGAAAGCCGCCTCTAATGAGACTGGGCAAGGGTGGCAGGGAGGGGTGGGGGGTCTTCCTGCAGAAGCAGCTGAGGGAGGGGTGGGTTGGGACTTCCAGAGACTCTACAGAGGCGGCCTGATCTGACAGGAGACGCGATTCAACACTCCGACTCGGGGCTAATTTGCCAAATGAGGTAGTTCCATCCTGACCTCTCTAGGCAGGGCTGGCCTGGGAAGACGGAGCCAGGCCTTCCACCCAAGACCCCTGGTGATGAGAAGTGGACGAGAAAGGCCAGATGTGGGCTCCCAGGATGCAGTGGGGCAGGCAGGGAGGGCTGCAAAGGATTCTGGGTACACCAAGAGCTGACCAGTGCCTTCCATCTGTGATTCTGATCCTGACACCTGGCGCGGAGACAGAGACCTCCCTCTCCTCCTCTTCCAAAGCCCTGCAGATCAGGGGGCTGGCTGGAGGAAGGGCCTTGGGGCTTCCAGGGACACAGGCATGTGACGGCAACCCCTACACTCTGTCCTCAGAGCGGCAAGCACAACACGGGAGTTGGGGGGCTTCGGCCTCAGAGACAGGGCAGGGCTGTGGGTCTGTGTTCTTGGCCTGGGAATGTTGGGGAGCCCCCAGCTGGGCCATCCAGGTCACCCTTCTGGAATCACCAGCCCTCTCCCCTCTCCTCAGTGGCCCAGGAGAGTGGGCGGGGGGCAGCTCCACTCAGCAGTGGGCCCCACAGCGGGAGCTGCCCCTTCCTCTCCGTGGGACCCCCAGCCCCTCTTCTGGGCAGGACTCCCCAGGGCCACGCGGGCCCATCTAGATCTCCATGTCCACAGGGCGGATGTTGCCTGTTTTGTGCTCTCTGACCCACAGCTCCCTGTCTTTGGCTGGGTCCACTTTTCGAAGCAGTTGGTCCACAGGCTCGACTGTCTGCAAGGGACAGAGAAGAGGGTACGTTGTCAGAGGTGGCAGCCGAGCTGGCGCTGTCTCCGCTGAGCCAGGCTGCCCTCGCCTTAGTGCCTCTCGGAGAAGCCTCTCTGGAGGGTTCTGGGACCCCGGGGAGGCCCTGAGGACAGAATGTGCAGAGGGCTGTGAGAGAGGGCAGGAGGGCCTTAAAGGCTCGTGGTCTATGACCTCTTCCTCCAATTGTCCCCACCTTTATCACCAGAGAACAGGACAAAGGGAACTTTGGCTTTAGGTACTGCGAATATTTCTAGAAGTTGCTCTGTTTTGTTTAAGAAATGAAACATGGATTTGCATGGATGTCCCAGGGCGCTCCTGACAAGCCTGTCCCAGGCTGGAGCACCTGCCCGCTGCCCACCTGCAGGACACATTCATTTGCAGTGGCTAGGTAAGCTGCCATGGCACAGTGCTAGTGGCTCTCCCCGGCCTGTGTCACCCAGGGCCCTGCTGTGTGGGACACTCACGCTTTGGTTGAACATGTCCGTCTCGTGCCGCAGCTGTGTGTACTGGCACAGATGCTGCCGGATCATCTCCACCCTCTCCACCTCCAGCCGCTCCAGCTCCTGCCGAGGAAGGAAAGACCAGAGACCTCTGTGCACGTCCCCTCGACTTGGGGATCTTCCCAGCAGCAGATCCCAGACCCCCCACCAAAACACAAGTCACTAGCTGTGTCTATACCCAGCCCCATCTAACTCTCTGGGGGCCCATGAAGAACTTGCCCGGTGTCTGGGGCGAGGTGGTGTCTGGGGCGAGGTGAGGCTGATGACAGCAGCAGCAACTGTTTTGTTTCCTGAAAGTCTGCTCTGCCAGGCATGTGCTAAGCACTCTGCACATGTGTTACGTAAGTGTCCTCATTACAATTTGAAAAGATAGGTTCTGCTATTATCCCCATTCTACAAGCAAGGGAACTAATCCCTAGAGAGGTAATGCCAATTGCCCAGAGCAACATGCAGTTTACCGAGAGAGCAGGATTCAAACCAGGGTCTCCTGGGCTCTTACTCATGACTCTGCACCAATGCGGCCTGGGCCCCGTACCCTGATGGGGTGGAGCAAGGGGACACGTGTGAAGGCTTCCTCATGCTCTTGGGGCTTTGTCCTTGGGCCTCTGCTAGGCAGGCCCCCTTCTCTGTGCATCCCTGGTTCCGAGGGACGGAGCAGAGGGCAGGCAGAGAGGGTTGGGAGTAGAGTGGCCATTGTCAAGGGAAGAGTGGAAGAGTTTGTCCTTTGGTGTCTAGATGGTTCCCCGTCTTTGGAATTTAGGGGATCAGGCTACTCTGTGCTCAACTAGGTCACTGCCCAGGTGATTAACCGGGAAGCAGGGGGCTTAATTAGGAGATTAACCAGGAGGAAAACTAGGTCATCGTCGCTGGTAGAGGCTTCTAATCTGCTCTGGTGGGCTGATGCCTGGGCAGGCAGCTGGTCAGTCCTGAGTTGGGTGGGCAGGGGTGGCTTCGGGTAGCAGGATGATCCAAAGGGCAGCCAGCATGACATCTCCCGTCCTATCTGCCCAACGGCCCAAGTACAGCCACACACCACTGTCCCACTCGGGTGGGTGCTGACCGACAAGGAGATGCAGCCCCTTTCCAGGAACACTCAGGAGACACCATGGGCTCTGCTGCCTGTGTCCCACAGCCCTGGTCAGAGGCCTCCTGCTCCCCTGTGCAGCCCCCCAACCTTGCCCATTCGCACGCCTTGCAAGGACCTGCATCGTGTGTGTGTGTGTGTGTGTGTGCGTGTGGAGGGGGGATCCTTCTTCCTGTAGCTTGGTTATTTGTCCTAAAGGGGCCACCGAATACTTGGTTGTAGGGGGGAGTCCTCGGTTGACCCTGACCTCTCAGGGGACAGCCCAAAAAGGATACAGCCAGACCCAACCCCCAACCCTCCCCCGTGTTCGCAGAGCTTGGAAGCAGAGAGCTGGGATTTGCACACACTTGGACTGGCCCATATGGAGGTCTGGACTCCACCACTGGAGTGGATCTAATGATCTCTAGGGTCGCCCCACTTCATCACCCCCGGGGCCCACCACCACCCGGGGCTTCCTATGTGCCAGGCCCTGCACCACCATGTCCACATGTCCCTGATCACTTACCAGCGTGGTGGTCACCATCTCCTCAAACCACTTGGACTGGGCCTGGTTGTAGAGGTCCACACAGCGCATGAGGTCATCTCCTGGAAAAGGACAACAGTCACCATTGCGCTCCACCCTGTCCTCGCCATGGCTGTCCTCCCCACCTGTGCCCCATGTCCTCTTCTCTCCCTGGGGTCCTGGCGGCCACTGGAGAGTTTGGGGGTGGGTGGTAGGAAGAAAGAGAAAGCAGAGCAAAGGAAGGAAGGGGCCAACCCTGCAAAATGAGGGGCCAGCTTCAGGGTGTCCACCTGAACTTGACCCTGGATGCCAAGAATCCAGGATAGGGGTTCTCACTGTGTGTGTGGCGGGGAGGGGCATTCCTAGGACCCCCAATCCTATCATGAGCCCAAGAAACGCTTCCCTCTCTAAAGACAGCAGTTTTATTTTACATCGGCGAGTCCAGATTGGTTAAAACGTGTCACAAGTAATTTAGTACTAATAAGGATTACGGGAGAGAAATTTGCTAATCATGTCCGTGTGTTTGCACACATGGACACACGGCAGGACGTCATTCTGAAACACAAAATAATGTGTCTGATGGTTTATGCTCGTTCATTTGTGCAGCCACAGTCTAAAACACGTGCTGGAGAGACACACCAATTTCAGGGGAGTGGTGATCTTAGGAAACAGAGAAAGGGTGAGTGGGTGGGAATTAGCTAGTTCTACAGCATTTTATTTCATCAGAGAAAGAGCTGAGGTGAGCATAACTATTAAATCTTTAGGTCTAGTGTGTTACTTTCTGTTACCATATGTATGTTACATCGCATTTTGTAATTAGACAGAAAACAAACTGAGACGTAGTTGCAAACATTGCTAAGTGTACCAGCACCTTAGAACCTTGCTACGTAAAACACTGTCCATGGACCAGCGGTACTTGTGCCCCCTGGGCCGGCTAGAAGCACAGAAACCAAGGATGTACCCGAGACCCGCTGAGGCAGAAACTGCACTTTCCCATGATGCCCCGACGACGCGGGTGCACCGTGGCTGGGGAAACACGGCTCTGGTGCACGGCTTCGTCTAGATGTCGCTTCCTGATCATCCCAGGGCTCCGGCAAGAGGAAGGTATCGTGGTCTTTGCGCATGATGGGCAAAGCTCATGAGCCCACCCAAAAGCTAACTGACTTACTCCAGTAAGTCCAGAGTAGATTCTAGCAATTCTAGGAGTTCTAGAAGTAGAATTAAGCAAGCAGAATCTAGTAATTTGAGTAGATTCCAAATTACTCCCATAACATCACTGCTGCTCCAGTGTATTCTGGTAGGGCAGTGAAGGAAATGGGGAGCGCTATGTCCACACACCCACGGCCTGGCTCAGTGTCCCTGCTCCGCTGACCCCGTGCGCCACACTCCAGGGACATGAGGCTGCGCACCCCGAGTGCTGAGCAGTGTATGACAGAGTCGGAAACAAGGGTTTGTTCACTTTGCTCCTGGTCCAGGCCAGTGACCCCAGAGGCTCTGGACTGGAGGGCAAAACGTGGAACTGCCCTGCACACGCACTTCCACCAAGAGCGCCTGCCTGACCACAGATGAGGTCAGCATGTTGCCCTGTCAACCTGTAATGTGAAAGTCCCAGAGCCCTGTCAGTCCTGACGTTGACAACACGCTTCAGGAACTTCCACAGCATCAGGAAACAGAGTAGGCCAAAGGGATGTGTCTTCTCTCTGGGGCAGCTCAAGGGTTTGGAACTGGACCCTTCTGAACAGGACCGGTTAAGAACATGGATTGTGGCAAACAGAACGCTGCCATCCTAGCACCACTATTTATTAGCTGGGTGATCTTGGACAAGTCAATTAGCCTGCCTGTGCCTCGGTTTCTCCATCTGTAAAATGGGAATAATAATTGTGCCTTCATAGAATTACTGTAAAGAATAAACATGCTGCTATATGTAGCGCTTAGAATGGGGACTGCTGCAGAGAACAAAATATTAGCATGTGCTACAGTGACAATGATGACGATGGTGCATTGAAGTAAAACCTCCGAGGATCCAGATGCCCTACCTTCCCGTAGCCTTGAAAGGATGAAGAACAGGGAAGAAAGGGAACAGTAAGAAAGAACAGCTGGCAATAGGCTGAGCAATAGGCTGTCTAGCAAAACCGTGACAAACAGTGTCTCTGGAATAAGAGGAGACGGGATTCTGGCACTGCCGCTGTGGGCCTTGGGAGAGAGTCTCATCCTCTCTGCCACCAGTTTTCTCACTGGTAAAAGTACAAAAATACCTCCCCATGGAGAAGACCATGCAGATCAAGAGACAGTGCTCTAAAGCATGTAGCTTGGTGCCTGGCACACTTGAAGTACCCAGAAAAGGTGGCATTTTTTACAGTGAGGTCTAAGGACTAGTTACTTGTGTCACAAAATAATTCCAAACTAGAGGCATAAGAGACCATATCACATGATGACAATGCAATAAGATAAGAAAAAAATAGCAAAATTAGAAAACAACAGTAACAAAGTCTTTGCTCATAAAAATATAAAGATTTTCTTTGAAGCCACTCTTGGCTCCAAGATGAAATCAAACCCAAATAGCAAAATATCTTGAAAATAGCAGAAATGAAAACACTACAAATAAGAACCTGTGGAGTATGGTTCGAGTACCAGTATAAGGAAAAATAAATGTCTGGTAGGTTAAATACTTCACTGTTTTAAAAACAAAAAACAAAAATAAACACCTGAAACCAAAAACAGTAAGAAAGAAACTTCAGGTTATTTTTAAAAAAACAAACAAATATTAGAAAGGAGATGGGTTAAGGATTGCTTGAACTCTGGAGTTTGAGACCAGCCTGAGCAAGAGTGAGACCCCCCGTCTCTACAAAAAACAGAAAACTTATCCAGGCACGGTGGCCCGCACCTGTAGTCCCAGCTACTCGGGAGGCTGAGGCAGGAGGATCACTTGAGCCCAGGAGTTTGAGGTTGCTGTGAGCTATCATGACACCACTTGCACTCTAAGCCGGGTGACAGAGCAATACTCTGTCTCCCCAAAAAAAAAGCAGGGCGGGGATAAGTCTTTCTAAAGACAGCTCCAAAACCTAGACTCCTTAAGGGAAAATATCACTGAACAGAAAAATAGCCAACAGGTTGCTCTCCCTAATATATAAACAGTCTATGGTCAGTCACTCAATAAGAAAATGGAGAGAGGATATGAGTTAATCAGTTCACAGAAAAAAAGTAAAAAATGATTTATATTTTTGAAATGCTCAACCCTGCTCAGGGAGAAATGCAAATTAAAAACAAGATATTATTTTTGACAAGACACCAGTGACTTCAAGTGTTGGTGATGTGCAATGCTGACAAGCATTTAGGGAACAGGCGTTCACATATACTATTGGTGGGCACTGTCTCTGGAAAGCAATTTGGAAATACCCATCAAAATGAATAAAACTCTGATCCAGCATCTAAGTTCCCTCTACGTGCAGATCTGGTCTTACACACACATGAAGGTAGAGGTCTGCTAACACAGCATCACTGGCACTGGCCAACACTCTGAAACAATCTAAAAGTCTTAAAAATCAATTAAGAGAATGATGAAATAAATTTCAGTACAATCTCACACTGGACACCAGTCAACCATTAAAAAGTTTGATGTGCATGAATGGTTGGGTAAATAGATTTATAGGTAATGAAATAGAAGGTACTTCCAATATATATTAATTAAAAAGTAACTTCAGAAGATAGAGTATATGATCTACTTTATATAAATGTAAACATAAATATTATTTAAAAATTAAAACACTAGGAAGTGATGGTGATTATTTCTGGTGAATAACATTTTGTATTTTTTTGTGCCAATTAAAATATTTTTCCATGTACCAATATTGTTTGTGTAGCGTAATTTATTTTTAAATAAGTGAATAAATTCAACGAATTTAAATATGCCTCTTCCTTCTCTAGGTAATAACTATATTATGTTTTCTACTTACGGATCCAGTAATTTATTATTCCGGGGCAATACATGTGTGTTATAGACACATGTCCTTGCACGTAGGAAAACTTCGCTTGTTTGAGAAATAGCTACCTAGCATTTCACTGGTTCTTTCTGGTCCTCTTCCTCTCCTTGTGCATTAGCTAATTCTTACCACTAGGTGGAAGCAGAAACCACCTCACTGGGGGAATGTCTCAGAGAGACTCTGAAATCTGGTTCTTTAAATTAAATGTGGGCCTCTGTCCTGGGGCAGGAGAGCTGGGGCAGCCGGGGCAGCTGGGGCAGGGTGTGCACTTCTGTGGGCTCCGAGCAGAGACAGCGCCCTGAGCTCTCAGCGCACGGAGGAGTCTGTCCACCTCCCAGTCAGAGATCCCGGCTTTGGGCAAAACATAAAAA
>VBSM01001082.1:103635-120493 GCA_008086735.1 Cheirogaleus medius
GCCGCCCCGGCCTCTCACCTTCTCCACCGCGGCGTAGCGGCTGGCAAGCTGCTTGCGGAGGTCGGCAATGTGGTGGTCACACTTCTTCATGTCTTTCTTGAAGTTCTCACGGAAGTTCATTAGGGGCTTCTCTACCTCGCTGTGGAGCTGTCGAGAACAGGGGAGTGGTACACTCAGGACCCCGGGCGCCCGCTGCGGGCCCGTGGGGGTCGGGGGGCGCCCACTCCCCCGGCGGTGAGGATGGGTCCGCGGCAGTGGCCGGCGCGGGAGCTTCTGATCCCCCGTCAGCTGACTCCGTCCGCCTCTCGGCTTCCACGGCTACTACTTCTTTTTAGTTTTATTTAAAAGGATTCTTACTGTCTATAGTTATGGTGTACAACACGTTGTGATAAGTATACACCGTGGAATGGCTAAATCAAGCTGATTCATTTATCTGTGACCTCGCATTCTTGCAGGGCTTTGCTTATGTGTCTCTCCCTTCGCTTTCCAAACCGGGAGCTTTCCAGGGCTAGAAACGTTGTCACCCATCTGTGTCCCCAAGCACTTAGCGCAGTGACTGCTGGATACAGCTCCACAAATCACTGTCAAGTGGATGCCACTCGAGGAACCGATCTCACGTCCATTCTGGTCACCACGTGCCAGGTGCGTAGAACGCAGAGGTGATCTGGACAAGGTCCAAACCTCCAGGAACTCACGGCGGAAACTCTTCAAGGCCTGTGGGACACTCACAAGGACACCGCTTCTGAGCGGCACCCACGGGGAGGCTCGCAGCTCCCTGGGCTGGAGGGGGCACAGGCACACTTCCCGCCACCCCTGCGCCCGGGGCCAGAGAAAGAGAGTGATGCTTTGAGAGGAGCTGGGTGACATCGGGGTTTTAAGCTTTTTTCTTCTCTTCTACTCCTTTCCTCTTCCCCCCACACCTCTACTTTTTAAAAAACTTTTTATTTTGGTCGTAAGCAACCGACATGCACAGGACTGTGAGCTCAAGCGGGCAGGGGCGCCATCTGGCTTGACCACTGCTGTCTAGTGTCTGCCCAGAGCTGGTGCAGGGCGGGTGCCCCTTCTCTATTAGAGAAAATGACAAACTCTTCAGCGTCCAATCCTCTGGGTGACAAGAGGACAGCTTTGTTTTTGGATGACTAACAGACAACTGGCGGTCCAAACACCCCTCTCCCTCCTGGTATTAGTTGTAAATGTGTCTTATTATTTTTTTGAGCCCCTGGAACTTTCCTTGTGCAGGAAAACATCCCCATCTGGTGGCAGTTTGTAAGACGCTGCAGAAAGCTTGAGCGCTCACGAGAGTAAACAAACCCTTGTCCGTGTTGGCAGGTTAGGCATTTGCTGCCCAGTGGAAGTGGCTGCTCGGCTTGGCTGCCGGGAACCTGTTGCGGTCGGAGTCTCTGAGGGCTAATTCAGCCTGCTCAGTACGTGACCCTGGAGTCTCTAAGGACTGGAAGGCAAGTGACTGTCAGACTTAAATGTGCCCAGGAGGAAGCTGGAGGAGTTTTTCAACATTAAGGTTTCCTGGGCCCCAGCTTCAGGCTCTGTGGTCCGGGGAAGGGGCCACGAACCTGCCAATACACCCAAAGGCTTTCCCCAAATCCACATGACATTCTGCAGACACAATGCTGCCAGCTGTCAGAAGTGACTCAAGGCCAAAGATGAAGATGCTTGGATCCACAGATAACTAAGCACTTTTTAAAGACATAATTATTTTCTTAAAAAAAAAAAGTTTTAATACTCATTCTTAACTTTAAAGAATCTTTGTTTAATTGGGAGTCAGAAGTCCCTCCTGAAAGTGTGTCATCGAGGACGCTTGGGGTGGCCTGTCCTGTCTCGGATGGCCAGGCCACTGGTGCACTCGGTTTGTCTTTCCAAAACTCCCTGCCTGCTTTTGTTTTCATCTCGCACATCGGCAGAGAATAAGAGAGATTCCAAGTTGGAAGGAATATTAGTCCAGTGTTTTTTAAATGGTGGGTGGCCAAGAGTTGTGAAATCGATTTAATGGGTCAGGACCAACTTTTGGTGAGAACAGACCAGATGTGAATAGAAAACATCAGAGTATGTTTTAGGTAGGAGGGTAAATACCGTTTCACGAAACACTGTTTTTGGCTCCGTGGGTGGGTGCATGTCTTTACGAGGACATGGGAGTGGATACATGTAGGTGTGTTCTGAGTGCTCACCTAAAGCGTATCTCTGCAGGTCACCTTCAAGTAAGTGTAAAGTCATTGATCTAGTCTGAACTCTTCCTTTCACACAGGAAGAAGTGGAACCCCAGGGGCGCTAAGTGACTGACTTGCCCAAGGTCACAGAGCTCATTAGTGATAAAACTCATGTCTCCTAACTCGCCTCCCCAAATCTGCTGACTGAATGCACAGCCCCCACTGCATGATTAGATTTTCTCCCAACAGAAGGAATTTTGCTATTCTCCCTTCTTCAGCTGGAGCCAGGTACAACTTCCTTTGTATACAGCTATCTTGTTTCTTTAGCAACCTGTTGTTATGAGCAATGGCTGGAGCTAGGAGACTAAAAAAGCCAGAAAAATTGCTGTAACAAAATTGCATTTCTTAAAGAGCTTTTACCGCAGACACAGAACATTCGGAGCAGAATTTCAATGAGCCCTTTGGAGCAGACATTGAAATGGGCTTTGAGCTTATGGAGCCATATCATTTGTGGCAGGCAGATCCCAGGAGCCCCTTTCTCTGAAAGAATCTCCATAAAACTGCTGGGCTGCTACGATGATCGCCTGAAGCCATCAACACTGACCGCCAGGCTGGAAGCAGGGGCTGTTCTGCATGACCATTCACAAGCCTCCCACCAGCCTCGTGGGGAAGTCCACCCCATGCCATGCACACTGGCTTAACATGCTCCGAGCATCTGGTGGGTCAGGACCAGCCTGTACCACTCTCTGGCATCCCCTGGGAGGGCAGACGGTAGAGTGCTCCCCAAGAACGGGGCTCTGTGTTTTAGATGCCACTGGTCTGCCGAAGAGAGGCTGTTGTCGGAAGAAATTGTCTGGGGGCCAATGTCTGGGTGACCACGGCCTGTGACTTCACCTCTCTGCCTGTTCTCACTGCGGAATGCACATTCTACCTGGCAGGGTAGTTGATAGGCTGAGAGAGGAGCTGCACCTTGCACAGAACCCTCCAGAGCACGTACGTCACTGCCTGTGTCACAGTGTGTTGCCACCTGTTAAGTCTCCAAACAATCGAGAGTCAGGGTTCCTGCTGATGGGGAGTAAATGCCACCGGGATTCCCGGGGATCCAGCAGGCGACCGACCGTTCAGAAGCTCGCGGCCCTGGCTCCCGGCCCTACCCGTACCAGCGGCGGCCTGCCCATGCATCTCGCCCATCAGTGGAGGTTCCTGCCAGGCGGAGAACAGGGCTGTCGGGGGCAGGAGGAGGGAGACCTTGGGGGGTGACGCTGCTCGTGATCTAAAATAACTTGCTGCTTTGTATGCAGCACAGGGACGAGACCAATTCATGGAGTTCCCTTCCCTGCCAGGGCTTGAAGTAGCAATTTTCTTGTGAAGTGCTTGGTGGAATGAGGTTAGTGTGCCTTCGTTAGCCGGGAATTATCATCCACACCTGGTGTCAACTCAGTCTCGGGGCACGGACAGCCTTTCAACATGGCGGGTGGCAAGAGCATTGTCCCCTCCTCCCACCCAGCTCCTGATAAGGCCTCTGAGGCCTCAGCCACTGGAGTCATTCATTCTGCCTTGCTGTGTGCAGAGCGCCGTGGGCTCGGGCAAGGAGACTTGGGTACAATGTCACTGTTGTCCTCCAAGAGTAAACGTCATACAGGACCCCAAAGCAGGAAATTGCAATGGCGGTGGAAGCAGCACTGGAAAAGACACAGGACCAGTGAGTGCTGAATGCACAAGACCCAGGAAGGAGCCACCATCTTTGGGGGATGCTACCCAAAAATAATAATGGACAGTTGAAGAACTTTTCCTGCTGGGGATAGTTGATCATGGTGGGAGGGTAGAGGGAAGAGAGGATGGGCCAGGGTTACAGGGATGGGGCCATTGTCAAGGGTCTCCCTTCTTTTAATGGGTAAGCATGCTAATGGCAGCCCTCGCAGTCATGCACACTTTAGTGTGAATTATTTCACTGAAACACTTAGTCTATTTTTCACCTAAAAAGTAGCTGAGAGTAGGAGAGGAAACTTGGAGATATGAGCCAGGGAGTGGGGAGGAGGGGTTCATCTGGAAACATGGAGAAATCCTGAGAGAAAGTAGACCTGAAAAGACTGGGGGTGGGGAGGAGATAGTCACAGGGCTCCCCTCATTCACTAGGTCAGAAAGTACTTATTAAGCATCTACTGTGTGTCAGGCACCATCCTGAGCACTGAGGGTAGAGTGAACAGCCCTGTCCTCAAGCAGGTCCTGGTGCTAGTGCTTTAGAACCAAGTGACAGAAAGGTCACTTACTCATTGTTCTGAAATTTCACAACAACAAATAAAACAAAACCAAAACACTTTCTCTCTGGCATGGTCTAACATTTCCCGACATTGAGAAGAGACAGAGCGTGCCAATCTGTTGCTTTCAAAGCCAGGCAAAGAGAGGGTAGGTTTTCATCACTCAGGGGTTCACCTGAGAAAATGGAGGGCGTCTACTCTTGCTACATGGAGGTGTGCTAGGGCCAGCTCCCAAGGGCTCCCAGGAGGTAACTGTTAACTTTTTAGGAATTTTTCTGCACTGGTGGTTAAACGCAGCCATTATTAAAAACTAAATTAGGCTGGGTGTGGTTGTGAGTGCCTGTAGTCCCAGCCACTTGGGAGGCTGAGGCAGGAGGATCGCTTGAGCCCAGGAGATGGAGGCTATGGTGAGCTATGATCACACCACCGCACTCCAGCCTGGATGACAAAAGACCCTGTCTCTTAAAACAAAACAAAACAAAAAAAAAATCCTAACTAAATTATACAAACTTAAAATTAAATACATTACAATAAAAATAAAGGTAATACTCAGCATTTTCCTAACTACGTGTTACTATTATCCACGCTCTGGGCAGACACTGATGGGTATTTACACTGCTGAATCTGTCACGATAGAGCACTTTCTCATGATGTGCACTGTGCCTCTCTTTGCAACGCTATATTCAGTGACATCGTGTTAGCAGCTTGAAATTTACACCAGGGAAAGCGGCAAACGCTACAAACCAGACAGACTGCTGTTAACTATTTCTCAGCACGCCACTGTGCAAGGCCAAGCCAGGGAGGCTGCAGGGAGGCGTTACCTTGGCGGAGAACTTGAGGTGAACTTCCGCCTCGTCTGCAAGGCTCTTCTTCACCTGGGCCCACGCTTCTCCCAGCGAGCTGCAACACGAAGGAGACAGTGAGACTCGGGGGGGGCCCCAGAGAGAGCTGCGCCCACTGCTGGTCCGAAGCCACAGCCCTTCCCCAGGCGGGACGGTGGGACTCAAACCCGTGTCTTGGGGACGTCTATAACACCCGAGACTTTGGACTTGGATGAGGCGGAGGCCAGGCGCAAAATAAACATGAGCATCAGGCTTCAATCCACAGGGCTTGGCTCACCAAAGCCAAGGTGAGCCACCCTTACCTCTGGAGCTAAGAGCACGACTGCAGCAGACAGCCCAGTGGCGGGGAATTTCCAGGAACCCAGAGGCTCACGAGGACCAGGGGAAGTGCAGGAAGTAGTGGGGTGCAATTCTAAAGCCTCAGCTGCCGTGAGGGCCTTGACACCTGGCAGATCACTGTCCCCAGAGCTTTAGAATCACCCACCCTGGTTGGCTGAAGACAGGTGCAAATGTCTGCTGGTAAATCAAGGAAGGAAAACAGATTCCTTTCCAGGGAGAAGCCCTTTTCAAACAGAAGGTGCTACACAGCCCTGCTTACAGGCAAAACCCCAGCTGCTTGAGTTCCACGAGAGGCGCAGCTGAACCATGTGGGCCTAGCAACCTCCTAGGTACAGCCACACAGCAGAGAAAGCTGCCGTCACCAGCCTCAGGAGTGTGTACCCCGGTACTGATTCCCTAGCTCTGAGCCCTCACGCTGCCTGCAGCTTACTAGAGATTGGCCGAGTCCTCTCAGCGAGATCACTTCTCCACTCCAAGGAGACGCTTCCCTAAGACTTTCCAGGGCAGGTCCCGTGCTGCGCTCTCCGAGACTTGGAACTCCTTAACCTCCCTCACCGTCCAAGTGACACCCCTGCTTCCCTGTGCACCTCCTCCTCAGCCCGGCCAGCAAATGCAGGCTGCACGTGCAATACACTTAATGTCATCAAAAAGCCACTTCCCCCCGAGGACTCATTAAACTCGAGTGGCAAAAGCTGGTTACAAGACAGCGTGCTGCCAGGCTTCCGGTTTCGCGCGGAGCAGCCAGTGGCTAAGAATCACCCAGCGGAACAGGACAGACTCCTCTGATCACAGTCCAGGCTGTCTGGTGGCAGTGCCGGCTCAGGCCGAGGCGGGTGTTTACGGGAAATGGCTGCCTGATTTCATCTAGGGCTCTGGTGGCAAAGAAAGGTCCCCTTGGGGGATCCTGCCTGGGGCGCCCACCAGAGAGGAGCTAGAGTGAGAAATAGGCAATCCAACCTGTAGACACTTGTCTTCACCTGGAGGACTTGAGCTCCAGGAAGCTGTGCTGGGCACCCAACACCCTCGGGGCGGCCGAGGCCCCCACCTGATTCAACAGGTGGGCAGGCAGGAGGTCCGGGGGTGGCAGCGTGGCAGGAGTGACTGTGGCAGTTACATAGATCAGTCACACAGACAAGGTCCACTGACCTGCAGCGAAGGCGTCAATGTATTTCAGTGGGAGGAACCAATGGTCCTTTTAACAAATGGTGCAGAGACAACTGTACATCCATGTTGCGGGAGGGTGGGGAGGGAGGGGAGGAGTCTTGACCCTTTCCTGGGCCACACGCAAACTACCTCAAGATGGAGCCTAGCTCTAAAGTGAAAGCCAACACTACACAAAGCTTACGGAAGCCACCCTGGGAGCAGTGGGAACTTGATTAAAAGGAGATGATAGAGTTCTGCCCCCGCAGCTGAGCGACAGACAGCAACTCTCGGGAGGTACACACAAGAGCCACAGAAGCCAAAAGTCCCCAGGTGGTGCCCGGAGTTTGTGTAATCACACGCGTCCTTCTGCAGAGCTGGAAGTCCGCTGTCAGCAGAGCAGGTGCTGAGTAACTAGCCCAGGTAACTGGCCCAGGGACAGCCGGGGTGGTCTGAGAATGTCACCTCCGGCTATGGGGAAGAAAGGAAGAGGCATGGTTTCCCACCCAAGACAATGTCCTCAGCCCCACTGCCTGGTGGGGGGGACAGGTGGGAGGACATCACTCCAGATACTCAGTGGGGCCCTCTGAGCCGACACAGCCCCACGCGCACCTCCGCTCACCCCAATACTCCAGGCCCCTTGCAGCCACTTCACAATTTATAATAAAGCCACTTAGAAATTCTCTCTTTTGAAGAGAATTTTTTTTCAACCGATAAGGGGTTAATTACAAAACCCCACAAAATCTGACATAGATTTCTGTTCCAAGGTAGATTCTGAGGCACCCCAAATCAAAATGCATGCTATTGTCACCACTGCCAACCAGGAAAGACCAAAATCCCATTTCCTTTCCACATGGGAGAGAAAAACTGAAGGCAGAATAAATAAGCTAATTCTGTTTCATTCACCAATGTGCACACACCTCATGAAGTCTAATTTGGACACAGCATTTGAGCGGCAAAAGCAGCTCAAGTCTCCCTTATCGGCATGTTCTTAGACCGCCCCAAATTTCTAGGCTCCAGCTTTGTACTTCGGAGGTTTTCAAAGTGGACCCGGTTAAACGTCCAAAGCTGTGCGTCAATGCAAAATATTGCTGCTGCACATATTGTGTGTGTGTGTGGGGGGGGGCGCCGTGTTCACGCCCCAGTGCCTGCTGGTTGGATTGTGTGCGTGTGGTTGCTGTGTGCAAGGGCAATGGGGTGTGTGTACACATCTCAGTGAGTGGCGTCGATATGCGTACATGAGCTCGTGTTGTGTTTATACATATGTGTGCACGGCATGGTGGTGGGGGCCGGACTCGTGGAGCTGGACTGCTCGGGTTGGGAGCATATGCTGTGCGTGTTGGCAGGACACAGTGTCCTTGGCAGCTGCCCAGGCCAAGGAGGTGGAAGCCGGAAGACTCTGAGCGGCACAGTGGTTGCAGAGCACGAGGATACTTAGGAAAGCCCCTTCCCAAGCAGCAAGGGACACTCCCTAGTGCTCCCTTCCTGCCCCCAACTCGGGCCCAGCGCACAGAGCAGACCAGGGCAAGGAACCAGCTAACCTACTTTACATTCACGGAGAGAGACGGCCTTGCGGGCCGCCCTGCAGTCTCTGGCTGGCGGGATGGGCGAAACCATTCAAAGGCGGCTGTTTGGCTGCACGGTCAGCCCATGTGGAGGGCTTAATCAAAGCCACATTTGGTTGGCAAAATCTCTGTCCCTTGAAGGATTTCAAGCCATGAAGGCAGATTTGGACTTGTTTCCCATCACAGCTCTATGACAACCACAGCCATCCCCCGACAGAATGTCTTCCTTCCTCGGGGGTTCACTTCCCCTTGTAGGAGGAATTCAAACAGAGACTTGTGCCGGAGGGAGGTTGGCAGAGAAAGAGGACTCCTGGGGACCCTTTCGAGTCTGACCTCCTGAGAGTCTTCATTGTTTTAAAAATTGAGATCAGATTCATATAACGTAAAACGAACCATTTAAAAGTGAACAATCCTTTGAAATGAATGCATTTAGTACATTCACAATGTTGTGCAACCACCACCTCTATCTAGTTCCAAACATTTGCATCTCCCTGTTATGGTTTGTGTCCTGCCGAAATTCACATGATGAAGCCCTAACCCCCAGTGTGGCTGTATTTGGGGAAGGGGCCTTTAAGGAAGTCATTAAGGTTAAATGAGGTCATAAAGGTGAGGTTCTGATCTGATAGAATTAGTGTCCTCATGAAAATAAACATCAGCGCACTCCTCTCTCTCTGAGCACACACCAAGGAAGGCCATGTGAGCGCACAGCGAGAAGGTGTCTGTCTGCAACCCCGTGGGAGTGTCCTCACAGGACACTGGGACTTTCGGCCTCCAGAACTATGAGAAAATAAATTTCTGTTGTTTAAGCCACCCAGTCTGTGGTGCAGCCTGAGAAGACAAATACACACCCCAAACAAAACCTGGTACCTGTTAAGCAGAGACACCCTATTCCCCCAGCCCCCGGCAACCAGCAATCTGCTGTCTCTGTGGATCTGCCTATTCTGGACATTTCACATAAATGGGATCATATACTACATGACCTTTTGTGTTTGTCTTCTTTTCCTTGGCAGAATGTTTCTGAGGTTCACCCACGTAGTAGCACATATCAGTATCCTGTCCCCCTTTATGGCCGAATGACAGTCACTGGATATCCATTGTGCCTATGCCACACATTGTTCGTCCATTCATCCCTTGCTGACATTTTTTATTTTTCCACCTTTGGCCATTGTGAATAGTGCTGCTGTGTATATGTGTGCACGTGAAATTGTTTGAGTCCCTGTCTTCAATTATTTGGGGTATACACCTAGGAATGAAATTGCTGGGTGATATGGTGATTCTGTGTTTAGCTTTTTGGGGAACTGCCAGACTGGTTTCCACGGGGGCTGCCGCGGTTCGCCTTTCCCCCGAGGGCATGCGAGGCAGAGACTGTTCCACCCCCTGGGAATCCTTCTGTGGACAGGGGCTGGGCTGAGCCTTCCCCAGCTTGGGCGCCATCCGCAGAGGTCGGGTCAGTCACAGCTGGAGTGGGGAGGGGAGCCTGGGCCTCGGCCCACGGGAGAAGGATCTAGACAAAGGGGCCCGATACAAAATCCCCTCATGCTCAGTTTCCTCGAGGCCTGCCCTCGGAGAAAGGGGAGCGGGGGTGGGCACCCGAGGCTGCTGCCCGGCCACCAGAGAACAGGCTGGCGGGGGTCCTGACCTTCCCGGCATCTGGCAGGAGGCCCTTGGGCACTAGAGAGAAGACAGTGTGGAAGTGTCCTTCTTGGGCATGGACGCCCACACCTCGCGTCACGGTGCTCACCTTCAGCCAGGCCTGCGGAGATGTCCCACCCAGAGCGGCCCCACTCCAGCGATCAGCAGTGGGCGCAAAGGGCTCCCCACTCCCATCCCTCTCCTCGCAACTCACCCTTCCTCCTGCGCGGCCAAGGAGTTCTGAGAGAGCTTAGCTAAGTTCTTCGCATAGTCCTCTTCAATCTTTATCCTGCAAAGGGAGAAAACCGAACACGTCGGCTCTCTGCCCTCCGTGGGTCGCCCCGCTGCCCCGCATGTGTCAGCCGGGTAAAGGGACCCATTAGACGTTCTGAGAGGGCGTGGCTTGCCTGTCTGCCCGACACACAGTAGGTGCTTAATAAATATTTGTTAAATAAATGCATGAACAAAATGGTCTGAATCTCCATCCCCTCATCTGCAAAATGAGATGTTTCCGCTTGTCTGCTAGGGCTGTGAAGACGAGAGCGAACGCTTACACAGCTCCTGGCACAGGGCTGGAAACATGGGGCCCTTAAATGAGCGAATGCAACTCGTGATGGACCACCAGGGACGCCCACTGCTGTCCCCTCTCCCTCCCAGCACCAGAGCTCCCAGATGGCCGCAGCCCCTCGGAAGCAGACACAGAGCATCTCCCTACCGTCTCCCACCTTCATGCCTCTAATTGCCAAGCCTGCTGGGCACAAGTATTTCCATGGAAACCAGGCAGTGCCCAGAGCCGCAGCTTGATTCTGTTTCCCTGGAGAGGAAAGTTGCCTTGGATGTAGCTTCCAGCAGGCAGGCCCTTGACACGTTTGCAAGGCAGCTCCCTGGGGAGAGTTCTGCGTCATCCAACACACCCCAGTTAAGTGTGTTGTCAAAGGCACATGGCCCACTGCCTAAGTGGTCCTCCGGGCCGTGGTGGGAGACGGAAGGTGTGCTTATGTCAGCCAGCGCCGGCTCTGGCTGGGGCATCTGAGAGCCCCTGGTACATCAGCTGGTGGACTGAAAAGCCCCAGAGACACTGGGGCTGTGGCATTTGCTTCCCAGCCGCTCAGATACCTGGATGGGATGATGGAGAGAGGGTGACCGACAAAGTCATACTAAAAGTAATAATCATTGCACAGTGTGGCATGGAGACTCCCAATCTCTCGGTCCTCCTCGCGCTGCTTTGCCCTCACCCACCTCCGGCTGGTCCCCATGTCCTCCCGTGTCTGACCCGACTGATGTGCCTATGTTGCTTCCCCTCCGTTCCCTCTGCCCGCGCCTGCAGCCCTCCCCAGGACATGTGGACTGGCAGCCTACTCCTCCAGTCTGCAGCCAAGAGATCGCACTAGAAAGCAGGTCTGACCATGTTGCGCTCCTGGTACCTCAGTGCCAGCTCACGTGCCAGGCATAGGAGGTGCACACACCTCTGCCTCCTGGGCCTTACCTTCCAAACCAGTGCTGGCAGCACCTGCCCCCCTGCCCTACCTCCCAAAGCTGAGACCACCGCAAACCAGCCGGTGTCTGTCTCTGAGCCAGGCCCGCTCCCATCTGTGCGCCCTCCTGGCTTTGAAAGGGCCTCCCTGTGAGATCCCAAGGTGGAACGAGAGAAGTTACGGGTGCCTACATTTTCTCTGGGGAGACCAGCGTGTCCTGAAAGGGCAGATTCCATTCATTTGCTAATGACATGTTGTTATGGAGTATAAACCGTAAGCATGTTCAAGCTTTGGCTGCTATGGCCTTTTTCCTATTTGCCTGTTTGATGCTATTGTTTTCTCGCACTCGAGCTATGCAACCTCTCAATTTCCTACCAGTTTAATGGGTCATAAAATAAGGATTTGATTATACAAATTGAAAATAGGTCCCCTTAAGGAAAGGGGTGCTTTTAAACACCAAAGCATTATTACTTGATTATTGTTATAATTAAAAAAGAAATATTTTTTAAAGATATTGCTATTTGTTATAAATATTGCCAGTGTGCCTCCAGATGAAACTCCAGGTGAAGAGCTGTGTGCGTGTATGTGTGCGTGGATGTGTGTGCACTCCTGCACGGATGTGATGGGCGGGTATGTGAGTCTGTGCTGAACAGTCTTAGACCTTGGAGAGACAGAGAGGAGGAAAGAGATGGAGAAGGAACTTCTCTTTCTCCTTCTGGCTTTCCCTGTTTCCATCAGGCTGAATTTATTGTTTCTTCATCTATGTTCCCCAGCTTTTTAGACAAACCACTGTTAGGATCCCTGACAGCAGGGCTGGAGGCGGGAAGAGCGAGGAGGGCTCTATATCTCCTGTTCTGGGACATAGTTTTGACTAAAGATGAATTGAAAGGTCACATTCTCCTTTCTAGTTATGGTAAAGGACAATGCTTCAAATGAGGGCTAGGTAGATAAAGTAAAGGAGTGAAACAGTGTGTGGGGGAAACAACAGGGAGTCGTGGAGACTGTGACAAAATGGGAACAGGAGCAGCTGTTACTCAGCTCCAGCTGATTGCTGCGTGCGGGATGTGGAAGCAATCCTGCCAAACCTCTGCTTTCTCAAGGCCTGCTAAGTCTCCAGATTCTCATGTAAAATCTACCAATTTTTAAAAAATGTTGGTTCAGATCTTCAAAACACCGTACAGGCCAAAGCTACACATCTGCTGGCCAGATCTGTTTCAGAAGGCATGAGTTGGTGGCTCAGTCTTACACTTCCCTTAGCACTAACCAGCCCAGTGCTGAGCATGCAGTGCTAGGTCCTGCTGCGGACTCCTCTCAGGCCACGGGGCCAAGGTGGGCGCTGTCGCAAGACCCTCCAGAACTGGGAGGGGCCCGGGCTTCACCTTTCCCGGATGAATTCTGACATTTCCTTCTGCATTTGTTTGCCCTTCAATTGTTTCTGAAGCAGTAGCTCAAACCCAGCCACGGTGCCATTGCCTTGGGGGTCCTTCTTATCAGCCTGGAAAGCAAACAGAAGCACAAGAGTTTAGGTGACCTCTGGTGGTGTCTGGAGCCATGGAGAATGGAGCGTAGGGAAGACAGACTCCAGGAAGCTCCCTGGTGCACCTGGCAACCCCGAGCCCAGCACCAGGAGGAGGAAGGAGCTGCCATCTCCGCTGCCCTAACTCGGATCTCTGCCTGGGGGCTCTGCACCCATGCTGCCTTCTGATGCTTAGGTCCTCACCCTAAGCTGCTGCCACCCGTGGCCAAGCCCCTTAACTCTTCCAAACTGGGAATCAAGAGCAAGAAGGACACGTGGCCAAGAACACTGGCTCTGATGCCTAACACCTGAAATTCCAGCTGGGAGACCTCAGGCAAGCTCTTCACTGGCCCTGGGCATGCACTTCTTTATCTGCAAAACTGGGGAAATAAGGGCACCTACCTCATGTGGTTATTTGGGATAAATGACATAGTAAATACCTTACCAGGGTGCTGACACATAGTAAGTAGTTGATAAATGGCATCTATTATTACTTACTTTTAAGTAAAAGGCAGGACCTGGGGAAGATGGCCAGGTCAACGAAATGGGAACTTATGACACAATTGGTTTTGCAAACAAATATTCTTAAAATTTCAGAATTAAATGATCTCCTTTGTTTTGTTTTACCTGTACTTCCGAGTTCACCTGAATATCCCTTTCCTGCCCAACATTCATCTGGCCACACTACTAATACCTCTCATGACAGGGAGATCACTACCACACGGGGTGAATCACACCATACTGAGGCTGCTCTTGCCATTTAAAAGTTTCTCCACGTACATCGAAGATTTGTGCACTTCACTCTATGAATGCTACATTTTGATGAAAAAGCAAATGGAAAATTATCTGAATTCTGAGCCCGAATCTGTCTCCCTTCTGGGATGGATAGACTGAGCAATCCATCCGCGCTAGAGAAAACCAGCCAGAAGAAACAGGCTATGTCAGCGGAGAGAAATTTCTGTTAGAGAAAAAGTCCCTGGTGGCCAGGGAGATGAAAACCCCAGATTAAGTGTCAGGGTCCCTGGAGAGCTAGCGTTAAGATAAGGATTCGCAAGCGCTCTGTGGGGGCTGCGGACCTGCGGGCAGACTCACACACTCACTCCGGCTTCCCAAGGCTCAAGACCCCCCACGCTTACCCCGGCTCCCAGGATGCTTCCCCTGGGCCCAGACCACTCTCCCTGGCAGGCTCCTCTCCCGCAGCCCTCTGCAGGGCTCACGGTCCCACACCGGCCACACCCTTCCACCTCTGCTGCTGCCACGGCTTTTCTGGTCTTCCCCCTCACCCTCAACTTCCACTCCTGCCTGTGTCATGCATGTGACTCACATCACAGCACGTTTCTGCTTAAGGCCTCCAACGTCCTCCTGCAGCAGAGAGAATGCAACCTAGTGCCAGCCCCAGGCCGACAAAACCTCGTGTACTCTGATCCCTGCTCACGCCGCCTCTGAGCTCACTCACTCCCCAGGTCTGTCTGATGCCAAGGCCTGAGCCCTTTCCGTGCCACTCTTCGACTTCTGCACAGGTCTCTGCCTGGAAGCAACACAGCCGGGACACTAGGAGCTGTCCCTCTGAGGTCGGTGGGGGCAATAGGAATCTCTGTGTGTCTTCTAAGGTGCGAGTGATTTTGCAGAAAGTTAAAAACACTTCTGTTTGGCATTCGGTTAGCGAATCTAAAAAAGGATAGATAATCCATTCTGCATGGTGGTAAAGACAAGTTTTTATTCAATTTATTTATTGTTCCTCAGGGTCTTTGCATACTTTTTTTTTTTTTTGAAATGTACAATTCGGTGGTTTTTAAAATATTCACAAGGTTGTGCAGCCATCACCACCATCACCACCGTATGATTCCAGAATGGGGTGATCTAATTTTGAAAGTCATAGCTGTCTTTGTCATCTTGCAAAACTAAAACTGCATTCATCAGACAATAAGCAAACAATGTGGAACCACAGGATCATCGAAGCTGGAGCTCTCTACACATCCGTGCACCCGACCTCCTCGTGATTTGGATGGGACTAGAGAGGCCCAAGGAGGTAAATTACTTGTCTAAGTTTTCTCACATGGTGACAGCAGGTATGGAGCCCAGATTCACTTACTGGGGCTGACTCTAGTCTCCTGCCCTCACTGAGCATCAGGGAAATGACCCTCCAGCTGCCCTGAGTTCTGGCTGGGATTTCTGTGCTGCCGTGAACAGCCCTGCTGCGTGCCTGAGATTTATGAAGTAATCTGGATCCCAAAAGGGTCTTGAGTTCCCGTCTCAGATGCTAAATCTACTTCATGTGATTTCAGGCTTCAACAAGAAATGCCCCTCCACTTTGAGCTGCAGGCCTCTCCTAGCAACTGGGGCCACTGCATAGGGGAAACTGAGGCACCGCTTACCCAGAAGTAGTCACAGTAGCTCCACTCAGTTGGTTTCAGCAGCTGCTGTTCCGGCATTGTGTCTGGGTGGGGGAATGTCACGCAGTTTATCTGTAGGGCAGAGAGCAAGAAATAAAACAACTTCACTGGAGTCTTAGGAGAAGCAGGGAAGGCCTTGCCCCTGAGACCCAGCACGAACGAGGGAGGTAGGGGCCAGCTTAATAGAACATGCCCAGGGGTCTCCGCATGCTCCAGTGGCCGGCATTTCACACGAGGGTCAACAGCCACTCATCCACCCCAGAGGGCCTGAGAACCACTCCCTGGAAGGTAGTTCAACAGGATCAACACTGCAAACATCTAGCACCTTCGACCCCACAACGGCACTACTAAGAGTCTACCCTGCAGACATGTCTGCGTGTGTGTGCAGTGACGTGCACACGTGGTCTCTCACTACTATTTATAGTCGCCAAAGGCTGGAACACAGTTATATTGTCCACCAGCAGGGCAATGGGCAAAGTACAGCAGATAGACACCTACGGAAATCGTAAAGGACACAGTGGTAAAGTTCTTACGTGTTGATAAGGACAGGGTGCCAGGCTATACTGGTAGGTGGGGGCAAGAGAAGAGTACCGCAGTGTGCTACCACGTGTGTTTGAAAAGAGGGGCATGTACAGTTGACTCTTGAACAACACAGGTTTGAAGTGTGTGAATCCGCTTATATGTGGATTTTTTCTGCCTGTCTTCTGACAACAAGACCAACCCTGCCCTTCCTCCTCCTCAGCCTACTCAGTGTGAAGACGAGAACGAAGGCCTTTGTGATGATCCACTTTCACTTAAAGAATAGTAAATATATTTTCTATTCCTTAGGATTTTTGATAGCATTTTTTTCTCTAGCTTACTTTATTATAAGAATACAGTATATAATACATATAACATGCAAAATACGTGTTAATCAACCATTATCAGTGAGGTTTCTGGTCGACAGTAGGCTATTAGTTAAGGTTTTGGGGGAGTCAAAAGTTATAAATGAACTTTTGACTGTGCAGGCGGAGTCACTACCACAAACCCCCATGCTGTGCAAAGGCCAACTGCATACACATTCGGTTATTTACATGCAGAACACTTCCAAGGAAAGGAACTGTGTGGGTGAGGGTCAGGGAGCAGAGGTTACTTTGCAAATTTTATCTCATGATACGTAGTAAATGAACAAATACAGTTTAAAATTATAATCCAGGGTGCACACTTTGGGCTGGCCCTAGCCAAGAAGAGTGAGTGCAGAGATTCCTGGGTGGTCTCGGAGTTTTCTGCCCGTGCACGTCTGAGATGCTCCCGGCTCTCCCAGCTCTGTGGCAGTGGCTTTGCAGACACTCCTGCTCACGTGGCCTCAAGCCCCAGATCCTCCCTCTCCTGTGGAGCAGGCTAATTCGTTTTCACTGTGGGAGCAAGGCCCGCCTAAGCCTCATGGGCCTTTAACCCCTCCTCGCAGCCCAAGCACCTGCTGAAGTGGGAGATGCCAGACGTTAAAGAAAAGAACGGGCCAGGCGTGGTGGCTCACGCCTATAATCCTAGCACTCT
>VBSM01001082.1:120593-140418 GCA_008086735.1 Cheirogaleus medius
AAAAACAAAAAAAAGAAAAGAAAAGAAAAGAAGAAAAGAATGGTGCAAAAAACCCTGAGGTTTTGGGCCCAGGACACAAAGTCCCATGCCAGGCAGGGCATGCAAGCCGGTGAGGCACCTGCACGGCATAGAAACTGCGGCTCCGACGGCCAAAGCTGAGCAGCCTTCGCCGTGGGCAGGGCCCGGGGTCTGCGGAGATGCGTCCAAGGGCAGATTCAGCTCAGCTCCTGCCGACTGCTGTCACGCCTGTATGGGGAGTCCCGTGCCGTCAGATTATGTGAGGCTCGAGAGCAGCTGAAGATGGGCATTTTTTACGTAAAGTGTCTCATTTTTTAAGAGTTGTCAATTAATTTGAGGTTTAAAACAACAACAACAACAACATGGTGTAGGCCCAACAGACTCCTCTGCCAGCAGAGTCGGGCCCATGGACCTCCAGTCATGACCTCTGGCTTAGGGGCTCGACCGCGGAAATCTAGCCCCGCTCCCTTCCCGACTGTCGGGGACACAGGCCCCATTTGCAGTGGGGGGAGAAGTCCCAAAGGACGGAGCTCCCCCGCTCTGGAGGGAAGTGAGACACAGTAGACAGGACTAGGGGCTGGATGACCTGGGCCCCTGGCGATGAGACAGGCAGTGCTGAATTCTGCCAAGGTCACGGTGGGGCGGAGGGATTCCCTGGGCTGGGGAGTTTCCTTCCCCGGTGACACTGGCCTGCAACAGCCCCAGGAGGGGAGGGCCAGCCTCCCAAGGCCAGCCTCTGGAAATGGTATCCCCAAGCCCTTGTTCCCGGCTGACTCCCCAAGGCCTGTCCAGAGGTGAGTCCTGTCACTGGTTCCCGAAGCCCGCCTGCGGCCAAGCAGGTGTCACTTGCGGCAGCCAAGAAAACAAGGAATGGATTTCAAAGTTTCACCTATTCCATGTTTTGTGCTCCAGCTATTCTTGCTTCAACAAATAATGGTGATCACAGTCCACCTTTGGCTTAATAATGCAGCCCATGACAATTTCAGTCAAATGTAATGATAAATTAACCATGACATTCAAGTAAACTGGGCATTAAGAATCACAGAGCTAGTGGGTTTTAGGCACTCAGAGGGGTCTAAATGTCTTCTTGAGCCCCCTGCTCTCCAGGCATCCTCCACCCTTTCCCTGGTCCTCCCTCAGCCAAGCTGCTCTTGGTCCTGGCCTCTCGTAGGGGAGACATTTTCCGACTGAGAAGAGCTTTGCCGTGATGGGAGGTAGCTTGGCCAAAGGTGGGCAGGACAAGGCGAAACGGGTCTTGCCCAGCCTTCTTCTCCAGAATCTTTCTCCAGATGATCTGCCCTCGGAGAAAGGACGCTACTGCCCACCCTGGGATGCTCTGGGTGAAGACACACCTGTTAGCCTGAAGGGGAGACGGCCCCTGCCATGACGAATCCTGGCTGGCTCCAAGCCCAGCCACTAAAGGGTCGAGGAAGCGCTGAGGAGGGCCGAGGGCCTTCCTAAGTATCACTCGGTCCCCTGCTTTGTCCTAGAGCTGAGGCTGACCATGCTTTAGAGTCACCTGGGGGACACAGGTTGTTGGGTCCCTCCCCTGGAGTTTCTGATTTGGGAGCTCGGGGGGCGGGGGGCCCAGCTCCCAGGTGATGCTGATGGCCCGGGGGCACCAGACTTTGAGAACCAGTGTCCCTGATCCAGTCAGCAGGGACAGGGATGGGCCTTGTGCCCACAACGCAAGACACAAAGATGAACCAGCCACAGGGCCCTGCTCCTAAGGTCCTACATGGCCTCCCAGAGAGATGCCCACGTTGGGGACCAGAAGGGCCAGTGGTCTAGAAGGAGAGGAGGCTGCAGATGGCCCTGTACCACCCCCTCCATGGGAGGACCTGCTGGGCTGGGGAGAGGACCAAAGGCAGCAGGATGAGGGACACGTTAAGGACTCATTCTTCTGCCACTCTGTGAGGACACTAGTCCTGGGACTACCTGGTCAGGGGCCCCAGTTGCCTGTCACTGCCTCTGTCCACTCTGGTTTGGGATTTCTCACCCCAGCCGGCCCACTGGGATCTCCTTAAGTCCTCCCGGGCCCCCATGCTCCCTGGTGGGCACCTGGAGAGCTGCGCCTCGCCAGCCCCCTGGGAGGCACCTACAGGGCTGGGGTTCCTGGGGCCGCCCTAGGCTTCGCATGAGGTCCACTTCCGCTTCCCAGCAACCCCAGGAGCGGGGAACAGCAGCCTCGTTCCTATGAGGAAACCGAGGATCATGGAAGTTGGGTACTTGAGTCCAGATGCAGCCGACTCCAGAGTTCCAAGCCCTCAACCACGGTGCTGTCTGCGGGACCCCTTGCTCGCCCACGTGCCATTCGGACCTCCGTGTGGCACGCACAACACTAGCCCCACCCAGCGATCAGCACGTGTGCGTGTGTCACTCCATCTCTCGTGACGGTTTATGTAACGTCTCTCCTCCTTGCCAGACAGCCTGCTCCATGGGGGGAGGGAGGCCATTTCCCTGGCAACGGGTCCCTGCCTACAGCGTCGGGCACGCAGTAGGTACGCAGTGCTGGGCACACAGTGGGTGCTTCTTGGTGCAGTGCCCAGAGGCCAGAGATGTGAGATACAGTTTCTGTCCTCAGCAGCTGCCTGAGTCACTGAGAGTCTTGGGGATCAATCTACCACTGGGTGAGCGTGGGGTGCTGAGGCCACAGGAAGGGCCCGGGATTCCGGGCAGGAGTGTCACAGGGAGCGAGGTTTCGAGGCAGGCAGAGGGTGGGGGGTGAAAGGAGCACTGCAGGGAGGAAGAGGGCCCCTGTGAGGACACGCCCCCTGCGGGGGACATGTTGCTCTGCTTGGCCGGGGCTCAGAGCCAGGCGGCAGACACAACTGAGGGAGAGGGGCCTGGCAGGTGTGCCCAGGCCCCCCTCAAGTCTGCCCTGAAGGTAGCGATACGGTGGCAACCATGGGAGGGGCCAGCAGGAGAGAGACTGGGTTGGGCTGCTCCTGGGGGGAGCGTCCCCTGCAGCACAGAGGTGGCACTGGAGAGGTGATGAGACTAACCACGGGGGGCGGGGGCTTTGTGGTGACCTGGAAGGGTCATGATGGGCTCTGAGCTGCGCAGTTGGGAGGGGACAGGTAGAACTTCGGGTTATTTTGCAGACAGACTTAACAGCACCGTGAAGTTTACTCAGCGACTCTCACCTAGGGGCAATTTTGCCCCCACCCCAGGGGACATCTGGTAGCCTAGGGACATTTTGGTTGTCAAACTGTGTGGGGGTGGGGTGGGTGCTACTGGCATCTGGTGGGTAAAGGCCAGGGAAGCTGATAAATGAACTAGAATGCACAGGACAGCCCCCACAACAAAGAGCCGCCTATAAAACGTCAATAGTGCGGGGCCGTAAGACCCTGAGCCGCCTGGCCTGGGTGGGGAGGAAGAGTGTTCCTGCCACTGGGATGAGAAAAGGGGGGAGACGGTGGATTCGGAGAAGGGGGTGGTGGTGGCGAAGTCCAGGACTAGGCAGAGCTGGCGTGCGCACCTGCGATGGCCTGGTGCACACCCACACAGGTGACGAGATGGGCACAGAGGTTAACTCTCCAGCCCACTGTGAGCGGCAGAGCAGGGCCCAGGGCCAGCGTCCTACCTCATGGGCCACCACTCTTTTCCTTGCTCTTTCTGTGACCTCCAGGCCTCAAAGTCAAGGCTCCTGTGTCCCTGGACCAGGAGGGCTGGGAGGACGGCAGAGCTCCATCCCGCAGGGCTCCAAAGCCCAAGGAGGGAAGCGAAGGTGGGACAGGCCTTTCCCTGTGTAGATCCTGTTCCCTCCTGGGTGACATTTTCCAGGCAGTGACACCAGGGTCCAGCTACACCTCTGAGAAAGAGCTTGTCCTCCTTCTAAGGCCTCTGGGGAGGAGCCTCAATTCCACCCTCCACCCTGCAAACACAGAAGACATCCTAAGGAACCACTTCCCATTTGTTCAACAAAAGCTAACAATGTGCCAGCCATAGTTCTAAGTGTTTTACACATATTAGCTCATTTAATCATCACAACAGCCCTGTAAGGCAGGTGCTATTATTATCCCCATTTTACAGATAAGGAAACTGAGGCACAGAGAGGTTAAGTAACTTATGCAAGATCACACAGCTTGTGCGTGGAATGGTGGAGCCAGGGTCTGAGCTCAGGCAGTCTGGCTGCAGAGTGTAGGCTCTTAACCTGCTACACTACCTTTCCAACATGCTGAGGTGTAAATATGCCACATCCCCACCCAAGGCAGGGGTGCTTAAGAGAGAATAAGAGAGGGTGTTCACCTCCCCATGTGTACTGACCAGGGGAAGTTCCAGTAGCCAGGTTACTGTCCTCCACCAGCCGCATCTTCATTCTTGCACCAAATGTTTTCTTCAGCCCTCAGATCGTGGAGTAACACCCCTGCCCCTCCCCAATGGCGGCCTGCACTGTGCAGCTGAGGCTCCTGCCAGGGCCCTTCTGCAGGGGGGCAGCCAGAACCACAAGATCTGCCTCCCAGAAACTCTCCGATGGTACCCGGGGTGGGGGCAGCAGAGGCCAGGGAGCCACCTGGCCACAGCAAGAGTGTGACCCGCCCAGGCACGCCCTCCCCGGGTCCTGGCCCCGCCTGTGCTGGGAGCAGAGGCCACAGGCGCCTTGCCCGGCCTGTCTGACCAGCTTGCCAGCAGCTAAGAAGGGAAGATGGTTTAACAACAACTAAGGGCTCAAGCCCAGCAGTCCCTGAATTTTCCCTGGAGGAAAGTCGATCTGGGAGGGTGCACGAGAGGAAAAGTCAGTGCTGAGGCTCCCGAAACAGAGAAGACAAGACCCCAAGGGCTCATCTCCAGCCCCCCAGCTCCCACCCAGGCTTCCCTGGCTTCAGACAGGCTATGCTGGGAAACTGAGGACCACAGGCACCCTCCTCTTTCCAGGAGAGAGTATGGCAGGCTGGCTTTGTTGTCATCTTTTCTGGAACCCTCTAGATTCTGACACATCATGAGTGTGCCGAGGGCTGCGAGCCGCCATTAGCACCCGTCACTCCCAATCACAGGGCACACTCAACCTGCCAGCCCTGCGTGGGTGACAGCGGGGACGAGGTCTCCACTGCCAGCCCCCGCCCGCTGCTGTCAGGGAGCCCACGTGTCTGTCCCTTCAAAACCAGCCCCGAGCCCCAGGCGGGAAGCAGCAGCTTTAGAATCAAGCTCAATCCTTGCTCCCTGGCCCTGGACGCAACACCCTTTGCTGCCCAGGCCTGGGAATTCCTGCTCCGTGGGGCCAGACAGCATGGGAAGTGGCTCACCTCGTCCCCACGCGCCAGGGGGAGGAAAGCGCATGTCCTAGACTCCCGGGAGTGGGGCCACCGCTTTCCACTGCGTTTCCTCCTTGGGAACCCATGAGCTCTGGAGGATCAGAACTGAGAGGGGGAGGCTGGGCAGGGGACAGCAAGTGCTGTGTGGACGGAAGGAGCAGAGGGCAGAAGTCTTCAGTGTCAAGGCCTGCAAGGAAGCCTACCAGCCTGGAGATGTGCAGGGCCACGGTGGCAGCCAGGAGCCCCAGGTTTGAGTCTCGTTCCTCACTTGCTTTGTGACCTTTGGCCAGTCCCTTCCTTGCTTAGTTTCCCCAGCAAAAATTCTCCAAGGCATGAGCATTTACTTAAAACCTCTGGCGGGTAGTGGTTCAAATGCATGTTTTCCAGCTTGGCCCCAGAGAGACAATCGCAAGTCTGGGGTACCACAACCAGGATCCTGGGGGCCTCGGATGCTGACTGCACTTTGCAGATCCTCTCACGAGGAGCAACGTTGTAGGTCGTCAGGGAGGAGCAGACAGGCACGGAGGCAGGGGTGGACAAGGTGTGTCACCCCAGGGAGAACCCAGGGCCACACTCAGCCCACTCTGACCAAACCTGAAGCTCGGAGCCCAGCAGATGTCTCACTCTGTGGCCTGGGTGGCCACTACTAAAGCCTTAAGGCAACTCCAGGCGCATAACACTCCGCTTTTCACTCTGCATTGCTCTTTTTCGTCTTTCTTCTAGAATTCTAATGTCCCCTCCCCACCTTCCACCACTTTCTTCTCCTTTTCACCTATTTCAAGACACTTTGGGAAGTTCTTGCTTTGCCCCAGTATTCTGGGTCATTCTGTAACAATCTGAAGATGGGGACTGTGCCCTCCAGAAGTCTGCCCCCGAGCCTGCCCACGCCGTGCCCAGCTCTGCCAGCCCCACCCCTACCAGGGAGGCAGCTGACCCGCAGGCCCCTCTGCCCAGCCTTCAGGAGGCAAACTCCACTAGGAGGTTGGAAGGAGTCCGTGGCCCAAGTGACCTAAACCAGTTCCAGATAGGGCCCTGCCCTGGTTTTGGGTAAGAGCACAGGTTTGGGGCCCTGATGCTTCCTAGCTGGGCGACCTTGATTGAGGTGCCACTCTGTGCCTCAGTTTCCTGATCTACGAACAGGGTGATGATAATACTAATGTGTGCCAAGCACTTACTATGCGCCAGGTGCTGTTTTAAGTGCTTTACATATGTGGACCCATTTAGTCCGTACTCTGTCCCTCTCATTTCCCCATTTTACAGATGCGGACACCGAGGCAGGAAGAAGTTGAGAAACTTGCCCCAGGCTGCTGCACAGTTAGTAATTAAAGTCATCAACACTCTGGCCTCAGAGTGATTACACCATTGATTCTATTAGCTACACCTCAGCTAGCTAGTGGACAATTAAATGGGCCACTTGGCCACTAAAGTGGTAGCAATTATTATTGTTGTTGTTATTGTTTGCCTAAACCTATTTTTCTTCACAGCAGGATGTTCAGCCTGGATGAACCAGGGAAAGGCACCCACTCTTGGTTTTATCTCCATGGGGGTGGTCAGAACTATATGAGATGGCACCCAAGAGAGCAGGTCTCTATTCCCTGCTCTCCTGTACTTGTGCCAAAATAGGAAACCGAGGATCACGCTTCTCAGGTCTCCAAGCTGTGGGCTGTAGGGGCACTAATGCCCAGCTGCCACCCTCCCTGAGCACAGGGCAGAGGGGGTGGTGGGGGTGGGGCTCCTGAGCCCACACGTGGGGACTTGGCGGGCATTTCGAAGAGCCCTGGGAGGCAGGCTGGCCACTCTTGCAGAAGCTGCCTCCCTTCTGTCAGGAACTCTATTCTTAGGGCGCTTTCTCTTGCTTTTAACTTTGCCGTCTTGCAGAAGTTACCCTGCACAAAAGCAACCCTGCTGTGGCTGTAATTTACACGTCACATCACTTGTGCTGAGCACAGTCCACCCCCTTCAACCCACACTCGCAGGCACACCTTCCCCTGCCTGCCCTGTAAAAATGGCTTCTGCATCTTCCCAACCACCCTCCTTCCACTTGTTTGCCAGGAGAGAATAAGTGAAATGTGAAATTGACAGAAGAAAGGGAGGTGGTGGTGGGGGAGGGGGAAGGTGGGGGAGGGGTGGGAGGGGGAATTTCAGCTGATCCAAGCTTTGGAATTTCCCCGTTTCCAGGCTGGGCATCACTTCTGCTTGGTGGTCCACATCGCCATGGCAACAGCCCCGCCACTGTGGCCAAATGCCCCAGCTTGCTGCCCCACCTGGGAGTGCCCCAGGAGCCACTTACTGTGATGGTGTTTTCCTTGCTCTGCTTTTTGCTTGGTGACGAGGATCCCAGGTTCTGGGGAGAGAGGCAAGAAACATCATCAGAGCTGCTCTCCATGCTGGACTTTCTTTTCCCCCATCCAGGTTCCCTGAGGGGGAGGGATTGGTGAGAAGCCCTGTGCTGGGGAAGTTCGGGGATGCTCAGCCCGGCGTTAACTCCTCAGGCACCACATTCTGGGCCAGGGCAGGTGGCAGCGTCCCTGATCCCACGCTGTTCCCATGCCTGGTTCAGGCTGGAGGCAAACTGGAGGCAGCCTCCTGCGCGGGCTCTGAGAAGACTGCTCCAAACCAGGTCTCCCCTCCTCTTCTCCCTGCCTGCGATTTGGGGAGTTAACCCCTGCGCTGCCCTCTGCTGGAAACCAGTTCTGCACACTGCCTGCTGCCTGAGCGGGGGAGCCCGCTGGGGAACAGAGAGTTAAGGCAGATCGCAGGCCACCACCTCCTGGCTCTGAACACTCAGCACATGACATTTTATTCTGAAAACCCCAGGTCCAAAACATCAAACCCTAAATACACATCGTGTGCACTGGGGCACTGCTCAGCCACCTCCCTGCCTTGCCGCTCTCCCCACGCCGTGAGCCAGGAGGGATTTCCCAGCCAGGCTGAGTTTCAGCTTCCATTCAGTCTCTAGATTGCCTTTTTATGTCTTCCCTGTCGCCAGCGAGAACACCAGAGTCCCACCTGCCCACCTGCTCACCAGAGTCCCACCACCTGCTTCCCAGGTAGCCCTGAGCCCTCAGGTCCTCAGCAGCCTGCCAGCGTCCTGGGATGGTTCTTGTAGGGAAAATTTTCGGTGGACAAACACCATGTTGTCTTATGAGCCTAAAGGGAATGCTCCATTCTGGGTATTCCTTGTTCTATTAGCAATGATGGTAGGGATTCTATGCCAGAAGTCCCTGAGCAGGACCTGGGGTGTCTCCTGTCCTGAGCCCCACAATGACCTGGGAAGCAGGCTTACCCCAAGGCACTGTGGGTGGCCATCACACATGTGGTCCCGGACTTACGCATTCCTTGGCAGAATGTAAGGAAGTGGCCATCACTGTACAGATAAAGGTCAGAAGAAGCATGGAAGGGCTTCTCCAACGAGTGTCAGGGGAAGAAGCACCTCCAGAACCTCCCCTAGGCCAGCACAAGCCTGGACACCTGGCAGGGCGAGCACTGGCAGGTGGGGGCCAGCGCCTGCATCGGGAACCCATAGGTGAATCGGTCCAAAGAGGGAGCTTGACTGAGTCTCTGCTGTGGTCTCATTCCCTTACTCCCACACAGCCCTACTTGGGCGGGTAAGTTAACTCACGAAAACCCATGTCCTTAGCAAAATGGGACCTTGTAGAGCATCCACTTCACAGACAAGAAAATGACTACTAGCCTTGAGACCCTGGCCAAGGAATTTGACTTCTTTGAGCCTCAGTTTCATCGTCTGTAAAATGGATTATCACTGGTCCTCAAGCTTTGTGGTATATCAGAAGCAACTGAGGAAAGTGCCCAAAATAGAGTCCCAGCTGGACCTGGTCCAGCAGGTCCCAGGTGGTGCCAGCGTCTCTGATGCGGAATCTGCAGACCTCACTTGGAGGCTCAACAGATCCACCTTCTGTCATTTCATTGAGGCGCCTCTACCTACGGCCACTTCTCTAGCGACCCCAACAGGCTCTGGGAAACGTCAAGCCTGGGGCCAGCTACAGCTTCCACAGACATTTCAGTGCATCAGCTCCTCCAGCCGGCCCACCCCGGGCCCTCCCAAGCTATCAGCTCTGCCCCAGGGCACTTGCCAACACTGCCCGGGAGGAAGGCAGAGGCTGCAGGGTAGGAGGTGCCAGTCACCAAGGACAAGAGACAAGTACAGGCCTTTCTCCACAAGTTCCTTCAGGAGAGACACTGGCCAAGCAAACACATGCCAGGAAGGGGGCAAGGTAGCCGTGCAGATGGAGTCTGTGGTCTGCAGGGGTCTCCCTGCCATGGACAGACACTGCCACCACCACTGCGGTGCTCCCACTGTAGGGAGGGCAGCCAGTGCTCCAGCTGCCTTGGCAACAGCCTTCGCGCCTACAGGTTGATGCTGGGGATGACGATGAGGAGGAGCTGGAGGAGGAGGAGAATGAAGAGGAAGGAAGCGTTGCAAGAGTCACTGTCCACTGAGTGCTTGTCGTGGCAGGCACCAGGCCAGCCATTTGACATACTTAATCTCCCTTCATCCTCACAGCCCAAGCAAGTTAAATGGCATCAACTTCATTTTGCAGATCATGAAATTGAGGCTTGCAGAAGTTAAATTCTCCAGGGTCACAAGGCTAGTAAAGAGAGGAGTGGAAACCGGAACCTAAGCCTACATACAGAGCTCTTTCCTCTATCTCCTGCCATCTCTCCACTTGGAGACTCAAGACAGTATCTTGTTTTCCAGATGTCTTTTCAGAGGTAGTAAAAAAGATTTCCATTGTCCACAAACATATATTTTGGGACCATTGTGTACAAGGCTCTGTAGAATGAGGCTGGACATGAAGGTCACATTTCCTATAACTTGGCCAGGACAGAAATACAAGTGATGGCATTGAGGGTGGGTGCTCTGCGTGTGGGTGTCAGCACTTCTCTGGTCTCTGCTCTACTAGCTGTGTACGACTTCAACTGGTGCAGACCAGGGTGGGGCACAGGCAAGCTCAGGCTCTGTGTGTGCTGCTGCTAACCTCTGCCTGTTACTCTAATTTCATAAACATATATCACATACATGCATTTTATATATAGACACACACACACATATACACACACATACACTGTCCCCCCTCCATAGCATTGCACTGAGAGAGCCCAGAAGGAACCATGCCTCATCCCAGTTATAACATCTACAAGCTAGAAATTGGTTTCTAAATACTATTTGGCATTAAAAGGAACCCAGGCTCCTTGGAGCTAATTCCACATGCAAAATAGACTTGGAATATCCTATTGTTCTCAGAAGTAAGAAAGTATTCAAAGAATGAAGGAGAGATAACAGAAAGACACAGTCAGCCTATAGGGGCTCTCATGGGCTAACCTTGGGACAATCTGGGCACAAATATGAATAATGACTACAACTAATTAACTCTAAGGGGAAGGGAATTTTTTTTACAGAGGAATGCACAATGGATTAGGAAGTCACCATTTGCAAAGCCCCGTGTCAAAAGGGATTCAGGCTATGATCCTCATGGATGCCCCAAACACTGAATGAAAAGATTGTTAGGGAACAGGATATTCACATGGCCTCACACTGGCACCTGGCAGATTACTAATGAGTTAGAAAGGAAAATGCACCCCTGCAAAGGAGAAATCTGGTAGTCACCGCATTAACCAAGAGTGCAAACTAAGCCTCACCAGCAGGGTGCTAACCTGGGAAGGTTAAAACCCAATAAAATGCAATAAGTACTCAACATGTCTTGCACAGTGTTCTTGCCAAAACTGCTTAACCTGAATCTAAGCATAAAAAACAATTATACCAAGAATGTACATCATTCTGTAAGACAATTGACCTGGACTCCTAAAGAATAAATAGATAAAAAGTCAACATGGGGAAAAACAAAAGAAAAAATGTGTGAGGGATTGGTTCTAGATGAAAAGAGACCAAAGCAATCACTGTGATGAAATGGTCTACCCATCCAACAGAATATTCAGCCGTAAAAAGGGATGGAGTGCTACATGCTACGACATGGAGGAACCCTGAACACATTCCAAGTGAAAGAAGCCAGACATGAAGGACCACATATAGCATGATTCCATTTGTATGAAATTTCCAGGATAGGCAACCACATAGAGACAGAAGGTAGAATTAGAATAGTGATTGCCTAAGGCTTGGTAGATTCTTCTCGGGGTGATGAAAATGTTCTAAAATTGACTGTGACGATGGTTGCACAACTGTGAATATACTGAAGACCACTGAATTGTACATTTTAACTGGATGAATTGTATAGTTATATGAATTCTATCTTAATAAAACAGTTTTAAATAAAAGGAGAGAGACTAAAGAGACACAGCGACCAACGTACCCATGTGTGAACTTGAATGGATCCTGGACTGGGGAGAAAACAGCCATAGAATGCATTTTGGGGGAAACTGGGGAATGTGAACATGGACTATATATGTTGGATAACGTTATTGAATTAATGCTTTCTTAAGTGTTATAATTGTATTCTGATTCTATCTTCCCCCTTAGAAATACATTCTGAAATATTTGCATTTAAAACAATATATCAGGAATTTGCTTTAAAATAGTCCAAGGGGACAGTGGCATTAGGTGGAGGGGATGGGAGCACAAATGAGACAAGACTGGCTGAATGCAGGTCATCACTGGACTTAAATGATACTTTATTATATTGATAGTATTCCCTCTGCCTTTGTAAACATTTGCAAGTACCTATAATAAAAGTATTTTTTAAAAATTCCCTTTGCCATGATTCCAGAGAAATCTTCTCCTCCATTTATTTCTTAAAGCTCTGACCCCACCTGGGCAGCTCTGCTGTCACCAGAGGACTGACAGAGGGTGGCACCACACAGGAGGCACCTGGTAAACTGTGGCGGGTCATTCACAAGTGATTGATTCAGCAAACGCCTGCTCCAAATGTCTTCTCAGCCCATTTCCTTTCCTGAACGTAATCTTCTGGGTCCCATCCATTCGGCAGGTGGGATCCTATAAGAAACCCCTCAATGGCTTTTCAGTACCCGAGCTTCTCAGGAAAGGCCTGTGCTCGGGAAAGGCCTGTGCAGACTCCTCCAGCTCATCCCCCGCCATACGCCTGCCAGTTTAGTAAGCCACAGTGCACTCAGCCTTTATGGGTTGAGAAAACCACACTCCTTCCTGCCTCTAGGCATCCGCATGTCTTGTTCCCTCCATCTGGAAGGCCATTCTTCTTCCACCTCTCTGCCAAGCTAAACCCTTGCTCACCCTCTGGTCTCAGAATAAATATCTTTTCTCAAGGAGTCCATTCCTGACATCTTCCCCACCAGGCTAGGTCCTCACGGCATACATTTCTTCCAGCCCTTATCACTGCTGAAAGTGCAAAATCATTTATCTAATGTCTTTCTCCCACACTAGCTACAAACCTCCACCAAAGCAGGGGCTATGTCTGCCTGTGTCTCAGTGCCTGGCAAAGACAGAATTGCTCAGTAGAACGTTATTGAATTAAAGTGTGTGTGGGTAGATGATAGACATTTAGATCTCACCTCCTTTCTCCACGTTAATCGTTTCTCCAATGGGTCCCTCCTTAAGTTTCCAAACCCTTAGTTCCATTCTCTTTCCTCTCTACTATGTCTAGAGGGTCTTCCTGGGGAAGTTCATGGGAAGTCAGAATGTTAAAAGGTGGATCACCAAAGGGCCTAAGCACTGGTGGGCAGGCAGGAAGGGGACCGGCTAGATTAGGACGTGGTTCTGCAAAGACCAGCCAGAGGACTATGAGCCTTTGCTCCCTCTCACCAGGTGGGCTCCATTTACCCAGTACCCAGGCAGCTGGCCTGGGGCTGCAGAATCAAAACCCTCCACTGGGTGGCGCCAGACAACCACCACCTGCACCCACCCACGCAGGTCTCCCAGGGCTGGATGACGGACCGGGCAGGTGCCCTCAGGAACTGTTGGGCACTCAGCCGTTAGTCCTACCCAAGACAGAACGCAATGGGGACACACTCCCGGTTTCCATGAGAATTAGGGCTGCCCTCCCTCTCCCCCAACACTCTAATGCCTGCTCAAGGAGGGGCAGCTGGCAGGTGGCAGGAAGAGAACACAACAGGGCTTTTCCTATCTGGAGCTTTTCAGTCTGGGTCTGTCACTGTAACCTTGAACAAGCCACTTTATCTATCCACCCCACACCCTGCATCTCACGTGGGCATGTGTTCATTTGTTCATTCATTCATTCATTCATTCATGCTCAGTTATAATGCAGTATAATTATTATGAGTTACCAAGGACAGCCTGGGACGATGTGTGTAAATTACTCTGCACGCTGAGTGTTTGCCGAGTACTTAGGGATCCTTTGTTGGCAGTACTGATACTCTCTGGGAATACCAAACCTTCTTAACCTTTTTCTATGCTTAGCTTTGGCACCTTTTTGGAGAACCAGCTCTGTAGGTTCGCAAACTAGGATTAAAAAATCATAGGATTAAAAAGTTTTAGCTTTTGTACCCAAATGCTACCCTTTCACAGCCTAAAAGAGTAACATTCCCACAGTCCTGGGAACTGGTGAAGGAATCCATGTTCACTCCATCCATGTACTGCAGTATTTATTTTTGTTACTTCGATGATACTGCAACTCCCAAGGTTATCACCCAAAAAGAGTATTACTCAAATCCACCCGTCTTTAGGCAGTCTCTGTCTACCCGGGCCTGGAGCTCTAGAGCTGGCTTTCCCTGAACCCCCAAGACCAGTCCCTTCCTTCTAGCTTTCATTTTTTAAAATAAAAAAATTGTATCTGTCTTCTATAAAAGTAAAATGTGCTCATGTTGGAAGATCTGAAATATAGTGCAAAGTGTAAAGAAAATAAAGGTACCCATGATCTTAGACCAAGGTTCTCAACCCCAGCACAATTCATATTTTATCTAGTTGGATAATGGTTTGCTGTGGTGTGCTGTGCATTACAGCATATTTGGCAACGTCCCCGGCGTCTACCCCTACTTGCCAGCAGCAACCCCTTCCCCAGTTGTGATGATGAAAATGTCTCCAGATGTTGCCAAATGTCCCCGGATTGAAGAGCACAGATAGAACCACCACAAATGCTCTGGTTTATTTTTCTTCCAGTCATTTCCCTTCACCTAAGTATAGATTCCCTTCTCCCGAATAAGCCTGAATATATACGCAGCTTGTGCTCTGCTTTCCCTACTCAATATTATGTCGTGAGCATTTTCCCAAATCATTACATTTTCTTCAGAAGAATCCTTTTCAATGTCTGCGCCATATCTTTGGCTAGCCAGATGTCCAGGGCCGTAATCCGTTTTACCATCCCCTGTTGCTGGACAATTAGGTTGGGTCTGATGAGACGGTGGTGTGAATAATGCCTGAGTGAGCAGCCTTCACGTAAATCAGAAACTGCGAATATATTCCAAGAACAGACATTGGAAGAGAAATTCCTCTGCTGATGGCTTATGACGCACACTTGTTAAATTAGCTTCTGAGATTTAAGTTAGACCGGCACACATATTTCAAATGGATGAGCAGCAACTTTATAGTATTTCTGGGGGTGGGGGGAGTCATGTTCTTTCGGGGCAGGATGGATGATTTTGAGGGTGGAGAGCTGTCTCCAATATTCTTCCTAATAACCCCGAGGGTTGGCACACGCTTTTTTATTGTTGTTGTTAAGCCACAGCAGAACTTAGTCTTCAGAAACACTCACAAGTCAGGTGACAAGTTTCACTTCTAACAGACTGATAGAAGCTGTGTTGAGAAGGCTATTGGGGGCTCAGTAAGAAACACACAAAGCCAGGGTGACGGGGGACATGGGCAGAGGAGAGAAGGGGACAAGCAAACATGCTGTGCACATACTGTTGACTGTGCCCAGATCCCTCCTACTCAGCCGTGCCCCCCAGACAGGGCATCAGCTTCCCCTTGGGGCTGGCTGGAAACACACAACCTCGGGCCCCACCCTAGACCTCCTGGATCAGAATCTGCATTTTAACAAGAGGCCCAGGTCACTCAGAAGTCCATCAACATTTCAGAAGCCCTGACCTACACTGATGTCCAGTTTCTCTTCTAGAGTTAATTGAACTGAATCTGAGCCCAACACTCGGCCTATAAGACAACAACTTAATAATGTTTCCAAAAGTTAACACTCTTGCCTGTATTAAAGCTGACTGTCACGTTTTAGCTGATTGTGGTAACAGATCAATGGGTCTTTCTTTCAGCAACTTGTCCTTAGGACCCCCTGCATAAGCAGCTACTGTGACCACCAACATCAGCAATATTATTATCACAATCATTATCAATTATCACTGATCATCGTCATCGTCACCCGGGGGTCTTGCATTTTAATTCCTGGAAATGGTTGGTGGAGTTTGGAGGCTTCACGAAGAACATCTTCTTGGCAAGGCATGGGTAGACCAAGTAAGACCAGTCCTCAGTCTCAGAGGCACAGCTTAGTGCCCCTGGAGAAACCGTGGACTTGGCATCAAGTCGCTCTGACCGCTGAGTCATCACGTGGCCTGCACAAGTCACTTAACCTATCTGCGCCTCTGCGACCACATGCATACCACGGAGCGGTACTGACACCTCCCTCACACGTTTGCACAACTGTCAACTGGGATGGAGACTGAGAAAGCAGTTTGGGAATCTGAAAACATATTCCCATTTCTTCCCATCCCATAGCTGTCTCTATGCCAGTTTATCAAATGAGATAGGCAGATTCTACTCAATTCCATTCTGGGTAAAGTCTGGGGATGGGGCGGGTAGGGAAGAGAAAAGGAAAATGGCCCGCACACCCACACTCCGAACGTGTTGGGAAACCTAGACTCCGCGAGTCAGGACACGCAGCTAGACAGCAGAACGGATCCTTCTGCCCTAGCGGTTACAACTCCACCACCATCAGCCCCTTCGCCAAACCACCCTCAACTTCTAGAAAACTGACAAACCACAATCATCCAACCCTCTCCCCATCAGGGAACACTGGAACAACCCAGATACACCGTCTACTTGCTACTTGGGGGCAGAACTGGGCTGGAGCCCCTGGACTCCCATGACGGACGCATCCTTAACGAGACCTTCCTGGGCCTGTGTAAGCGGCTCCCCCTACCTCCCTGAACGGGGCCCCTTACCTGGGAATCACCGGTGGATTTTCGGAGACTCATGTGGGCAGTCTCTGGAGGGTGCGCTGGGGTCCCTGACGCGTGGTATCCATTCACTGCAGGGACAGAGACACGGCTCAGATGCTGTGCGGGCCCCAGACGGACACCCCCGACCTTGGGGCACTGCAGCCCCTTCTCCTACCTCCTTCCCGGGTTCTGAGAGAGGACTTGCAAGGCTAGGACCATCCCACAGGATAGTATCAGTCTCTGCAGAGCTGGAAATGGGTTGAAAGCATCTCTCTAATCCTGAGCACCCCAATCACTGAACCGTCAAGGGACGGAATTTCTTCTCGAGCCCAAGAGCAAAAGGCGTGTTCTAACAGAAGGTGAGGTCACTGCAGTACAGCTGCCATTGTTGCAAATACCACGTCAGTTACAGTCGCGGGTGCCAAGTAAGGGTCTCTCTCCATACGCCTCTGCCACCTTACTACAGTCCCCTCCATCCGTCCCCGAGGAACTTCTCCACCCTCAAGCTCAAAGCAGTGTCACGTGGGTGTAATGGAAAGAGGACTGGGTTTATTGGTTGCCATGAAATTAGGCGCCGCTAGTTAACAGTCAAGTGATCATACACACTTCATTCTCGAGTCACAGTTTCCCAACATTAAAAAAAAAAAATTTGACGTTCTAATATTCTACCCTAATAACTTTATGTCTCTTGGGGGACACTCATTAATGCTCCCGATGTTTGCTGATGAACCTGCTCTCCAAGGGCAGGGGGGAGCCGTGATTTGTGTAATGGTATCTGCTAATTTCTGTGCCACGTAGCCGGTTTCAAACCCTTAACACCGCTGCACACTCCTGACATCACAAATTCACGCTGAGACCCCTGTAATCTCAGTTCCCAGAGGTGGTGCTGGCTTGGGGCAATTTAGCAAAGTGGTTTCTCCTTAGTGGGCCTCAGCTTCTGTATCTGTAAAACGGGGATAATCCTACCCGGTCTCCAAGCCTACTTCGTTGGTGTGACATTACAACAAGGTAGTAATTGCAAAAGGCATCTGTAAATTATAAAGTACTTTGTTAAAAAAAGAAGGGAGGGAGAGAGGAGGGAGAGTCACTGCTTTTGTTCCCGAACCGGGTCCCCATGAACCACAAGCCTGCATGATCTCTGGAGACCAGGAAAACATGCCACATCCTCACGCCCCAGGCTTGGAGGAAGAGCCACGGCATATGTACAGTGCAGGTCGGACTGAGGGAAGGCAGACAAACTGATATCCAACTCACGATTCTTCTGGAAAAAGCTCTGCAGTGTGGCAGGAAGCAAAGGAGAAAATGGCCAAAAGTCGCCGACACCTACTAATGTGGAACGGCCGGGGCTGGCGGCGAGCAACGGGCAGTGGAGACCATTCCGTGGAGAGCCTTTTCCGCGCTGGGGGATGTGCCCCATTCTCCATGCTTGCAGCAAGAAGTCCTGGGCCACCTGCCAGCAGAGCCACATCAACAGTGGGCCGCTGGGCTTCTCCCTGGCCTATAAGGTTTGCCCCCACTCCAGAAGAAGGAGGGCACACACATGCGGAGCAAGCAGAAACTCGGGACAGAGCAGGCCCCTAGCGCAGCGGCTGGGGGAGCAACAAGAAACGACAGACTAACCCTGCAGGGCCGGCCACAGGCCTGGTCCACACCACGCCCTGTAGGCCGCTGGCCAAGTGCTGGTAACATCCACCCGTTAAAAAGGCAGCTTAAGAGGGGAGGCCAGGATTCCAACAGCACCAGGGAGAAGGCTTAGGGGGCCAAGAAGAATTGACTGATTGGCATAAAGCTATGCCAAGAAAGGCATTAGACTGACGCACCCTACAACGAAGGCCTAACACTGGAGACATTTTAGTTATCAAACAGCACAGCACTGAAATGGATAAAACACAAATGCTACAAAGTCTAAAGTCTGAAACAACTGAAAACTTCAGTACCTTACTTTTAGTTTAGGACTGATTAACAGACAAAAGTAAGGATGAAGAAAACCAGAATAATTTCATTTGAAAGACTGATTAAAATGGGTATTTTAAACATAATGTCCTACAAACAAAGATAACATTTTTTTTTTAATGCCAAGAAGCCATTGAACATTTAAAACATTGGTCATATTTAAGCCACAAATAAACACGTCAATAAATGGCACCAGGCATATATAACACAGGACACATTCTTTGACCAGAATGCAATAAAAGCAGATATTAATAATGAAAGAATAAATATACAAGGTCCTCAGCCTCACAACTCCCAAATACTCGGAAATTTAAGAAAATGCCCTTTAAATCATCTCAGGTCAAAAAGGAATTTTAAACTGTAATTATACAATATTTAGAAAATAATAAAGAGGAACATACCAAAACAAATGGGATAAGGCCTGAATTATACTTGGAGGAAAATCTACAGCCTTAATTATTTCATTACCAAACCCAAAGGGACAAAAATAGCCTAAACATTCAACTTAAGATATTAGGAAAAAAATTTAAAGGCTAACAAAATAAACCAAAAGAGAACAGGAAAAAGAAACACAACTGTGGTAACAGAACTGATGCGTTAGGAAACAGGATAATATTAGCCACCCAGGGCAGCGGGGTGGTAGGCAGGAATCACAACTATAAAACAAAACAGATGAGCCGGTGCAATGTGAGAGTGAGCGGGAACACAAATGCTCAGAATTAGGAATTGGAAAGAAAACATAACCACAACAAATGAAGTAGAGATTTTTTTTTTTTTACTGCAAAAGCATATGATTTATAATTCTATGCTATTGAACACCAAACCTTCCATAAGACTCAAATTATCAAACAGTTTCAAGGGACACTAGAAATGTTAAAAAGAGTAAAACCGTTGAAACCTCCCCGCCAACAAAGGCACTGGACCCTGATGGTGTTATGGGTAAATTCTTTCCTACTCTCAAGAAAGACAAGCCCGTGCATAGGAACAAGTGGCAGGTTTCCCAGTCTATTTCACAAAGCCAATGTCATCCTGATCCTAAAATTGACCAAAGGCAACACAAAACCGAACCACAGTTCAGTTTGACCATGAAAATGAAACATACAAGCTTTACCTGGGCAGGTCATCAGTCTCTCTCCTTGAGGACGCTGAGTCCCCGTAAACCACGGCTGTCCCAGCTCCTGAGGGCAGCGCTGTGCTTCTGACCCCTCCTTCTCACAGCTCCCCAGCACCTCCTGGTGCTCACTCCACTCCTGCCCTCCATCCTGCCCACCCCCCCAGGCTCACAGCCGCCACGCCGCAGCAGCCAGGAGCTGTGTAACGCAGAGGCATTTTGCCCCTGATCCAATCCCTCGTTCCTACTTCAGTTCTGGTCTGTCAGCTGTTGGCTAATTACTGCTCATGTCAAAGCAGTTACTAAGAAAGAAAAAATAATTTTCCATTCAACCGTTTCTCCCCACGCAGCAGCTCTCCTCTGACATCCTTCCTGCGCGTCTCACTTGAGCGCTCCCGGGCACGTTCGGAACGCTTAT
>VBSM01001082.1:143279-153524 GCA_008086735.1 Cheirogaleus medius
CCAGAATGAAGTCCCCACACCTGCCTCTGGCTGCCCCTGCTGGTAACCACCCCCCATCTCATACTACTCTCCGGCTCAGCCTCCACCCTCCAGACTTGCTGGCTCTGCCTTTTGTTCCCAAAGTGCCATGGTTATGCCCACCTCAGGGCCTTTGCACTAGCTGCTCCCTGGCCTAGAACCACCCCTCCCCACATCCATCTTCTCATTGTTATTAAATCTCGACCTAAATGTCGCTTCCTCACTGAGGCCTTCCTTGACTCCTCTGCCACACGCTCTGACCCTCTGCCCTACTTTAGCTCCTTGCATCAGAATAGCTGAGAAAGTCTGCGCACGCGTGTTTGTCCAACTCCCCCGCTCTAACGTAGGCCCCCGGGGAGCAGGACCCACGCCACGCGTGTCTGTCTTGTCCGCGGCTGCATCCTCGGCACCGAGAACAGCATGTGGCACACTCTTCAGTGAGGACGTCTGAAACTCCACCACCGGGGCCTGCGCAGCAGCAGGAGCGGAACCGAGGGGCCCGAGAGGCAGGCCGAGCGCAGAGAAGCCGACAACCCAGAAGCCTGAGGATGAGGAGGGGCGAGCTATGGAGCAGCCTCCTGTCCTCACTGAGTCTATTCCTGGGAAAAACAGGCGCTCCCCTCCTACAGAGCAATACCAACATGGCTATCATTTCATTCTTTAGTTATGAGTTTAGGTTCAAAAATTAGAATAGGAAATGTCAAAATATCCTAGCTCCTGCTACAGCCTCACTGGTGGGTCCTTCCTTTCCTCCCGAGGGGATAAAGAGCTGCCTTCGTCACCCAGGGCGGAAGGCACCAACCAGAAAGCACCACCTTCTGGGCCCTGGATTTACGAATGGGGAAGTGAGGGCGGGCAGGGAGAGGCACCTGCCCAAGGCTCCAGTTTAACAAGCTGTAACTTCACAAATCTAAGATGCTAGTGACTCTCAGAGATATCCTTATCTTAAGTACCACTAAGAAAGGAGAAAAAAAAGATGCCTCCAACTGAAAACTAGGGTACACTATTGATTACAGGAGACATCTGATGTTTGAGATATTAAAATCGGGCAGGGGGAGCCGTGAGCTGATGTTCTGAGTCCCCCTAAAGCAGAGGTTCCCAACCTGGGCACTAGTGACACTTGGGGCCGTTTGATTCTTTGTTGTGGGGCCTGTCCTGTGCATTGCAGGAAGTCAGCGGCACTCCTGGCCTCCGCCGCTAGATGCTGCAGCACCTTGCCTCGATGCTGACAGTTGAAAATGGCTCCAGACATTGCCACATGTCCCTGGCAGGCAAAATCACTGGAGTTGAGAACCACTGTGCTAGAGCGGGAAAATGAGCACGTATGTGGCATGTTGCAAGCAAACAAAGGGCAGAAGCACTGAGTTAAACAGGTTTCTTCATTTCAGGCCTTGGAGCCTTCAGGATGCAGTTGTGCACGTTGACGCTGCAAAGGGGAGCAGAGGCGGCAGGGTTTCCCAACCGTCTCTGACCACAAAGCCCGGCCTCGGCAGAGCACTGGGCAGACCAGAGCTTCCTAGGACTCCACCTTAGGGGACACCACCCTAGGACCTGGGGGCGGGAGGAGAAGTAGCTGTCTACACCCAGTCTAGGTTGGCCACCTTGGCGATTCTGGTGTCTGGATCTGACCTTCTCCACCCATTTCCCTGCCTTTCTCAGCCCCCCTCAGGGGCCAAGCCCCGAGCCCCCAGCCCAGGGTTGCTGGGTGAAGAAAGGAGTCTGCAAGCCCAGGCCCCTGGGGCCGGAGCCAGCTCCTCTGAGCTCTCCTTCCAGGGGACGGCCCACACCAACAGCAGAGAGGGGACAGGCTGGTGCTAGTAGAGCAGGCTTTATAGAGGTAACTCTGTGACTCAAAGGCAAGACCTGACCAGCCCCGCCAACGCGGCAGGCGGCGGCAGTCACACCTGCCCTCTCCACGCACCGAGCCTTCCTCTGCCGCGTCAGAGCACTCTGGCCGGAAAAGACAGCGGGGGTTTCCTTTTTAGTGTCTGGCTGGCCTGAAGCCAGCCAGGAAGGAGGGCCACACCTCACGTTATTCAGCCTAGCATTTCTATTGTTAAAAAAACACAGGATCAGTAAAGAAAGAGAAGGCAGCGTGAGCGTGACTCGCCTGCTTGCCTGCTGTCACTTGCAGCTACAGTGCCGCACTCTCAGGTTTCTGGGGACTTGATCTGAGAACGCAGCACTCGTCTCCCTAGAAATCAGGAGGGAACGCCCACGTCCCTCCCCTCAAGGGGTTTAGGTAAACTATTTAGACCTCTGACTACTGTTGTTCCTGGAACTTGATGGAAGCTGAGGATGTCACCGTGCCTTCTGCCTCTCCACCTCTGTCCGGCTACGACCCTCTGTCACATCCTCAAGCTACTAAGGATTAAATTCCCAACTGCAACCACAACCCGGACTCTTGTGCTCTGCCACCAGCTTGCCTCCAAAAGTTGAAAACCAACAAATGTGGTTCCCGCACCGTATGACGGTGGAGATGCTGGTGAATCCGCTCCACACGGAAGCCAGGCTCTGTCTGGGGATGGAAGATTCCACAAAAGAAAAAGAGAGACAAAGTCCTCACCCTCAGGGAGTTGCCGCCGAGCGTGGGAGAGTGACCGTCAACCAGCAGCAGCAAAACAGCATGTGGCTGTGATCTGGAGTGACTGGACAAAGGCTCTTACCTGAGTGGTCAGGGAAGCCTTTTGGAGGAGGTGACATGTAGGAAAGATCTAAACCACAAGCAATCAGATGTTGTTCTCTCCTCTAATGCGTCCCGCAGCCTGTCTCCTGGACTCAGAACCAGATGTCTCCCAAGAGCCCCTTGGACAAACTCCCCGCCTATTATGGGAATTCCCACCTCAGCTGCCTCCGCTTGGTTACCTCTGCAGACAGAGAACTCATACCCCCACAAGGAATCCCATTTCCTCCCCACATCTTCTGTTTGAAAGCTGCCCTATGGAAATCTGCCTCCCTTCACCTTCTACTCCTTGACCCTCTACAAGAGCCACATGGAGCATTTCTGTCCCTGCTTTGGGTCCTCTTGCCCCTGACAGACAGGGAAGAGCTGTGGTATCTTCCCAGCCATCTCCTCTCCCTGGGCACCTGAGAGGGAGAGAGCGTGAGGCCGCCGGAGCTGCTGTGGGCACTGCCAGGGGCATGCCAACCCGCTGGGCAGCAGGCCCTAGGCCCAGCCTCTCCCAGGTTCACGCCGTAAGATCCTGGGCCGAGTTTCAGGCCCCGGGACCCGGAGTCCCAGCCTTCCCATTTCAGGTGGGTGTGGGGCCCTCCCAGGGGACAGTACCTGTTGGAGGCAGAGAGCTCCTGTGAGGGCCAGGGCTGGCTGGAATCCCAGGAGAACTGCTGGGACGTTCCCAGGTGGTCTCTGGTCAGAGAAAAAAAGAAACAAAATTGCTTTGAGAATGTCGCAGGGCAGAACCCCAGAGTGTCACAGAGCAGAACGAGACAGTCAGGGCTCAAGGAAACAGAGACTTGGCGGTCAGCCTCCTCCCTAACCCTAGCCAGACAGGAGCCTGCTTTCCGCCCCCACGTCCAGCTCCCTCCCGCAGCCCGCACCCCGCACCCCACCGCAGGGGAGCGTCTCTCTGCAGCTGTGCCCAGGAGGAGGAGGAGGACTTCTGGCCGGGACCTTCTGAAACGTCTCCCAGAGTGTCCCCCAGCCCCAGGCTGCCAATTCATTCACCTCCACGTCTGTCCCAAGGGCTCCAACGCCACTCCTGCAGCCCCCGTTGCCGACCGGACATTCCTCCCTGAATGCCCCCTGCCCCCTGAAACTCCAAAGCACAGAGCAGGGAGCCTTGGCCCAGGGGTCTGTAAACAGACAGGGTCCTCTGCTAACTGGGGTGACTTCCAAGGTCCTTCCTGATTCTACAGGTCTACGTCTTGTTTGAACTATAACCTCCGCGCCTGCCTGGCCGCCTCTCCCCGTGCAGCGCCCAGGTGCGTGCTCCAGCAAGAAATGAAACGCACAGCGCGGCTGTTGTACTGTCCCCGAACGCCACTCTACCCATTTCACTGCCCTGAGAAAGACGCCTTATAAAATCATCCAGTGATAAAAATAATACTTTCTCGCCAATATAATCTGATCGTGCAGGAAAACATTGAGAAGAAAATAAGCCTCGCCGTCGTCCCACCACGCAGAGGTCACCGCCACCGACACTCCGGTGTCCATATGCCGATGTGTTTTCTAAGCATATGCTCGTCTTTAAAACAAAACAAAATCAAGCTGCACATTCATTTCATGTATCGACTTTGGTGACTATCTTTCCAAAATCATTAACGGGCTGGACAGCACAGGGGGCAAGCTCCGTTTGCAGTGTCCGGTCTAGAGCCAAACCGCCTGGGCTGGGGTCCAGCTCTGCCTCTGGCCCCGGTATAACCTCTGCACCTTGGTTTCCTCCTGTGTAAAATGATTTTGATGATGGAATCCACTCGAGGGAGGTGTTGCATCAATGCTAAATGCTCATATACAAGCTTCTAATGTGAAGGGAAAGTTAGTCTGACATGTGGATATAACATTACTTAATCGAAAATTCCATTACTGAAGATTTGACTGCTTCGAACAGTAAAAACAAAATTGGGTTGTTCACACAGCTTTGCTCCTAAACTGCTGTGCAGCACTGGACAAATCACATCACCTCGCTGGTCCTCTGATTCTTCCCCTAAAGAGACTGGGCTAATTGGACTCGTAGGCCCCATTACTCCAGCCCTCCAGCTTTGACTGGCAGTCTTTGATTGGGTTAAAGAAGCATGAACCCAGGGCTCCAGGAGCAGGGTTTAACAGTGGTAATACCACCCCTTCCTGTCTTAAGGGACAGAAAACAGAGCTGAGGGTGAGTCCAGAAAGCTGTTGGAAGGATGTGAACATAAACAAGAGACTAGTCGGGTCTTTCATGAGGGGTGTCAAGGAGAGAGGTTGCCAGCAGGCTCAGGGCCTTCCCGGAAAGACGTGCTGGCTGGCAAGAGAGCACCCAGACCTGGAGACCTTACCACGAAGACCGCTCCTCTCTGCTTAGGCCCAAGGGCCCCGGAAAACATCCCTAAGCTGAGTGACCTCTGGAATCACCTGAACTCTGTGTTTTGTTTTTCTCAACTATAAAACAAGAATGAAAACCGGACCTAACCAGGGTTGCAAAGAGCACTAAGTGGGTTAACACGTGCAAGGTGCTTAGGATAACCTTAGGCACACAGCCGTCGCTTTATCAGCGTTAAATAAAACCAAGAAAGAAGCCAGGTTGGAGGGTGCGAGGCAGGGGCGTTTAGATGAGCAAACAGCCTTCACAAAAAGGGAGACAGGAGTCCCCAGGGCAGACGCACCACCCAGCCTCGGGCTCCTTTCTAAGGAGTCTTCTCTTCTGCCACACAGTTGCCTCCAGGCCACAGGGCCAAGCCCAGGCTCTCCTCTCCCACCTCCCTGCTGGGTCCCTGGGACAGAACCGGCCAGCTTCACCAGCAACTCCCTTCGTCACCCGCACCCTGCAATTGGTCCCCGGGGCCTGGAGACGCTCCTCCGTTATGTTCCACGTGAGCCTCCCTGCCTCTTGTCTCTGCCACATGGACTTTGTCCCCACAAAGCTGGTCGACCAAGTGAGACCCCAGTGCTCTCACCGGAGACCACTGACCAGCTGAAACCCCTGGCTGGCTCCTTTCCAATGTGGCACGCAGAATAGATTCCTAACCCCACTGTCCCCCCGAGGGGCTCCGGAGTTCAGGCCTGTCCACCTGTCCAGACCAACGTCCCACTGGCTTCACTCCAGGCCTACTTAACTTGACTGGCTGACCTCTGAACACGCCTTTCCTGTGTGGTCCGCTCACCCATACCACCTGCTTCCTTCCCATTCCTGGGTCACATCTTGTTCTTTCATCCAGTCTCAACTCAAATGCCTCTTCTGCCATGTAGCCTTCCCAGATTGCTTTTCTTGTCAGTAGTCAAACCTCCAAATGCTCTAAGTGTGTGCTGTAGTGCACCACCCAAATCCCTGCCGCAGCAGATGGGCACAGCTGAGTCCCTTCTCAGGGCAATGTCCTGAGCCGAAGGGAGCTGCCTTACCCAAGGCTACGACTGGGGTTGGGGATGTGGGGTGCACATCTAATGACCGGGGCATCAAAGGGGGATTTTTGGGGCATCACAGGCCCACCAATCCCCTTGCCTCAAGCCAAACAACTCTGAAGGGCCCTCCAGGCCCACAGCTTTCCAGGGGGCTGCCTGAGGCCTTTCTGGTGACTGAATTAGTAATAAGATGCTGCTTCCTCCCCCGTCCCGGGGGCTGCTCCCAGGAGCACACTCCCTACTGAACCTCCTGCACATAAATCTGTCTCAAATTTGTCTGAGAACCTGATCTGAGACCCCCCTCAACACTCACATTCCACCCAGCACCCTTCTAGGAAACCAGCACTCCGTCTGCCTCTCAGACAGCACAGATCTGAACCTTGACGTCCACCGTGTCTCCTTGAGGGCTAAAGCGTGGCTCTTCGGGAAAGTCAAATATGGCACCTGGCCTCCTGGATGCATGGACGGCGGGCAGTGGAGGCAGGGACATGGATGGCACAGGCTGGTCCCCACCTGGCGTATTCCTCAGCTCTCTAGGAACAAATGCAAGCCCCCTTCCTCCTAAAAGCTCTCAGAGAACTGTCCCCTGTGTGCTGCTGCCTCCACCCCTTTGGCAGCAGATGCCACTGACCTTGTTTTAAAAGGAAGCCCCACCTGCTGACTGCGGACCCTGCCATCTCACCTACTGGCTATGACAGGACTCTTGACTCACGCACTGACTCCTCTTTGTCCCATCCAAGTATTAACCAGGCCCGACCCTGCTTAGCTTCCGGGATCAGACAAGATCGGGTGTGTTCAGGGTGGTATGGCCGTAGACTGACTCCTCTTTCTATCCACGCACCCCACCCACTCATCCACCGCTGCATGCCTACTGCCTGTAAGCCAGCACTGAGCACCAGAACACAAGGGCAGAGCCTAACTTTAGGACACACGACATCTAGCAGGGAAGCTGCTGCTGCCTGCTCCTCCCCCCAGCAGCCTCAAACTCTCCAGGGAGGGGAGATACCAGCAGCAGGCGACAATACTGCACCAACCAGGTCAGGGAGCTGCAGGAGGGTACTCTGACACCAGAGGTAGACGCTGGCCTGCAGGTGGAACCCTGCTCTCCATGCCGGGTCCTGGTGGAAGGCCCCTTTCCCTTAACTCACTGGCCTGGGTCACTCCTAGGCCCCCCAGAAGCTGGAGTCCCTGTTAGTGCTATATGTCTCCACTTCAGCCTCCAACCTGGCTCCATCAGGGACGATGCAGCCACCTGAAGGTTCAACCCAGTCCACCCCCTAGTCTTGACCAGATCTGACCAACACAGAGACCCTACCAGCCTGGGGCAGGCATGGCACCAGACCGGGCCAGTCCAGGCCACTGGGGCTCTGGCTGGGTGACCTCACCAGCAGCAAGACAAATCACCCCAGTTGACCATACCACCCATAGGGAGGAAGCCTTTTCCAGGTCTTTTCCAATTAAAAACTCCTGATCTATGTATGGTGCACCAGGCTCCTCAACTAAGCCAAAGCGAGACTGAAGTGGCAGCTCAGGACCCAAGTGATCCCAGACTGAGGTCCTTTTGCATTCTCTGGGCTTCAGTCCCCGTGGTCCTAGGTCATCCTAGGTGACCACCCAGACTCACGGCCATGCAGGCCCTGGAGCCTCTAGGAAGCGCAGTGAGGTCAGAGCAGAAGTGAGACGCACTCCGGGAAGCCTCTTCCCCCCCAACCCAACTCCCACAAAACACATTTCTTCCTGGTGGCAACTCCACTGGGACCTCTTTGGCTGAAACCACAGGAGCCAAACATACACAGATGAACTGACCATGAAGGAAACCAGTCCAAGGGAGGTCACTATTCCAGTATCAATGCTGAGAGCCAGAGATGCTAATTTTCTCATCAGCGGTTTACAGTGGCTACCCCATGTAGAATAAAACTTGTACAGAGAGCTGGGAGCAGTGGCATGTGACTATAGTTCTAGGACTCGGGAGGATCGCTTGAGCCCAGGAGTTCGTGGCCAGCCTGGGCAACATGGTAGGACGCTCATCTCTAAATAAATAAATAAAAATTTTTAAAAACTTATAAAGAGACTACAGCTGAAAGGTTGAAAGCTATGTAAATTTGAGTTTCAAAGCACAGATGCCCCTCTTTAAAATAATAATAATAATAATAATTTTTAAAAACAGTGAGCAAGGCAAGAGTTACTAATTTTAAACAGTCACTTCCAGATTTCATTTCCCCTTGTTAAGACCACATCCTGCCTGTGTTAGGTGTCTTTGCCTCCAGTGGGAAAGCCATAGGGAGCCCCTAGACCCAGGCCACTGGTTACAGCAACTGGCCTTGGGTGGGGGCCGGCTTAGATGGTTTTCTGGGCTCGTGCTGGCTCTCTGCTGCCCCCAGTGGCTTTCAGGTACAATAACCGCAGGTGCCACCACAGGCAGAATCCGGCTTTGGGGTCTGTTGCTCCGTGAAGCGGCAGTCTTCCCTTAGTCTCTTCTTATCCTCATCCTTCTGTGCTGCTTGCTGTCTCTCCTCCCCGCCACCACCTTTTTCTTCCTTCCCCTGGTTTGGTGGTGGCCCCACCTGTGGCTTCTCTCCTCACTCTGTTATCCTCACAAGAAGGGTCTTTCTGGGCTGTAGTCAGGCCTTCCTAAGACAGATGGCAGCCCTGCCACCCGGTCCTCAGCCTGTGTCCTTCCTTGCTTGGAGGCTGGTTTGCTCCCAGGTGTCCTGCTCAACTGGGCCCTGTCCTCCAGCGAGTCCCAGGAGAATCGCAGGCGCCCAGTGCAGCAGATGCAGAATCTGCAGCGGGCCCACCTTCAGGAGGCCGCCTGCAGCACCCCAGGGCCGGGCTGCGTCTGGAGGCCCAGCTCACCTCCCTGGGGCAGCGCAGCGGCAGTTCAGAGAGACCTTGGTCCCCTCCCGTGCACCAGGGATTCCAAGGTCCCTGGCTTTTCAACGCCTTCTAGTTACAGGTATTGCTACAGGACATTTCCAATCCCCTGTGAAAATTAAATGAAACTTAACCTATCACTACAGTGTCTCAGCAGGAAAGAAATTACCACTCTCTGAATAACCACTTATGCCTGGTCCCTGCCAACCCGCTCCCTATTTGGTGTCCCCTTCAGTGGTCACAAAACACCTATGAGACAGGAGTTAGCATTTACAGTTTTAATGGAAAGAACTGGGCCTCAGTGAGAAGTGACATTTCTGGAACTCAGTCTGACAACAGAGACCACCATTTGCCGGCTGCACGTGCCACGTGTGAGCTCTCTGCTGCCGCTCCGGGGGCTGCAGCAAAACAATGCTGTTGTAACCTATAAACCGCTCTGCATTTGAGAACCATCCTCAAAATTAATGTTATTATTATTATTATTATTATTATTCATGCAACACATATTTGAGGGCCTATTCTGGGTCTGGCACTGTTCTGGACACCGTGGGGAAATAAAACAGGTTAAACTCCTCCTCCTTCAGCTTACATTCTAGTGGCCACTATGCCATTCTATTTTCAAATAAACGTTTGAGTGTATACAATTTTCCATAAATGAAAATTTAAAATTTTTCTAATGTGGGTAGGGGAAGGAGTGGTGCCAGGAGACACATAAAAAATAAACAAAACATATCAGGTTGCACGTTGGCACATGCTAAAGAGAATAACACGGGGAAAGGGAAAGGAATTATTAGAAAGAAGCTGTAATTTTGCTAGGGTGACCAAGGAAGTCCTCACTGAGAAGGGGACATTTGAGTGCCGATCTGAAAGAAGTTCATTAGGTATCTATTGCTGCATCAGAAATTACCCCCAAATTAGCAGCTTAAAACAACAAACATTCATCATCACACGGGGTTTCGGCAGGTCAGGATCCCAGGAGTGGCTTGCGGGGGGTCTGGCTCAGGGTCTCCTGTGAGGCTGCAGTCATGTCAGCTAGAGCTGCCTCCTCTGAAGGTTTGGCTGGGGCTGGAGGAGCCACGCGCAGGAAAGCTTGCTCTACGGGTGCTGGCAGGGGCCGAAGTTCCTTGCCCTAGGGCTGGGCAACAATGTGGCAGCTGACATCCCCCAGAGAGAGTGAGCAGAGAGAGTGAGCACAGACAGTGAGCAGAGAGAGCCAAAACATCTGTTACAACCCAGTCTCAGAAGTGACACTCCATCATGACTGCCAGAATACACTGGTCTCACTGCCCGGTCCTGACAGA
>VBSM01001082.1:161050-188919 GCA_008086735.1 Cheirogaleus medius
TGAGCCACTGCGGCCAGCCCAAGACCACTTCTTGAGCTTAGCAGTGACCAGAGATACAACTAGAGGATTCGAGCAGGGGAGAGGGAAGAGCATATGAATCAAAACAGAAATCTGAGAAAGACACACAGAGAGGAACAGAGGAAGATGAGATGTGACTCTGGGGAACAGGAAGCAGAAGAGAGCATTAGTGCTAAGCTCCGCTCTTCTCCTCTATTTCTGAGAAATTCCTTTTACCCCACTTATAAAAGTAATACAGGTCCAAGGAACACATGGCAGAAAACACAGAAAAGTAAAAAGAGAAAATGAAAACCTCCCTAATCCCATCCCTGAGAAAGAACCACCGTGAACAGGTACGTCCCCAGCTGATGCGACGGCACAGGTGGGAGGGGAGGGCACCCGGCCAGCAGGAGTCGGGAGAGGAGGGAGGTGGAGGCGGGAGCCGGGCTCTGTCCTCCACAGGGGACACACAGAGCCTGAAAGGTTTTCAGAACTAGTGCAGCTCTCTCCTTTAGAGATGGGGAACTGAGATTGCAGGATCCTGGAGACGTACAAAACAACTCCGTACACCAGGGAAGAGCAGAGCTGTAGGCAAGACTGCAGCCAAGTCCTCTCTGGTACCGCCAAGAGAAGGATCAAAAGTATTTGGAAATCAGTGGTTTTATAAGTGTCTCCTTTCTGCAGCTTGTACCAAAAGAACGAAACAACCCCATTTCTCTTGGAACGACCATAATTCTGGTACCAAGACAGATCTTTTAAGCAAGAACACACACCCACATTCACGGGCTGCCCGGCAATGCAATGGGAACGTGGCCACGCCTCCTGGGCTAATGCTACCTGAGCCGCATGCCAGGTTCCAGATGCAGGGGACGGACGGAGCACATCCTCTCCACAGCATCACGGAGGACATGACACCACCGGTCTGGCTTAGCAGTGCCCAAAGACACCACTAGTGGCTTCTCACACTGGAACGGGGACATGTATTAGTTTCCTGGGACTGCCACAACATAAACCATAAACCGGGTGGTTTAAACAACATAATTTATTGCTGCGCAGTTTCGGAGACCAGAAGTCTGAAATCAAGGTGCTGGCAGGGTTCGTTTCTTCTAGGGGCTATGAGGGAGCATCTGTTCCAGACCCTCCCCTAGCTTGTGGTGGCCTCAGGCGTTCCGTGGCTTGTAGATGGCCTTCTCCCTGTGTCTTCCCATCACCCCCCTCCATGCACGTCTGTCTCAGAGTCCATGTCCCCTTGTGATGAGGACCCGTCATACTGGATTAAGGTCCACCATGCTCCAGTAAGAGCTCATTTTACCTTGATCATTTACAACTACCTTATTGACAAATAAGATCACATTCACAGGCACGGGGAAGGGGGTGGGGTTAGGACTTCAACATCTCTTGGGGGACACAACTCAACCAGGAGCTGGAAGCAGAGGGCTGGAGCTGGCTGGGGCGGTGGGAGGCTGGGATGGAGGTAGAGCTAACGCGTGTGAGTGGACGTAGGCTGAGGAAGTCTGGACAAACAAGAGACAGAGGAGTCCGGGGTTTTGCAGGAGCGAGTGTAGGTGTCGGGCGTGGCCCAGAGAGGCAGCAAGGAAACGGACAGGGAGCAGAGGACAGCTGAGCTCTAGCTACCACGTGCAGGGGCACGCAGGTATGCATTCACCCAAAGTGCGTGAGCAGTCACATTGGTTATTAAAATAATGAAAATGTTCTGTTCCAGTTGGAAAACTGCTTCTGCTCTGACCTCCTTGCCCCAAGTGCCTCCATCACCAGGACCCGCCACGAGGTGCCTACTAGTGGCCCCAGAATCTGGTCACCGAAGTGTTAATGCTTGGCCTGGTTTGAGGGAAGGAGCAGGACCCCACGTCACCATACTGCTCCCTAATCCCTCCCTGTGGCAGACCACTCAATAGATTCCCATAAATTCCTCAACTCTCAACCCTGTTCCAGGAGCTATTTCTTCTGGCGCTGAGAGTGTCTTTGGACATGCAGTCAGGCGCTAACCACAGCCAGCGAGAAGGCAGGGGCTTCATTCAACGGAAGTTTCCAGGGTGTCTACTACGTGCATGGCACAGCTCATGATCCACCCAGGGGTGATAAGACCACAGTGGATCTCAGCGCCCGCTCCCTGCGCCGGTCAACACATGGCCCCCAGGGAGTAGGCACGCGGTAAACACGGGCACCTTGCATGACTCACTTCTCACCCCGTTTTCTTCCTCCCACACCTCCTGGATGAGTGAGTACTGCCTGCTTTGGAATCCAACTGGGACCGAAATAACAAAAAAGCTGCCACCCCACTCCAAGCTCTTCCTCCAACAGTAAAGATCCCATCGACGGGACACCATGCCAGCTTTACCTATGGAGGCTCAGTCCCAAACAGTTGAGGGTGACCAGCGCGCGGGGGCTGCCACTCCTGGTCTTACATTGTGAGAGCCGGAAGGGACTTTCGGAGGTATATTCAGGCAGGAAAGAAAACTGACTCCAACCTATGAGGCAAGTCTCATTTCACAATCTCGTGCCCACTCAGGAAGCATATAATGTCTTTGCAAAGTGTGGCCATTTGCATTGTGTTCGCCCACACCACCCCTGCAAGAAGCCATCCAAGTGGATGATTAGAGCTGGGCACAGAGGCATTTAGCAAACACTTGTTGCTTGATAATCAATGCACATGGTCCTTGCCCACTCACCTATTAGAATAAAACCTACAGATGATTTCCGTTTGTGCTCAGAGTTCCACTGACTCCATGGGACCTAACCCTTTACACAGCTACACCGGTTCTGTCCAGACTGCCCATCCCTGTAACCCTCAATGTCCTGCTGCAACCACAGGCTCCCACTGTCCCCCCTGACCCCCAACACAAGCCTCACACAAACCCCAGCATGGCAATGCTTCCTGTGCTAACCTGTCAGACTCACGTAAAAGCGTCTGCAAAAGGGCAGAGAATGGGATGCATTTTAAGGTCCCTCTTGGAACTGATGCTTCATAACTATTGACTAATGAATTGTTTCAGCCTAAATTTTTTATTCTCTTGCTTGGTCCCCTTTCATAATCTCCCATTTCCAAGTGCATTCATAAAGTATCTTCTTGACTTTGTATCTGATGCCACCTCTCACCTGCCACGCCTGATGCAAAACCACAGGGCTCCCTCTGAACACAGAGCTGAGACTCCCCCACAGAACTAGGCACGGAAAATACACGCATGAAGCTCAACTAATTATTAAAAAATAATTGAAAGTAGTGGCAACCTTGGCTCCACCTAGATGTGTTCAGGCAGGAAGGCAGGGCTTTCATGATTTTTTGAAAGACAACAGGTATCTGGATGTTTATTTAAAAAACCTCCCAATTTTTTAATGTTGGCAACTAATTGAGCATTTTTAAGCACTGTGTACATAGTTCACAAATGCTTTTGTGAACAGTCTCTAGCTTAAAGACAATCCAGCATGTGGCATCTACTCTACTGTCTCTTTGCAGGATAGTTCACTCCAGCGGTCCTGATTCTGCCTGACCATGTCACCTCCCCCATCCTCCCCACCCCAAGACATTATAATGCCATTTCTCTAGGACTTCGATCATCACAGATCAGGTTTTTATTTTTACATTTTTCTTTAAATTGAGAGGAGGTCTTGCTATGTTGCCCAGGCTGGCCTTCAACTACTGGACTCAAGCGATCCTCCCGCCTCCACCTCCTGAGTAACTGGGATGACAGGCACATGCCACCGCAGACCAGCAGCTTTCAATAAGAAGATTTCAAACCAAGTAAATGTCATTCCTTATGAGTACACAATTCACAGTCAACCTGTACTTTCTTTGGGCTTTAATTAATTAATATTAGCGGGTGTGGTGGTGAGCGCCTGTAGGCCCAGCTACTCAGGAGGCTGAGGCGGGAGGATCACTTGAGCCAGGAGATTGAGACCAGCATGGACAACATAGCAAAACCCTGCCTCAAAATAATAATAATAATCATAAGTATTGGTTGACCTAATGCCTGGCAGAGATCTATCTCTTCATATGGAAGCTCCTTTATGTTCTCAGATCCCACTGGGCTGTGCAGTATAATAAATGGAGTGACTATTCACTGGCACATGCTTCCTAACTAAAGTCAAGGTGAGTTAGGACACCCCAGTCTTAAAATCTCCAGGGAAGAGAAAAACAAAAGAAGAAACTTTACAACTCCTCCAAACCTCTAGGGCCTGACCCTTTTCACCTGGACTCTAAGTTCCTCAAAGGCAAGGATGTTGTTCATCTTATCCTGATGCCAGAGCTCTGAGCAGCATGTAAAAATGAAAAGCATAAGCCCCAAATTCTTTGGCTTAGCCTTACCTAGAAACGAAGTTGAAACCAGAGCCCATGAGTGCTTTTAAAAAAAAAAAAAAGAGCAAAAAAAAAAAAAATGCTGAGATCAAAGCAATTTTTGAGCTATTGACTCAAAATCTTTGAAATGATAAGACCTGCCACTGCATCTTGTTATACAGATAAGAATAAAGGCTGGGATAAAAGTTACCCTGATGATGTAGGAACACAAACATCAGCCAGGGGAAGGGCCTTTCTCGGCAGTTTTATACTCATTCTAAATCCTGTCATCATAAAACTGAGTTATTTGTCTTCAAGTCTTTCTTCCATGATATTTTACAACAGTTGATGGCTACATAACCTTTAACCTTGGGACTATAATGTATGTTTACCTGTTCAGAGAAAACTCAATTTTTTTCATTGTATTTCTGTAAGAAAATTGCATTCAGATTGCTCTTCAGCTTTATAATATTTGATCCATTGACTATGGCTCCACCCATTTCATTGTCACTAAGTGTCCTTGCAAGTAAAAACTGGGTGGTGACCACTGGAAAACACTTAAAAAGATAAAGACAAAATTTTTCCTCTTTCTCAATAGCAGATTCCACTTCCACAGGTCTGTGGTGGGATCTGTGCATTGGTATTTTGTGACACAGCCCACTCCCTAGGTGTTTCCGATGCTCACTACAAATTTGGGGATCAGTGAATCAGGCAGAAGGACTCCCCAGCCAAGGCGTCTAAAGAACCGTTTCTGAAGGATGCCAAGTCACAGACTCACCCACCATGCCCACACATGCCTGTTTTTAATAATACTTTTATTGCAATATGATCTGCATGGCATAAACTTCTCTCTCTAAAAGCATATAATACAGTATTTTCTGGTATATTCACAGAGTTGTATAACCTTCACCACTATCTAATTTTAGACCATTTTCATCCTCTCAAAAAGAAACCCCATTCCCATTAGCAGCACTCTCCACTCACCCCTGCCCAGCCCCTGGCAACTGCCACCCTACTTTCTGTTTCTGTGGGTTTTCCTATCCTAGGCACTTCTTATAAATGGAATCATACAGCACATGGCATTTCGTGTCTTAGCTTCTTTGACTTAGCATGATGTTTTCAAGGTTCACCCATGTTGTAGCCTGTATCAATCAGTATTGCATTCATTTCTGTGGCTGAATAATATTCCATGGTATGGATATACCATATTTTGTTTGTCCATTCCTCAGCTGATAGACATTTGGGGTGTTTGGCCATTATGAAGGATGCTGCTCTGGACAGACACGCATGGCTTCTGTGTGAACGTGTGTTTTCAGTTCCCTTGGGTGTAGAAGTAGGAGTGGAATGGCTGGGCCATATTTTACAGGTTCCCTTTTGTTGCACTTCCATATCTGAACGATGTGCTGCTAATCGGTGACTCCATCTAACAGCCAACGAGGGACACTCACACATTGTTTAACAATAGGCAGTCTTCTGCAAGTAACTCAACTCTCTACGACAGAACAGAGCAAACAATAAAATCTGTCTCTTTTGTCTTTCCACTTTTATGGGTCTTCAACTCACTGGCCGTGTGAATGGCTCTCTAACTCACCTGCCTTTACCACAAACGAGAGATTACTGGTCTTAAAAACTGGGGGAAAATGAGGGGTGTGTTATGCACTTAAGTATTACCTAAATATAATGAATTCAAATGGATGCCTTGGAAGAGAAAACAAAACCCACACAGAAGCAGATTAATACTAAGCTTTAAGACCTTGCATTAAGAGTCCATTAAAGAAAAATAATAAAGCCAAAATGAGGCTTTATATAAATTAGGCTGGCACACTCACTTGCACACACTCTCTCAAACACACACACACACACGTACACACAGTGCCTAATGTTATCAACCAAACGTGCCAAATACAAACATCTTTTTAGTCTCACATTTGTCTAACACAGATGGACAGAAGAAAATAGATGGGTGTTTTTGGACGTAGAACCTTCTCAGGGCAACTTTTATTAACAGGGAATTATCAGGGCTGTGCTGTTCTACTTGGGGAGTCAGAAAAGGATCCAATTATTTGTAACAAAGAAGAACTCAAAGAATCCTTTGTAAAAGTGTTCTAACTGGAAAACTTATCTAGAAACTCACATTAGTTCCTGGTGTAATAAAGTTAAATGGGAATCCACTCATTTAAAGAAAAATTAAAATAAGAAATCAAGAAAATTGCTATTTGGCAAATGAACCCCAAAGCTCAAATCCCGGTTTAGTCCTTCAAGCTTAACTCACAAACATAATAAAACATTTACAGACATAGATTCTTTGTCAAAAGAGCTTACGACCAGTTACAGATTCCTTTGTTCCTTTTCCACTCCCACCGTTTCACTTGACTAGCCTTAAAAAAAAAAATATTAAGAACAATTCCCAGCTCTCCTGGGTTTAGGTTGATGCTCTAACAAAATGAATAGGCTTCCCTTAAAATAATTGTTATTTCAGGTAATTTTCTAAACTGTTAACTCAGTTATTCTTATTTTAAATCAAGTGACCACCACCCATGCCCATCCTTCTGAATATTGAGGCTAAAAAGAAAAAGATCAGAAGCCTGGGGGCCGGTCACAGCCTGGCCTATGAGTGGCAAGGTAACTCAGAGCCAGTTCCCTTACCGCACGGGGACTCCACCTCCATATGTGTGAAATGGATGGGGTCTATTTCTTAGACCAGAGATCATCAAACTTTTTCTGTTAAGAGCCAGATAGCAGTAAATAGTTTTGGTTTTATAGGCCACGTGGTCTTTACTGCAACTACAGACACTACTCAACTTATGATGGGATTACACCTCAATATGCCCATCTAAGTTGAAAATGCATTTAATACATCGAACCTACTGAACATCATAGCTTAGCCCAGCCTACCTTAAATGTGCTCAGAACATACCCATTAGTCTACAGTTGGGCAAAAACATCTAACACAAAGCCTATTTTGTAACAAAGTGTTGACTACCTCATGTCATTTATTGAATGCTGGAATATAGCTTCTACTGAATGCATATTGCTTTTGTACCATCGTAAAGTTGAAAAAAATTTTAAGTCGAACCATTCTAAGTTGGGTACCATCTATATGCAACTCTGCCATCACAGTGCAAAACCAGCTGTAGATATACGTAAACAAAAGAGGACAGACAGCTGTGTTCCAATGAAGCTTTAGTTACCAAAATAATCTCTGAGTTGAATTGGGCCCATGGGCCGTAGTTTGCCAACCTCTGCATTAGATGATTTGGAAGGTTCCCCCCAGGATGACCATCAAGTAAGAGTCACTGAAACCTACTTTTATGAGTGATCAAGTCATTAGGGTCTGACACTGGTGCCAAACATGCACCACAGCACTCAGTTCTAGAAGAGTCTCTGCATTGGACTCTTCCTCACGTTTCCATCAATAGCAACCTTCTATTAATATTCTGGTTGGTATTCTGCTCATGTTCTGTTGACCACCCACCTTGGGCTTCAAAGAAGCATCACTCTGTTGGGGCTGGAATCAAGTTTTCTGAGAGGCTTCTGGGAGTCAGACGATACAACCCAAAAGTGCAGGGAAATAGCTCTCCAAGAGGAGAAAGCTTGGCCAGTGGGAAACAGAAGACAAGAAAGAGGTGAGCAGATAAAACATCTCTGCTTCCTCGTGGACTCCAAGTGCCCCCTATGGCTCCTCTTTGTCACCCTTCTAGAGAAGTGAACACACCTGCTGAGTGACCTGCCTGGTCTCTCTGCATTTCATGGTCAAACACTAGCCAGCATCACTGGCTTCTTCCTTGGCCTGCTTTCCCCTTCATACTCATCCTCACAGCTCTGGGCTGACACCTCCTAAATAAGGTGTTAACACTTAACCCTTGCCTCAGGCTCTGCTTTCTATCAAAAAAGGGCTAAAATACAACCACAAATGATCCTTTTTCCTTAAAAATAAAAGACGTAGATAAAATAAATGAAACTACTAGATTTAGAGTGTACAAAGATAAATAAATGCAAGGTGAGATACTGACTCATACATTAAACGAAACTAATCTTGGACTTCAATACCGGCTTCAAATACTCCTACAATGTCCAAATGGTAAAATGTAGCCTAGACAATATCTAAAAGATTGGCATCTCTCCAAAAAGAACCTGAGTACCTGTGACCATATCACTGTCAAGTGATTAAGCATGCATACCTGGCCTTCTGATTATAAATGGAACAAACAATGTTGTGCTGTCTCTCTTAAAATGCAATCATCTGTTGTGTAAGTAAGAGGTCTCTGCTATGGTCGGAATGTCTGTGTCCTTCCCAAATTCACCTGTTGAAATCTAATCCTCAGTGTGACAGTGCTAAGACAAAGAGCCTTTAGGGGGTCATTAGGTCATGATAACCCTGGTGGGATTAGTGCCCTTAAAAAAGAAATCAAAGGGAGCTTGTTTGCCCTTTCCACCCCGTGAGAATGCAGCAAGAAAACAGCCCTCCATGAACCAGAAAGCAGACCCTCGCCACACACCAAATCTGCTGGCATTGACCCTGGACTTCCCAGATTTCAGAACTGCGAGCAATACATTTCGCTTGTTTATACATCACCCAGCCTATGGTACTGTGTTATAGCAGCTCACACAGACTAAGACAGTCCCCTTAACACTAGAGGCTATTGGTAACAGCTCACTCTCCATGAACTAAACACAATCCCAACTTTTAGCAACAGAGTCAACTTTTGGTGGGAATGGAGCACTTTCCTAGAGAGTACAGGACAAGCAATTTCCTGATACCAGAACCCCTAGAGTTCCTGGGGCTGAACTGAAGGCCACTTTGCACGATGAAATGCCCTTGAGAGCCACAAGCTGTGGGGGAGTAAGTGAGATGGGGACTTCCCAAAGTCTCACGGAGCATGCTCTGATGGCGTTGGTGAGTTTACATGAAAGCAGCGGTGTTACTGCATTAGCTTACCCACTGAAACTTCCTGCTAACCATCTGGCCCAACATGGTTTACTAAATAATCCGTGCATTTGCCCAGTGATTTAAAATATCACCCCAACCCATGAATCTGATCTGTATTTCAGTCTGTCTCAGACTTCCCCTCCTTGAGGATCTTTTCTCCTTTACCTTTTATGACACTACCTCCTCCTAGGTTCCTCATACCTCGGACAATTCCTTCGAAGTTTCTTTGGCCACTCCCTTAAACCTTGTGCTGCAAAGCTCCCTCCTACAGGCTTGCCCTGGGTGATCTTCTGCATCCTCATGACTTCATCTTCCTGCTGATGAAATGCACACCCTGGACCACCAGGTGTGGTTGTACAGGTTGGTCACTGCACAAGGGGGCAAGGATGGATGAAATCTACTCTGCTGTCTGCATGCCAGGCCCTGTATCACATGGCTCCCCAAGCTCCCATCTCTAGCCTAGATGTCCCCCAAGTCACCAATCCATTTATGCAAACATGCCAGCCATCTCTCCCTGAATGTCCCCCAAGAACTATACACTCAACATGGACTCATTTTCTCCCTTCAGAACTGTATCCCCCATTTTCACTGCATGGCTCCATCACACGAGGCAGAAAACCAGGAGGAATCTGAGCTCTCCCTGCCCCTGACTTGCCACATCCTGTCTGACATATTCTACCTCCTCCACTCCAGCCACTGCTGTAGAATTGGAGTTTGACCTCATTATTTCTCTTCTCATTTAGTCTGTCAGGCTCCATGCTTACTGGCCTTAAAGACTTCACTCTGCTGCACAGTAACCTGGCCACAATACTCTGATCATGTCATGCCACTGCTTGGAAACTTTCCAGGCTTCCCACTGCCCACAGGATACAGATCCAAACCCTCAAAATGCCTCGGGGGCCTTTCATAGCTCAGACCCCCCTGACTCTCTGCTACCTCTTGTTCCTTACCAATGCCACACGACACATCAGCCTTTCTCTTGCTGCCCTGCCTTTGCTCGTGCTGAAACCTGTGCTTGGGATGCCTGAATTAAGAGGCCCCTCCTCAAAGACGTGGTTGATACCCAGATGGAGTTTACCAACCCCTTCCTTGAGCCTCCAGATTTCCATGCTAATATCCATAGCACTTACAGGTTTATATGTTTCTCTGGCCCCATTAGAACTGCAGTCTCTGAAAGCAGAGACGGCATCTTGTTTGATTTTGTGTCCCCAGAGCCTGGCACAGTGGCCAGCACCCTGACAACCTCATTCATAAATCCTCAATGGATGTGGAAATAAGCTGATTAGCCGGAGCAAGGTAATGCAAATGTAAATTAGACTTTCAACCGGTTATGTGCGTATGTGGTGTGAAAATGGGGCCAGAACACCTATTACGCCCAAGCGCTCGCTGGGAAAGAAGAAATGAGGGATTGAGGGAGGGAAACTGGAACTATCTGGAAAGAAGGCAGACAGACAGACAGACAGACAGAGAGGAATGGCCCGCTCAGAACAGGGACCACGTTTCCTGGGCAGTGGGCCTGGCGTGCCCATGAACTGCTGCCCGGAGCGGGGAGGAAGAGGCTTTGGCAGGGGGTGGGCAGGGAGGTGCCGGCGGCCGGCCCGCAGGGAGGAGGCACAGCCTCAGACCTCCGTGAGTCTGGAGGTAAGAGAAGAATGAGTGGCTATCCGATAGACACTTTCCTGCAGAAAGGCAGTCAGATTCAAAACCATAAAAACACCAAATAAAAACAGGTCTAAGAAAGGATTCCAGGGGAGAGGCAGAAACACAGCAGCTCCCTTCTCTTTAGGACTCAGAGCAAAGTCCCTACTGAGACGTTCGAGGCCTGCACGAAACGTGACTGACTCCTGGCCATCGGCAGCGCATCTCCCATCCCAACCCCTTCCTCGTCCTTCCCATCCAGCGGAAAGGTACCACTGCTGCCTCCTCCAGGAAGCCTCCCCTGACTCCCCAGGGTCTGTCACGTGCACTTAAAACACCCTGGACTTCTTCACAGCCCTTCTCATGACTGTAATCAAATAGGTATTCATTTAAAACCTGCCTCCAGGCAAGAAGATAAGTACTTTGAGGGCGAGGACTGCTTTGTCATCTCTAGCATCCAACACTCACTCTGCCTGGTACATACGTGAGGCTCAATGAGTATGTGTTGAATGAATGATTCAGTCAAACAAACAGGTAAACAATGAATGAAACAACTAATGAATAAAACTGGCTCATATCTAGAATGAAAGACCACGGAGCTGGAATTACCCTCAGCGTACAAGAAAAGGAGAAGGCGGCTAAGCAGGGTCGGTCCTCCTGGAGCCGAGAGCTGAGTCAGAGCAGGGTCCAACCACGGCCTGCGGGCCAGCCTGGCCCTCCCCCATCATCACATGGGCAGTGCACTCGCCAACTAAGATCATCTTTTATATAGTCGAACAATTGAAAAAGAATCAAAAGGAGAATATTTCATAACATGTAAAAGTTATCTGAAATTCACATTTTGGTATCCATAAAGTTAGTTTTATGGGCTCACTGACACTCATTTGTTTACCCACTGTCTGTGGCTGCTTTCATGCTACAATAGTAGAGTTTTTAACTTGAAAGTATATTATTCTCTAATTTTTTTAAAAAAGATTTTGAAAAAAGATGCTGATTTTAGACAGCCACTTTTTCTTTCCTACGCTCCCCTTGGCAATAGAGTAGCTAATTCAGGACAAGAACGGATCCAAATTCTTGTTGATCTCAGGATCCTGTAGGCTAAATTCTGCATTTTGTGGACGTAGATGGGGTGCTGCATATAAACACACTCTCTTCTGAAACCTCAAGTCTCGGGTAACAGTGCAGAGCTGCTCATGTGTTTGTTTTGAGGAAGCATAAGGTTAGAATGGTCAGAAACAGTCCCACTTCCCTTTTCCTAGAAACTCTGACACTTCTTCGACTAGACCCCCTCTTTAGAGCCCAAGGGGGGTCAGGTTGCCAGGGGATATGAACAAGCCAGCAGCCCAGAGTGGCAGCTGTCAGCTGCCTTCTTTGTGTCTCTCCTTGCCAGCAGCTGCTCCTGTCACCAGGACCCCTCCCGGTGCAGGCTCCTAATCATGAGACATATTCGAGATCCCCTCGGGTGGGCAGAGGTGGCCATGAAGTCAGGTGGACACAGGTGAGAGAAGGGAGAGGCCAAGGCTGAGCCAGCAGGTGGATTTGGGTAGAATTTGACTTTCTGCCTTGGCAAGCACGTCTATGATTTCTACCAAATTCATCCTTCCTTGGTTTTAATCCTGTCACTTCCCTCATGGTAATATCCTCAGGGAGTCATGGAAGACACTGGGCTATCAGCTGGTTTGGCTGCCCTGCCCAAGACCACAGCCTGCAACAGTGTCCCCTGCTCGCCTTGCTGCAGACCCTGCCACACTATGCACCGCACTTTATAAACCATCCCCAGCTGATATCCAGGGATCCCAGGGTCGTTCGAGGGCCTGGGAAACCCATCATGATTGTGGGCACTGAGGAGTGGTCCTACACAACTCGGACATGCACGTGGAACCTGTGTTGTCTGATGGGATAAATAATCCACAAGTAGTCCCAGCATTTCCCAAAGAACATTCTGAGAAATACCAGCCAGTGAGATACTTAAGAGAAGAAGATGTTGTGCTGAAATTAGGGAAACCTCACATTTGCAATCCCTGTTTCAGAGCTGCAGTATCATTAGTACATTCAAAGTTCCAAGAAATCATGCAGTAGTTTAACCTGGTTACCTTGATTTAAACAGCTGTTGACCATCGAACCTTTTGCGAGCCCACTGCCCAAGGCAATGAGACTGTGTCCAACACAGATGCCCAGCGTGGGTGTGAGGTTCCGAGGATGACCACACCTCGAAGGGCAGCCTTCCCTCTGAAGATAACTCCCAGGACCACAGACCCAGTTTGGGACCCCTACCACTCAGCACTGTGGGGACAGCAAGACTCTACTGCAGCCCCTGGGTACAGATTGATGAAGAAAGAGCCCCAAAACAGAGGGGTGGGGGAGGGAGGAAAAAACTGCCCCTCCAGAGAGACAGAGCCCCGGGGGCCGTGCAGGATGCTCCCCCGAATGGGACTCACCATTGGTGGTCGTGTTGACATAGTAGCGCCGGCCCTGAGGGGACAGGTAGCTCTGCCAGCCAGGTGGAAGGACGACAGTCTGGCTTTCTTCTCCTGGCGGAGGGGGTACCATTCCAGGCTTCTGTTGGGGAGGAAAGAGAAGATCACATCCATCTGGCATTTTTGCAAGTGTTTTTAAACCAGGAAGTCAGGGGCTGGTGAAGGCACCCTAGAATAGCTGGACGTTGGAGAGTGCATGGCCCACACACCCCCTGGGGGAGTCACAGGCAGCACGTGTGTGATCTCAGGGGCTGCATGAGCATGAGGGGTGAGAAGCACCTGTGCTTTCAGGGCCACTGCACCGGGGACAGCTTCCCCAGGAGCACAGAGGGAAATGCCAGGCAGCTAACAGAGCTGGACTTTCTTCTAGTCAGCCCCTAGAACATCACTCACGGAGGTGCTGCACTTTCCAGGGTCCCTGTCACTTCCACCAGCTCCTGCTGTGGAATCTGAGGACTGAAATTCCCGGGACCACCGAGCACAGCAGCAGACAAGCCCCCGGGCCTGCTGTGCAAACCCTGCACAGGTAATTCATGCAAGCCGCTGCAGAGCGAGACGCAAAGCGTTCTATCGCAATTCCCGAGAAGCCAGGAAGAGCTACAAGCAGCTTGTCTCATCAAGTGTCCAAATCCCTCTGGCAAATAGACCTAGCACTCGGGGACAGAACAGACACCGGCTTTCCATTATATGCACTTACATGCAGTTTAATTGTTTAACCATGTGCATTACTTTTCATTTTAAAAAATCAGAGATAAATACATATGACATATAGAGACTACAAATAGACACAGATGCAAAAACAGTAGTGCTCCCCAGGCAGTGGGCTTATGGGCAATTTTTATTGTTTTCTTTCTATTATCTGCTCCCTCTAAATTTTCCCCAATAAACCCAAAAATAAAAGTTATTAGCTAAAGAACATTTAAAAATAAAGACAGAGGGTCCGAGTTAGCCCACACAATCGCTTGTGCCTTTTGAAAACAGTAAGTCGACTCAAATCAGAATTTGAGCCCCACGGAGAAAGTGGCTGTGAATTTCTCAGCACAGCCAGGGCCTGTTCGGAAACGTTGCAGGTAATCAGCTCCCCAGTGTCCTCAGCATCCCCCAGCCGTGAGCACCCATAACGCCTGCTTTGGAAGACAAGACAATAGACTGAGAGGGAACAGTAGAGACACAGCTCCCAGGCTGCTCCCCGGCTTCGTGAGGGCTGCAAAAACACGTGGTGCGCTGCGAGTCAGAGGGGGAGGAGTGAACCCGAGCAAGCCACTCCTGGGATTTTGAGTAAACACGGCCCCGCTTCGGCCCTCTGTGTAGCCGAAGTGTGTGTTTCATTATGAATTTTCACAACTTAATTAAAAGATTTCCCCTATGCCCTGGATGTGTCTGTCTCCTGCTAACCCACAGCGCTTCTTTCATCCTGCAGGGAAGACTGTCTTCTAAGCAAGCAGGTGAAGCCAGGTGGACAGCAGCCAGGCCCGTGTCCCCCTAGGCTCCCAAGCTGCTATTTCATTAGCAGACCAGGTCCACTACACACAAGCACACACCTGAGCAGGTTTACCTGGGCCTCACACACTGCTCTGGCCTTTGCTGGACTTGAAGAGGGCCCAAACCCACACAAGACAAATAGTCCTATAATGAGTAAAGTGTGTGAGTGCATGCGTGTGCATGTATGCATGTGGCGCATCCTATGTACAGAAGATGCACATTTTGGCCAGTGGGGTTAGGGGTGGGCATGGAGGGGGCAAGAGGGTTGAGAATGAGTATTTGATTGAATAGAGAAGTATCCTAGAACCACAGGGGTAAGATGCCAGGTAGCCTCTCCTTGAGTGAGATATTTTAGTTTCTTCTTTAATCAAATACGGTTAGGCTAGACTGGTGTTTGTCCAAATAACCGGGAGGGAATGAGAAGTTGTAAAAGGGTGTTAAGAAGGGTCAGAGGCTGACATGGCCAGAAATGGGCTGCAGAGAGGGGGACCCGGAGGCACAGCAAAAACAGGCTTCAGGCTCAAATAGCCTCAGTGCCGGTCCTGACGCGGCCACTTGGCAGCCACGTGACCACAGGCAAACGACTCACTCAACCAGGCTGTTGTGCATCTGTAAAGCGGAGCATAACTCTACCAGTCCAGGAGTGGAAGGCGTTTGGGAGATCGACAATAACAGGCCTGGCACCTAGGACAGTGCCTGTCCCCAGGAATGCTCGCGGATGGGGGTTCCCGATGGAAGGCGGGGTGCTCCACAGCCTCTGTCCATGGTGCTGTGACGTTCAGGAGAGTGCGCCGACATGTGCCCCAGCCTCACCATCACTGCCCCTGAAGTGTCACCATCAACAGTCACTTCTCTGACGTTTCTGTTTCCAAGACTGCCGGGACTTGAAGTGCTAACCCCTGCTGGGGAGGTTAACACCTTAAGATGTTGGCTAACGTGCTCTGGGGAGGAGGCTGGCAGTGAGGAGGCCAGCAGCGAGGAGGCCACTCACTACAGGACTGGAGACCGAGTGAGCAGTGCCCTGCCTATGAAAGGGCAGTCTTGATGCCCGTTCCCTGGCCAGATGCATGACCCTTTCCTCTTTAGAATCACTCTGGGCGATTTATCTAAACAGCCCTGTTGGTCAGAACATGTGAGGACCCTGACAGTCCAGGGGATGCAATAGCTGCTCTGAGGTCTCCCCGACTAGGAAATGGGGGACCCTACAGAAGGTGGGAAGCACCCCTGGCACTGAGCTAGGAAGGGCCACGAGGTGCCGGAAGAGGGGAGAAGGGGGGCACCCGCCAACCAGGCCTGTTTTCTTCCTCAGCCCATGTGGCAAAGGCGGCCTCCCCATCCCTCCTGCGTGGCCACGGGTCCAGCTCTCTACCGCTGGCTCCCCAGGCAGCCGCAGTCCCTTTGCCTGTCACCCCTTCAGAAAGATGTGCCTCCTGGTGGCTTCCCTGAACAAGTCAGGAGTCAGAAGATGGGGAGAAAACCGGGTCTACACCCAACCTTGTTCAGACAAAAACTGGTATATGATGTTCATCATTCATTATAGCCAAAAAGGTGAAAACAGCCTGAATGCCCATCAACGGATGAACAAAATGTAGTACAGCCATACAGTGGAATATTATTCCAGAAATAAAAAGAAAAGAAGTGCTGACGCTTGCTACAGCACACACCTTGAAAACATCATGCTAAGTGAAAGACACCAGACACAAAAGGTCCCATAGTGGAGGATTCCACTGATATGAAATGCCCACAGCGGGCAAAGCCATTGAGACAGAAATAGATTAGTGGCTGCCCAGGGGCCAGGGGAAGGGGGAAAATGATAGAAGTTTTCCTTTTAGGGGGATGACAATGTTCTGGAACTAGATAGTGGTAATGGTTGAACAATACTGTGAATGTATAAATGTCACTAATGGTAAATTTTTATGTTCTATGTATTTTACCAGAACATAAATTTTTTTAAAAAAAAATATGTGGTGAAGGCATAAATTAGACCTCCCCACCTTCAGGCCCTCATTTAAGAGGACAAAGCACCAACATTACCTCACCCTTTGTGGCCATGGAGGGGCAGGAGCAGTCAGCCTCCTGCAGAGCTGCTCCCCGCCCCAGTCACCAACAGGATACAGTGTGAATCACTACCCAATAATTAAGGTCTCTCCCAAAGTTATTCTTCTGATTAGTTTCCTTCCAAATTAAATCCTTCCCTTCCCTTCTTTAGTCCCGCGGCTTTTTCCCTTCAATTCTGTCACCTCTTTCCCATGGGAATAGGAATGAAAAGCAAAGGTGACACAAGCCAAGGAGGTTGGGGACCCCACTTAGCAGGGGAGGGGGTGGAGGAAATGAAAGTGATTTCCTCCAACTCAGAAATTCTTCACCTAATGCACAGGGTGTCTTTGAGAGAATTACAAAACACTGCCTCTTCCTCTGGAAGGGGCCATCCCTCAGCAAGAGTGCAAGGCCGGGTTTCCGTCCCTTTCCGTCCTTCCTCATCCAGGCCCCCTTATTTAGTAGACAACCTGCTCAACTGTATGTGGAAGCCCTACCTCTAGGAATCTAAGCTATACACCCAATATAGGTGCATGTATGTGCACATACACACTCTATTTCATATGTAATATTAAGAGGTTTCTAGATCACTTCAGAACCCTAGTCTAATAGGTACTCAAGAAATATCTGAATCAGATCCCACTTGCACCCATCAATAGTAACTTTTGCCAGTTATCAAATGTCTACAGTGCACCAAGAACTGGGCCAGGTGCTTTAGACAATTAGCTAATCTTTACAACACGCCTGCGTCACACATGGCATTTGTTCACATTTTAAAATGAGAAATCTAAGATTCAGAGGGTTTAACAACTTGCCCTGTGTAGCATGGCTAATTACATGGTAAAAACAAACTACTGTAGAATATTAGCTTTGTTCTAGAGACGTCTGTCCATCACCTAAAACCAGGCTACATCTCTCCCCAGCCACACATAATCAGCTCCATCTCTTCACTGGGACCACCTAGCATCTCAGCTCCCACCTAAGGAGGATGACAACTCACGCCTGATGCTCCTGCCTGTGTTACAGTCCCCAAGTGAGCATATATGCCTTCCCAGGAGATGTACAAAAATATCACCACCCGCGTTCAAGCCGTCACGTTCCCTAGCTGTAGACTGTCTTCCTTGTCTCCTTATTTAAAACAACACAACCAAAAAAATTTTCCTCTTAATGGTGGCCATTGATTCCCCAATTAAAAAAAAAAAAAGGCAGGCAAGCAAAGTCACCTAGAGATTAAAAAACAAATCTCCCTACAGCAGTGTTTCTCAAAATGTGGCCACTCTGGGACACCTATCAGTCACCTGGATGTGAGCTGAACTGCACATTCTCAGGCCCTGATCCAACCACCAAATCAACCTGCAGCCTGGAAGTCTGCATTGTAACAGATATCCTGGGTGAGTCCTATGCTCAGTGTCCTCTGGAACCATTCCGTTGCCGCTCTAGAGGCAGCAACTGAGAGGAAACATCACTTCTGAAATGAAAACCAAGATCATAAAATTTTTATAAGCATGATTTGTCAAAAAGGACAGTGTTGAATTGCATGGTTACTTATTAAAGAACAGGATCCTGTCCCCTAGCCCCCAAACCCTTCAAATGGACTATTTTAGAGAGACTCGAGTTGTCTCTGCAGCCTCCAGGCAGTACCAGCCCCTCTGCTCTGCCCCCAACAGCCTTCACCATTCCAAGTTCAAATTCAACGCAGTGCCACCTCCACCTACAGGAGGGACTCTTTCCCTGCTCCGGAGGCTTCCAGGAGCACCTGACTCTTACCTTCTCCTAAAGCTGTGAGCAAACGCAACTTGCGAGGTTAACGGGTGGTCTCCAGACACTTGCGTTAGCAGCCAGATCAGACAGTTTTAAGGTCTCCCACTCTGCGTCTTCTCACACCCAAGACCCAGAAGCAATAGGAGCTCTAAAGAAAGGCATATCCACAGGGCCCCACACCCCTACTCCCCACACACCCAGATCTATATATAACATCTCTGAAGTTGTCAGCCTAACGAGCCACTTTCTGGCAGACCCGTTGCCATGGCAATGCTTGCTAATGAGCCCAGTGCCGTGATTGGCACTGCTTGAAGGCTCCTCCACAAAGGACTCTCCAGCAAGTTCTCCCTTCCCCAACCAAGTCAGCAGATGGACACCCAGAAGCAGCCAGGGCATCGGGGTGTGCCTGGGAGCCCTCAGGCCCTGGGAGCCACTTCATTACTTCTGCAGCCTGAGTAGTCCTAGAGCGGCCCCCACTGCCAGCTCTGACTCAACGGGGATCAACCAATTACCGACAGGGCTGCACGGGACCACCAGGGAGACCAAGACCCGGCGGGGCTGGAGACTGGCAGGTCACTTCCACCTCACGCCTTTCTGCTGGACACCTGTTTAGGGTGGGCAGACTCCTACACAGAGCTGGGAACAGCTACCCAAGGTGACTATGGGTTAAGACACAAATCAAGAACAAGGGCCCCACATCCCACAATGACGTCACCAGCCTCAGAGTCTGTGTCTGTAAGAACACCAGGCATCTTTCCTGTGTCTCACAGGTGAAGTACTATTCTCCCCAGCCCTAGAAGACTTTCTGTCCACATTCAGACATTTTTATGCACAAAAAATAGCTGGGGAGAAAGCAGGGGACCCCTGGCAAGGGCACAGTGCATTCTGGGAGTGTAGTTTTCACAGGCTGTTTTTGTAGGAGACAGGCTGGACCCTGGCAGCATCTTCGTGTTCTTCTAAAGGTCAGAGATTCAGACTTGGCCTGGAGGAGGAGGAGGAGGAGGAAGAGGAGAAGGAGGGAGACCCATCACATCAACAGAGAAATAAGCCGTAAGATTCAGGAAGACAGGCAGGGCCACAGCCCTCTTGCTCACTACGTTAGTCTCAGCACAGGGCAGAGCCCGGAACACTGAATGAATGAATGAATGAATGAATGAAAGAAAACTGAGACTACAGTAGGAACTGGGCTACAGATATGAGGAGGATATTTCACCAAACAGGTAGACAGGAGACAGCAGTGTGGGGGGAAGAGGGTGCGCCCCACCGGCGAACAAATCCCCACTCTTTGTGGATCTGCTGAATGGACTCTGTTGCGGTTTGAAGGTGTCCCCTCCCAAACTGCGGGGTTGCCCGTGTGGTAGGAGCCTTTGAGAGGCGATTAGGTCACGAGGGCTCCTCTCTTGTGAATGTGATGAAGACTCTTATAAAAGGGGCTCCATGCAGCATTCACTAGCTTGCCCTTTGCCCTCTGCCCTCTGCAGTGTGAGGACACAGTGCTCCGCCCCTGTGGAGGACACACAGCAAGGCGCCACCTTGGATCCGGAGGAGGAATCTGCTGGTACCGCGATCTTGGACTTGCCCGTCTCCAGAACAGTGAGAAATAAATTTCTGTTCTTTATAAATTGTCCAGTCTCAGGTATTTTGTTGTAGCAGCACAAACTGGGGGAGACAAGGTAATACACTGTTTCTTTAACTGCACAAAATAGATTGAGGGACAGCATCCAGAAACCTCAAGAGAAACACAAACTTCTAATCATGATCTCATATGGCATCCAGAAGAAACATTTCAGGAAACTGTTTCACAATCTCAATAAATGGAAGGAAGATATGGCATCTGTGTTACAAGAGCAAAAATATCAGAAGGAGAGAACAAAACAAATGCAAAAGAAAAGACAAGTTGGTTTGAAAAAAAAAACCAAAATTATATTAAAAAGGAACGGGAAATGATAACAACTGTAGGGAAATTTCAAAGGTTGTAACAGAAGGAAAATGCACATTGGTTGCAATAAAACATAGAATTAGTATTGCAAAAAAAAAAAAAAAAAAAAAAAAAAAAAAACAACCATGAATTAGTTATGTACAAAACAAACAAGAACTTTTTATTCCCAGAGTGGAAAGGAATTGGGAAAAAATGCAAACGAGAGGATAAAACAGCAAGCTGAGATACAGATAGTGGGTGTTCCTGAAGAGACCAGAAGAAAAGAAACTATAAACGGAGGCTGATATGGGGAAAGATGTCTCTGAGCTGTGCAGCACCGGGCGTCCTACACTGTTCAGGCCAAACAGAGTTCCAAAGACCAACAAGCACACACGCCCTAGCAATGTATTTACACAGCAAAGATAAGGACAGAAGTCTTGTCATCGTCTAAGTGGGAAGACCAGTAAAAGAATAAAAGTAAGGCTGGTCTCAAACGTCTCTGGAACCACATCTCAAAAGACACCTCCAGTGTATTATGTGGAAAATACCAAGACCTTCATCAGTAGCCAAGAAGTCTTCCACGAGTGAAGGCGACAGAAATACATTCTTCTACAGACAAGGACTCAGAAAATACCACTCACACGTCATCCTTAGTAAAAGTACTTGAAAGATGGGCTCCCACTGCCTGAAAGATGGAGACAAAGGAAGGGGAAGAATGAAGAAACCATGGTGCTAAGGACCGAGGCTGAACGCCGAAAGCAGGGTAAGGAAATACATATGAAATTGATCAGGTTATAGAGTCCTGTGCACATGTTGCTATTCTCAATGTATGCTGTCTTTAAAAAATGAAATAACCTGTGTCACGAATTCCACAAATACTGCGAGAAAAGATCAAGAGGCAGGAGAAGCACTGAGACCGTGTGTGAGGATGCAGAGAGAGACACAAGCAGAGCACTGCTCCGCCCTCCCATCCCCACGAGGGAACAGCCTCTGTGTCCTCTTGTCCCTCCCATGGGAGCTATCGGCTACCAACCCAGGGGTCTCCCATCCTCCGTCCTCTGGCATCCGGTGTCCATTCTTGCCTCTTCCCTGGAGACTGACAGGTTCCCAAACAGAGGAACACAACAGAAGAGAAGAGGCCTGGAGGCCACTTGCTCATGTCAGATGACCTCATCCGAGCCCCTGGCGCTGTGTGCCCCACCTCCGCCACCTGTTACTGGGCAATCAGCTTCCGCAGGGAATCTCGAGCCCTGGAATCCACAACGGTGGATGAGTTGGGACCAAAGCACTTTGTGGGTTGAGAGAAAACTCAGCAGGAAGCCGGTCCTTTCCAAAGACCTCATTTGTACCACTGGTGGGCTTTGTAAGCCCTCAAAGAGTTCCCAGAGCCAAAGCTCAGAGAAGCGATCAAAGAAGCATGTGTGGATATTCCTGGTCTGTGTCCAAGCATGTCCACGTCCCCTGAGCACTCTGTCTGGACCCCTGTGTGAGTGCATAGGCTCACCTCCACCTCTCACCATCATGAAGACAAAGGGAGCCATGAAGGTTACCTCTATGTCTTCCATTTTTCTGTCTGCAGAATTTGTCAGAGGTTTTGCTAGAACCCTCTGTGTGTACCCTCAAACCCTTCTTATTAGAAATCACCTGGTTAGCAGGGCTAACTTCATAACAGAAACTTCCCAAATGAGGCTTTAATCCCTTAAATGCAAATGTCTCCAGGACTCTTTCAAACCTGGCACAATCCAGGCATCCTCAGGCTTCACTGCTCAGCATGGAAGGATGGGGTCACAATGGATGACAGCAACAATCCACATCTCACTGGCGTGAACCCCCCATTTGCTCGTGTCGGATGGTCTCCTCCATGCCTCCCTGGGTGAGATCTAAAAGTGCCCAGAGGGTGACTCACGTGGGCTCAACTTCAGTCCCCACAGAGTATCTGCCACGTTATTCCTGACCTGTATCACTTAGTTGGCCCCACCTCCCACTCCATCACTCTCCTCTGTTCACAGAGTGGCAGGAAGAAGCCTCACGCTGGACAGTCACTGGCACCCACCACAAGAGGTTGACATTAGGGCCACGATAGTTTCCTCCCAGCTGCCAGCCGTGGGCCTGGAGGCTGAACCACTTGGGACACTCCAGACCTGTCTAGCTCATGGTAGACCACCCTGGATATCTCTCTGCAAGCCCCCAGTGCCTCCCTGAGGGCCAATCAACTGGGTATGTTTCTCAGGGCTGGGCAGAGAGAGGACACAGAACAATAGCCTCTGTATTTTCCAGCCCTATCAAGCAATGGAGTGATCTGGTTAACCAGGAATTCTGATGACCATAATTACAATGTAGTCCATGCAGCATGGATACAGGAAGTCAACCCTCAAAGAGAAACTTGCTAAGCTGGAAAACGGGGTCTCCATGTTTCCATGATGAAAAGATTTGCAAATGATCCTGCAAACTGCGAGGATGGGCTGGACAGCCCCTCCTGGCTCAGACATCGTTTCACAGCCTTGAAGCGTCTGGGGGAGGAAGGAGGGGAGGGGAGGAAAGAAGCGCCTAGTGTGGGCCTCACAGACCTTCCTGCAGGAGCCCTTACTTCTCCGACCCTGGAGGATGAGATTTTTATGGTCGTTGCATCTGCTGTGAATATGTAAGACGGAAGGGCCAATTAATAGGGTTGTAGGGGAGAAAATGAAGAAACGAGGAATGCTGGATGTGAGCACACGCCGCATATCTGAGATGGCTGGTCCTTTATGCTGGCAGCCTCTGCTCAGTGACACCATGCAGCAAGACAAGGATCTGAGAGATGCCCACTCTTCAGCATCTGTTGGGAGAATCCCAGCACTGATCAACCAGCATAACTGTGCCACTGAATATCAGAGTCTCTTCTTTGGCCTCAGACAGAGATTTGGAATAGGTGTCAAAAGGCCCTGTGGCTGTGTTTTAGGGCCACGGGACTGGTGGTGGGGAAATCCCACAGTTGCTCCTGAAAAACAGAGAACTGCTAGTAGGAAGGGAAGCAGGCGCTTCCTCTCCCACTTGACACCAGGCAGGGCTTGGGGAACCCCAGAGAATGCCCCCACATTTTGTCCCATTTCAAGGTCTCTCTGGTCCTAATTCAACACAATTAAAAAGGGCCAGGTGGTCTGTTCCTGAGAGCTGGTTCCAGCTTCTGGCTTCTAAGCCAAAAACCTGAGTGACTCTGCTCACCAGCTTTTGATTAACAGAGACATTTTATCCAAACTATCCACTTCCTGAGGGGCTGTTGGGAATCTTGCTTCGTTCCCTCCTCCCCCTTGGCTAGCAGTATAAAAATAGCCTGGGCCACTCTGATATCCCACCTCCAACCCGGGACAACACAATCATCAGTAGCAAACACACAGGCCTAGACATAAAGAGACCCGTGTTTCCAGGCAACAGCTGTAATGTGTGCAATTCCTTTAGCCTCTCGGGCCTCTGTTTCCTCATCTGTAAAATGAGGGGGTTGCCAGCTCTCATATGCTGCGGTTCTATGACCCATGCACGGGACATCTTTTGTAACAGAGCCAAAAACCACCACAAGGGAAATTTCAAAGCATTTAAATGTCCAGCTCAGCTTGCAAAAGCAGCAGCCATACAAACAAAAGAGATGACAGGGACCTCCTGACCAAAAAAAACAAAAACACAATCTTCATGAAATATTACCTTTTTTACTGCATTTTCCCCCCAACTGCTTTTGGGCTCTAAAGAGGAAAAGGTGTCAAACTCGTTGGGGCTAGATATGCTTTCGTCTTCTTGAGCAAATCCAACTGGAACTTGGTGGGAAAGAAATGCCATCTGAGACACCGAGAAAGTGAAGCGATCTAACAAAAACTGGAAATGAAATACATGCCCAAAGCAGGATATGAGACTGCGGGCAACAGCTCCGGTCTGTGTGCGGCAGCCGGACACTGGGGATCCTCCTCCCCTCTACCACAGGTCACTGTCATGGCCAATTAGTGCGGAAACGTCCCTGTTTGTGAAAAGAAGGAGTTGGGCTACTTCCCTTAGTCCTAAAGGTTAATGATCTTGAAATACAACCTAGATTTTCTCTGCTAGTGTATATCTATAATGATATCAATTATCCTACTCTAGAAGGCACTTTTGAAGGACCAGCTGTGGACTGGTCGCCTACAACACTCTTCCTCGGGGGCTCCTGGTAGGGTGAGAGCCCCCCTAGATGACTTCTTGGTCAATTTCCCTTTGCAGAGGCGAAAGTCTGGGAACAAGAGAGTTTTGCCAACACTTGGTGTTGCCAAAAAAAAAAGAAAGAGAGAGATAAATACTATATAATACCCTCCCTAGCCTTCCTTTAATATTAAGCTTCGAAGAACCCAAATGCCTCATGCCATTGTCCCTGGCACTTTCCAAAGTTATGGCGCCTCTGAAGGAAACCTCATAACCAAATTTACCAAGCATTCTCTTCCATTCAAAGTGGATTAAGAAGTTCAGAAGTGATCTGAGAGTTGCTAGCTCAACCAATAACAGGCTCAGCATCGCACTCGAAGCAGCCTGCCTACAAGAAAGAGCTTCAAGCCCCAGTTACTACCTGCGGACGCACCAGCGGCACAAGCAGGCTTCCTCTGGGAGTTGGTGCCGTTTTAAAGGAAGACGGACTAGAGCTCATTAGCGCATGAAGGTGGATGCCGCAGACGGCCCACCCGTGCCTGCCATCCAGCTGGCCTTTGTGGGCGCTAGCTGCTGGCTGGAGTGGCCTGTGGGCACCAGAAGAAAACGGAAGTCTTCTCACCATGAGACCCGTTCCAGCTACTCTACACAGCTAACGGCCTGTGCTTCAAGTGATCCTCATCAAAGACCTCTGACTCTGAGAGATGGCTCCTGATTGGTTCTGAACTAGGAGCGCTGAAGGGAAATGAAGCCTAACAGAGGATGGAACAGTTTCCAAGTGTCAGTAAGGGGTGCAATTCTAACCACCCCAACTCAGCTGACACGTCTGGAGCTGCCGCTTCCGAGGCACATAAAGTAGACAAATGGTGACAGCTTGCTATCGAGGTTTGGGACCTGCCACTACTCCATGGCACCGTGCAAAGAATGCAGGATGGGAGTTAGGGCCTGAGGACCAGGCCCGAAGCGGCTGCGGTCTTGAGCAACCCCTTCATCTCTGATGGGAGGCCTCAATTTCCTCATCTCTGAAATACGGAAGTTGGACCAGATGGTCTCTGAGGCTTTCAAAAAAAACCAAATATATGTATATGTATATAGCCTAATAGTGAATAATTCTGAATGTCAGTATTAGTATATATGTTTTAAAGACACGACATTTTTGTAGGAGAAAAAAGTCACATCTGAGTGAAGACACGGGATTTGGAGGCACCTGACCACTCCTGAAATGCTGCCCAAGCCCTGGACACCTGGGATCCTGCCTTGCCCACCACCTCTCTCTCCACAGTGAGTTCTGTCCTGATCGGCCTGTGTCCCTCTTATTCCCCTGAGCCACATGAGTGCTCTGTGCGCCCAGCAACTGGATTTCTGCCCTGGCACCTTGGACTTCCATCTCTGTGTCATGAGGCACGCACCAGAGGTGGGTTCCAGTGGAATCTTTCTAGGCTTGCTAGCAGTTCGCTTCTGGCTGGCCACTCGCGGTGTGCCCCAAACACACAGTCCACTTCAGCTTGGGTGCGTCCCACTAAGAGTCCCTGTACCCCACATTCCCTTTCCCCAAGAGCTTGACTTGGGCTCTTCCCAGCTCCTTGCACGCCCGTCAGTGTTCATCTTTGCTAATCCCTCCATTCCCATGATCCAATCCAGCCAGGATCCACAGCCAGACCTGCCAGAACTCCTTGCCCTCTGCAGTCCGACCCTGGACAGCCGTAACTTGGTCAGAACTTGACCAATTGGTCTGGGCTGCTTACTGCAGTAATTCTCCAAGCTATCCCACCAGCAGGAAGTCCTCTGCAAGCTGGCTAGAAATGCATAGTCCCAGGCCCTGCCCCAGCACCAGGCATGCATTTTAAAAGTCCTCGGACAATTCAGATGCACATTGCTCTTCCAGCTGTGGCCTTTCCTAGGAGGTCAACTGGCCTATTAGAGGCTGTGCCTGGGTGACAAGTGCCCTCTCCCTTCCCCTGGCACTGGGTCAGGACTCAAATGGAAGCCATGCCAAAATCAGAGGTGCTGACTGGCCCAGGGAGGCGGGCAAGTGCATTTGGAGGGAGATTATGTGCAGAAACAGACTAGCCTTTCCATACAAACTGGACCTCTCTCAGCTGTACAGAGCCTCGAGAAAGTCATCAAAATTCTATGCTGACGAGAGGTCCCACTTTCCAAAGAAAGGTGCTGTCTAAATCCCAGAGGTAGAAAAACTGGCCAAACCAGGCTGAGACCCCCAAGTCTCAGAAATGCTGCCCCGATCATTGTTGCAGCTGTCACCACCAGTCTGGAAAGTAAGCCTAGCCTCAGTGCGCTACTGGGCAGATAGATATTCAACGACCTTCTGGGAGCTGAGTGGCTCCCCATACCTTCATTAGGGCTTTATAGTCCCCAAAAGGCTTCCTTCCACCTTACAGTGTCCCGGTTAGAGCCGTGCCATGGGGTAGACGCCAGATGGGCAGGCAGAAGCCAGGTTTCTTATTTCAGAAAATTTAAACGGAAGCAGCCAGGTTTGGATGCTGTATAAATCCACACCACCACTCTGCTTCCCTGTCACACACCTCCAGCGACACTGCTCCCCAGGTAACCCGAGGACCTGAGACTCCCTCTCTCTCCACAAACATCCCTCTGTAAGAATTTCTCCTCCTCCCATTCGCTTCTCCTGATTTCTCGCACAATAGCCCATGCCTTCTTTTCTCCAAGCTCACGCCTTGGGTCTGTGAAAGGCGCCCCCCGGCACATAGGGTCCCCCGGCCTCCTGAGCCTGGCAGTTCAATACAGCCCAGATCGCCAAGAGTTTTCCAAGCTGCCTCTTTAAAATGTCGAAGTCATTTTAGAAACATGCAGAGAAAAGCAAGCTGAGCACACATCTGCAGCAAGAAACCCCGATTCTTACCATCAGAGAGCAGCTAATTTCGGGGGGCTGCTATGTCAGAGGAGTGTCTTGGGTCCCACCTGGAGCCAGCAGACCCAGGGCCAGCGTCCCCTAAGTGGCAGCGTCTGCAGGAAACGGGCCGGGGCAAGCCGCTAGCCGGGGGCCAGTGCTCTGGGCACCCCGGAGGATGTTCCTGTGGCTTTTCTCGCTGCTGTTCTTTCACAAAGAACCCACTACATTGCACAGTTCCTTCCAAATTGCCTCCAGTGCTTGTTGGGAAATCAACAACTCATTCTGGACTTTCCAGATGCAAAGTTTCTGGAGGCCTTCATTTTTTTTTT
>VBSM01001082.1:189019-239738 GCA_008086735.1 Cheirogaleus medius
TCCCCCAAAGAATCACTGTGTGAGACCCGTCCCGGGCTAGAAGGCTGGTGCCCCTAAAGGGGCAAGAGTGGGTCTCCGGCCTTCACTCTGTCCTCACCAGCACCAAACCTGGACAGACAGGGGCCAAGAGGGGGTCATGAGGAGTGTCAGATGAAGGGGGCCTGAGGATCACAAAGTCATTAGTTACAAGTGAAGAAGGGACCGGACCCCGAGAGCAATACTGCATCCACCAACCAAATGAGTGTAGGCAGACTTGGATCCTTGGTGAATATATCATGTCATTCCCTTTACAAAGCTTTTTGGAGCAGCTGAATATTTAGCACTTAAAATGCCACATATTTCTGTGTTTGCTTTCAGCTGCAAACCTTTGGGATTTTAGGAACCAATTCTTCATATAGAACTAAATATGGTTTTCTGGAGAGACCAAGATCCTGAAGCCTGGAGGTGGTTTCCTATAAAATATCACTTCTTTTTATAAGCATATGGATGAGCTGTTATTTATAAAGAGGTTTTGATATCAGCTCCTTGGGCAGGGGCTAAGAAATCAGTACTATCACCCAAGGATGGAGTCAGACCAGGGTTAAGCTGCTGTTGCTTCACTGCTTACTAGCTGTGAGACCTGGGGCAAGGCCTCTAGGCTTCAATTTCTTCAAATGTAAAATGGAAATGATCACAGTCTCTTCTCAGAAGGCTTTGGTGATGATTAAAAGGGGGGAAATCCATGTAAACATTCTGCATAGTGGACGATGGAAATGCCCAACAGAGGCTGGTATTATTGCTGTCACTATCAGCAATGGCTGGAAGGGCAGGTGCTGCAGTTACCCTGAGTCCAAAAAAATGTCTAGACTAAATAATAAAAAGCAAACAACCCAATTAAAACTTGAGCAAAAGACATTTCTCTGAAGAAGATATAAAAATGGCTAAGAAGTACATGAAAATATGCCCAACATCACTAATCATTAGGGATGTGCAAATCAAAACCACCACGTGGCGAAAACGCCTCACACCAGTTGCGATGGCTACTATGAAAAAGCCAGACAAGAGCAAGTGTCGGTGAGGATGTGGAAATACTGGGACCCTGTGCACTGCTTGTAGGCATGGGAAGTGGTGTAGCCCCTGTAGAAAACAGCGGGTCTTCACAAAATCAAAGACAGAATTACCATATGGTCCAACAATTCCATTTCTGGGTATTTACCCCAAAACACTGAAAGCAAGGTCTTAAAGAGATATTAATGCTGTTCATGGCAGCATTATTCACAATAGCCAAAAGGTAGAAACAATGCAAGTGTCAAACCACTGATGAACAGATTAACAACATGTGCTCTACTAAACACAACGGAATATTATTCAGCCTTAAGAAGGAAGGAAATTCTAACACATGCTACAATGTGGATGAACCTTGAGGACACTGTGCTAAGTAAAACAGCTAGACATCCAAGGACAAATACTATATGATTCCACTTACACGAGGTACCTGGAACAGTCAAATCCACAGAGATGGAAAGTAGAATGGTGGTTGCCAGGGGTTGCAGGAGCGGGTATTGTGTAACGAGTAGAGAGTGTCAGTCTGGGAAGATGAAGGAGTTCTGGAGATAAACGGTGATGGCTGCACGACAACGTGAATGTACTGGATGGTGCTGCACCGTACACTTAAGAATGGTGAAGATGGTAGATTTCACCAGATTTCATGTTATGTATATTTTGCAAGGATTAAAAAAGTCTGAGATTCACAGAGGTAGTTTAGATCAAGGGCCCCTGTGACATATAAGCCACATCATGACAAATGCAAGGGCAGACTCTCCAGGGAATGTGAAATGTACACCCAGAGGGAAGCTACCCACCCTCCTGGCGAAGGTGACTAGAAAGCACAGCTAGAAGATGAGGCTGGGAATCTAGACCAGGACTCCCCATGGTCGGCTCTGTGTTCAGCCTCAGGGAAACTGAGGCAACACAGCCAGCACCCTAATGTCAATCGTGGGATTTTCTGTTGAGGGCTGTGGTGCACTCAGAGGCTCCTGGAGGGAGGTGACAATGTGCTTCTCCCTCAGATACATCAATTCCCTTCTGTGTCCGCATCCCACCTTTCTTGTCTTTTCTCTCCCATGCCTGGTGGCAGGGCTCATCTCTTGCTTCTCAAAGCCATCAACATGGCTGCTTGGGGGATTCTGCCTCCCTTCTCTAATTCCTGGGCTCCAATCTGCTGCAGGAATGGCCACATGGCCACGAGACCTTACGCTGAGCACTCATCTGGGCCAGGCACCATTCTATGCTTCACGTGTCCTGTGCCACTGGATCTGCCTAACAGATCTAGGAGGAAAATTCCATAATCGTCTTTAATATAGGAGAAGACGGAGGCTCCCAGTGCAGATCAGGCAGGATGGGTCAGAGGAACAAGCTAGGGAGTGACACTCCGGGCCACGTGGCCAGTGTGAACACAGACCCAGAGGGACACAGCATGGGCAGAGGGTGTGAGAAAAAGTGGATGAATCCATTTATTAGCGTTCAGGAGGCACGGAAGGTGGGAGACACAGTAGCAAAGGATGGAGTCAGGTCATGGAGGCCATGCGAGCACCAAGAACTAAGAAATTCAGACTCTCTGTAAGTAAAAAGAAACCAACCATGGGTTTTGAGCTGGGGAGAAAACACAATCAGGGCTGTACTTTGTAGAAATCGTCACGACACCAGGGTATTAAATGACAAATGTGAGGGAGAGACTGTGGGGCAGTGGTTATAAGATCACCTCCTTTTCACTCTCTCTCCCCACCCCATCATAAAAACAAGGAAATGCAATGCTTAGATCTACATTTGTAAAATGATCCCAAACCGGCCACTAAGAGGAGATACATCTCATATCCAGAGATGGGGTGTCCCCGTTGTTAGCAGCTGAGTTATTTTCACCTACTTTCCCGGATGTGGGAGGAGAGGCCCGGTGGGTAATCCACACGCCCACTTTTGAGGTCAGACACTGGCCGCAGAAACACACGGATACGAACAAGGTACTTCCCTGATCTTGCAAACAGGCCCCCACCCACGAGAAGATAAAAGCAAAACTTCATTTGCGCCTACATGGCCAAGACCTTCACCTTCAGTCCTTCCAGTTTTGAGGAATTGAAATGGCCCTGAAAGCTTTCACAGTCCATGACTTCTTAGCTTTGTAACAGCAGAGAGGGGACAGTTTTAAGGCCGTTAAGCACTAACTGCTGTCACTGACACGGCTTTGACACTGCACCGCACAGACGGACAGGTACAATCGCAGACAGCAATGCAGTGCTCCAGGCAACACACAGAAACCACTGTCATTTCAAAGCCCAGTGTGGCTCCCAGCCAATGGCAAGGGACCTTTCTGGGCCACTATAAACCAGGAGGCTAATCCGCTCTGACCTGAGCTGAGCAGAACACATTGGTCCTGCAGACCTTTTGTTCACAGGAGTCCCCAAACTTAGCATCTCAGGGTGTGTAAGACTCACGAATACATTCTAATGGGTTTACTGTTTGGGTTCACCCTAGCGTCTCAGTCCAGAAGTCACTTTAGTTTTGCTTTATTGGTCGTCTTTTATCATTAGAGTTGGCTGTGAAAAGCATGCTATTGGCCTCTCCTTTTGGCTTCTGCAAACAGATAGATTTCTACATACAGTGCCACATGGACACACGAGAGACGGCAGAAAACCTGAGGTCTGAAAGCAAAAAGACCGACAATCTTTTCCACCGAGCTGAATTTTCCTGAGTTTAATGGCGTCCGATGAGCCCAACTCCCCTGTGATTATTTTTTGTTCCAGCTGGGTTGAAAACTGTCAATCAAATTAGGCCACACTTGCTGCAGGCCCTTGTCCTCCTTAAGATGAATCGTGTTGTCTTGTAACGATAATTAATAAGAAAGAACATCTGGGTATGCTGATGACTCACTTTTTCTAAAGGCTTCCTAGTCATGAGAGAAAAATTATCCATCAGCCGGAGCAGTCTCTAGGGGTCAGGGTCCCAAGGACCCCCGCCCGCCCTCACGTGACCCCGGGATACAAGATCCACCCACCAGTTAACAGTTATTGACGACCCTTTCCTGAATGCTGTGGAAGACGCAGGGCAGTACCGTACCTAGAGCCTGACTTCTAACGTTTGGAAGACAAGTCGCAAACACAGGGGAAAACGAGCTGAGTGTCGAGGGGGTGTGTACCGGGCCGAACGATACGGCACACGAAAGAGCTTTCGGCACCCAGAGGGGGCGAAGTCACTTGCGGCTGAGATGGGCACGGGAGGCTTCTCAGAAGACACAGAACCTGCCTTACAGCAGGGACAGAGGAAAGGGCTTGACCGGAGGGCAGGGGAGGAGGGCAGGGGACGTAGGCAGCAGCAGGAGGCTTGGGAACGTAGGAGGAGACATGGGGAAACTCGGAGGAGGAGACATGGGGAAACGGGAGAAAGTGACTGGGAAGGGAAGGAGAGCAGTGAGCTGAGCTGGCCATGGTGGGAGCCCGCTGGGGGGTGTGGTGGAGTCTGCTGGCTACAGACCCAAGTCGCCTGCTCAGTGGCGGTGCGGCCGGCCGAGACATCCGCCAGAGACGGGGGTGAAATCCCACTGATTTGGGAACTCAGAGTTCATAAAGCTGAACCCTGAGGCAGCTCCCACCTAAGCAGCGGGAGAATGAATTCCTGGGCCCAGTCCCTGCCTCGCCTGCACCTCCCATTAGTGCCTGCAGCCCCCAGGGTCCCTCCCACGACTCTTAAAGGCAGGAACCAGGTCTTCATCCTTTCCCCCTCCAGCTAAGCCGTGCCCGACTCTGGGGGCTGCGTGGGGAATGAACGAGTGTGTGTTCCGAGAACCAGTCACAGAAACCAAACCAGCAGGGATGACAAGAAAGAAACAAATGCAGCTGAGCCTTGAACAACACGCGTGTTAGGGTCGCCGACCCCACCACGCCTTCATCACAGGCGCAGCTGAAAATCCGCATATAACTTTTGACTTCCCTAGAATTTAGCTACTAATAGCCTACTGATAACATAAACCGCCCATTAACACGTATCTTGTATTATATGTATTATATACTGTATTTTTACAATAAAGTAAGCTAGAGAAAATAAAATGTGCTCAGAAAATCATAAGGAAGAGAAAATACATTAACAGTACTGTACTGTATTCATCAATACCCTAAGTTTATGTTGAGTGTTTGCAAGATGAAACGTCTGTCCGCAGTGGCGAGCTACCGAAGCCACAGACCGCAATCTACACAAGCAATTCAACTTTTTCTTGTAATGTCACCACTTTTTTCTGCTTCTTGGGAGCACTACCGGCATCACTAGTGGCACTTCATACGGGTCCCATGGTGTTATTCAAGGTTTACGGTATCGCACTAAATACGATGAAAAATATTTGAGAACCGAGAGACCGCTTTTCACTGCAATCTGCGATTTACTGGAGAGACGAACTGCTCACTTGGAGCCGATGAGCGTCACACGGCGATTTCAGCGGGTACTCGGGACGCGTGAGCTCACCGCAGCAGCAACGGGAGGTGGCTAAGAAATTCGTACAGTGATACAGCATAGACTACAGTTAATTGTATGCAGCTATGATTTAATACTGCATTTTTATGTTTGTTTACATTTCTCTTGACAGCAAATGGTGCCATGTACATATAGACTGTGAGGGTTTGTGTAAGTTTTGATAAATTTTAACTTTTTCTTTTTTTGTTTTTTTGAGACAGAGTCTCACTCTGTTGTCCAGGCTAGAGTGCTGTGGCATCAGCCTAGCTCACAGCAACCTCAAACTCCTGGGCTCAAGCGATCCTCCTGCCTCAGCCTCCCAAGTAGCTGGTACTACAGGCCTGTGCCACCATGCCTGGCTAATTTTTTCTATTTTTAGTAGATACGGGGTCTGGCTCTTGCTCAGGCTGATCTCGAACTCCTGACCTCAAGCGATTCTCCTGTCTCGGCTTCTCAGAGTGCTAGGATTATAGGCGTGAGCCACTGCACCCGACCAGATAAATTTTAACTTTTTATAATAGATTCGTGCATATTTTATGGTAGTAAATGATAAAATAAAGTAATATCTACATATATTTTATGCACTCATGACATATCTAACATTGTCCTAATGTTTTCAATAAATCTAGGCTAGGTGGTTTATCTGCAAGTTTTTTAAAATTGTCACAAATCTCTAAAAAACTTTCCCAATACATTTACTGAAAAGAATTCACACATAAGTGAACCCCTACAGTTCAAACCCATGTTGTTTAAGGGTCAGCTGTAATTAACAGCGCTCAAATGAGATACTGACGAAAATGCCCACTGAACACAGAGAGGGTGTGTCCCCTGTTTATCTTGGAAAGAAGAATGTGATAGAGAGATGAGCCCGGAGATTGATCTCAGGCACGAAGGGGCTGTGAGCACGAGGACACAAGGGAAGTAAGATCTTAAGATAAGATGCCATGCTGTTATTAGAGAAAGCAAGAAAGCGGACAGGCTACAGGGCTGGCCACAGGCCAGGTGTGCTGCGCGCCTGGCTCCCATTAGGTGACTGTAGCCAGTTTCTTGTACCCTGCCTGGTAAGGTCTGAGCCCCTTATACAGTTTCTATGTGTCCCACACCATAAAAGATTCTCAGTCTCAAGTAGACATATCAGAAATGATGCCCAGTTTTTAAAAGGCCTCCTAACAGCCTTTCTCGGGGATTCTGTAGCTTGGTGTCCCCAACTGCAGTCTTTCACATCCCCTGTCACACTCTGCCTGACCACTATGGATCAGCTGCACTGGTACTGACTCAGTATTTTTGAACTGACTTACATACAACTTAAATTTAGCCTGGCCCTAAGCAATAATATCTATGAAATCATGGATTTGATTTGGTTGGGCTTTTTCTTTCTATTATACACTAAAATAAATATAACTTTAAAACTATCACTTCAACACGATCTAAAATTATCTTATAGATCCTTAGTTGCAAACTCATCGCACTTGGAGAAACACTGTCTCAGGCTATATGTAAAAGCACCATGCAGCATCCACAAAATGGTTTTGGAGGTTCTGACAGTCACCCCGGGACGCCTCTGTCCACTATCTACTGAACTAGCAATAAGAGGAAAAGAAAAAAAGAAAAAACTCACTCAAGCTTTAAAAAAAAAAGAGAGAGAGAGAAGATAATCAGAATCAGAGTGAAAAAACCTTGAGAACGTTTAGGCCAGTGAGGCAAATGGAGAAAATCTTACAAACCAGGCACCGGCTGTAAAAGGGGAAACAGCCCTTCACACCTCCACTGCTCTCTGTCGGTAATTTGAGATGCACTTCACACCTTCACGCTTCTCTGTCTCTAATTCAAGATACAGGATTTGCACTGACCTAAATACTGAGCAAGCAGCCAGCCCTCTGGGCACAGATGCTGTCTAAGGACTGCCCTTCCCTCCTCATCATCCCTTTGGGCACAGCAATTCCCAGAAAACAAGGGAATTAAGCAGGAAGTGCAGGGTGGCACACACGAAGGGGAGGGGTGTCCACCATTCTGAAAGGTGCAGACCCCACAGGTGAAGCCTGGACGACAAGGCGCTGGCAGCAGTGTGTGGAGAAGGGTCTGCAGGAACTGTGAGTTTTCGTGTACCCCATCAACTCAGAGTGTCAGAGACCCAGGGAGTAAAATAGTTTCCCGGGAGAAAGCCAATTTGAAAACAGGAATTGGTCTGAGAAATGTGCATACCATCGAGCCTACATGTAAATAACTGTGAGGGGGAGTGTCAACCTTCCCGAAGGGGACAGAGTGCCAAGGCCAGTGACAGTCTATATGTTCTGGCTGTTGGTGTATGCTAAGTTCGCATAGATCCTGCCTTGTTCAAGAATGAGCAAAAAATGCAGGGGGTGGGGAGGGGAAGAGAGGGACTGTAGAATCAGGGTGAGGAAACACCATTCTGAAGCTCAAAGGAAGAGCACAGCTCAGAAAGTCACTCAGGAAAAACTCGGAACTGCCACAATGCAAGAAATTGTGACCTCTTTGAAAGAGGAACAGAAAATCATAATGGAAAAAAACCCAAAACAGCCAAAATAAAGAAGAAGATGGATGAGGTAAGGATTATATAAAAATTGCTAATTTAAGTCTGTATTAGTAGTTGTGGACAACTGCAAATATAAAAAATTAAATCAGCGGCTTGAGGGTCAAACGTTAAAAGTGCCCCCAAATTGCAAAGAAGAAGAAGCAAGGAAACAGAGTCAATATGTATTTAAGAAGTGTTTCATTAGAAAAGATTAGAACAAACATTAAAATTAATAACCAATTGCAAAGATAATAAACAATTAAAAATCATGGACACAAACAACCAAAGAGAAAAGGTTACCTAGGAAACCAGATCCTCCTCAGACTTCTCCTCTACCCTACTAATGGCTAGAGAGCACATCCCACCAGAACCAAAAGCTCCGTGTGGCAGGGACTTTGTTTTCCTCAGTGCGTATCACAGTGACTATGGCAGGGCCTGGCATCACCCCTCCAAAGTTCTAAAAGACAAATCCCACCAGGGTTAAAGCTTCACAGGGTGCGGTCGTTGTTTTCTCCATTGCAGTGGGTGTTCAATAAACATTTGTTGAAGCTAAGCTGCAAGGATGAGTTTGTGATCTAAGACATATATATACACCAAGTTATATTAGTATTGCACACATGAAAGAAACACAAAGGTTCCCTGAGAAGTGTGCAAGTGAAGATACCACCCACTCGCCCTCCAGGCACTGAGAGACGAATCAAAATTTGGAAAACGACAATGGGAAGGGAAGGATATAAATGGATCTGTGACTTACACTCCCAACTCAGAGACCCAGAGAGCTGTGCACTGTCTGGGGGATTTTCCAGCTCTGGGGGGTGAAGGATGGTGTCCTAGTACCTTCATCCACCTTCTCCTCTGCTCCCATCCGTCCCAAACCAGTATACACGCTGCCCCTGTACCGCCATCGGAGGCCGGTGCAGATGCAGCCCCAGCCATGTGGGAGCACACATAACTGATGTTCCCTTTCTGCCCAGGCATGTGCCAACAATGAGGGACCATTCAAGCTCTGGCGACACTGCTAGGAGAATCCACAAACAAAAAGCCTTTGTTTCCTGCCTCCACCAGACAGCACTGTGCTGTGTACAGCACCACAGTGGCCATTTTCTTTGCCATGGAACTTAGTAATGATTTTCTGCATGTTAAAAACTCAAATCGAATGGACCAAGTCTTTTTTTTTTTTTTTTTTTAAGTCAGGACAGACCAATAAGCCATCCAATGGCTGATGCTTTCTGTCATCAAAACCCTCTTTATTTCATCCTTCCTCCAAGAGCTGTTCCTGCTTTAGAAATCAGTATGCAGTATGATGATCTCAATATGGAAACTAGTGTGCTCGGCACTCCAAATGCAGTTCTAAGGAAAGAAAGAAAATGTTAACAAAGGTTATCTTTGTATTGAGGGATTCCTCTCCTTGTTTTAATTATATTTATTTTACATTTAAAATTTTTCTTTATTTAAAATGCATTTTAAAAATTACTTTTATAGTCAGGACTCCCTCCCACCAAAATCAGCATATAGAATTCTAAATGTACTATATAATACCAATTATATAGAAAAATATGCACAGCTAAAAAAGACAGAAAAAGAATCCTCTCAATTTTTTTATTTCTGCTTTCCTGCATTATCCAAGTTTTCTATAATGAGCATATTAATTTTAATGGATTAAAATTTTTAAAACTTATTTTCTATTACATGCTAATGAATGAATATAGCCTTATTAAAAATATTTAAATAATGCTAATAAATCCCTTAGTATATCCCATCTCTCTTGCAATCCCCTAAAAAGACCCTTATTTATCAGATCAGGGTTCATTGTATTATCTTTCAAATACAATCAAATATATGGCAGGGAGACGTAGGGGGCTTTATCTTTAAGAAAACAAAGACAAAATGAGGAAAGGTAAAGAGCTTTGTCAGCCAATGAAAGGCTGACACAAAAATAAGAGATGGTTGGGACCTCAGCGATCATTTATTTATCACCTTGTCATTTTACAGATCAGAAAACCGAGGCCCAGAGACAGGGCTTGGGCACTGAGTCTCCCCAGTCCCAACAGAGTCCCCTCCCTCTTGTCCTTCGGCTGCCCTAAGCCTTGGTGTGGATGTCCCCACCATGACTTGAGGACTGGCTCGAAGTCAGGTGGCATGGCAGAGGCCAAAACCCCGCGCAGGACTGCTCCCCGAGCCCACCCCAGCACTGGTATGAAAGGTGACCTCTCCCTCTGCCCAGCTCTCTTCTGCTCAACCTCCAGCCACTTCCCATCTGTCTGCAGCCTGGGAGCGCTCACGGAGAGAAGGGCCCAGGGAGGAAACATCTGTGTACACAAGAGGAGTGAAATCATAAACCCATTGGATTTGATTTTCCCTTTTGGCAACTCCTGCTCTGCCTATTTTTTTCTCACTCATTGAGATGCAAAGCTCCATTCAAACAAGGTGGCCTGGAAGATTCCAGCAGCTTCTAGAAAGCACAATCTGATTCTGCCACACAGACTCCCCAAACAAGGTGTGCATACTTGTCCTGGAGTGAGGATGGGGAAGAGAAGACACATTCCCCGCAAACACTCAGCTGACCACAGATACCGATCTGCTTACCCCCAGACCCAGCCTCTGCCCTGCAGTCAGGCAGAGGGGGAGTTCACATCTAGGTTCCACGGCTTGCCAGCCACGTAACCGTGGGTAAGGCACCTCACCTCTATGAATCTTATATAAAAACAGAAATACCACCAACTACTTCATGGAACTTTTGTAAAGGTGAAGCAAGCGGGCAGAAGCGATGGTAGCTGTGCATTAGCTTTGCTCCACACCTTCACACCCCTTTAAGAAAAGCTGTCAGCAGAGGTCGCCAATGCTGAGTCACATGAGTTGCATGGGCTTTCTCAACAACCTGTGCTAAACTCTCCAGAATTACACTGTCCAACCTTTCTGACGTAGACTGAGCTGATCGAAGGAGCAAGAGGAAGGATATGTGAAAACAAGACTAGAATTCAGAGAACCATCAGAAGCAGCCAGTAAGACCCAGGGGGCTGGGAACACCCAGGTCCACCGGGGCTACAACCGTTGAAAGCTGTCAGGCTGTAAGAAACAAGGCAAGAAACAAACGTGGTCCTTGACCAAGAGGTGCCAGCCACCCAACGCAAGACGCCGGCAGCCTTCCAGAGGCCGCCCTCGGAGCTCTCTTGCCAGGGGCAAAAACGTCTCGCGAGAACACTCCTCCCCTTCACTTACTCAAGCTCCTAAAAATGAGACAGGTTGCACAACGGGGGAAAAAGGGTTAGGTTTCTCTTTTCCCCACCATTAGATATCCTCAAAGGCAATTTCACTGCCTGTATCTCACTATTAGATCTCATCTTTTTGTTGTTCTTAATTGCTGCAGTACCGACTGTCTGTTGTGGGCCAGTAACTTGATACGTGGTGGCTTATTTGACCCTTACAGAAACCCTGGGAGGAATTTCTTATTTCCGTTTTATAATCAGGCTAGTTTGAACCCAGTGTTCAGTCTCTAAGGCTGGCGCCTATGACACCCCACCTCAGGAATCCCACCCCGATTCCTCCGTCACACCTGAGGCTGCTCTGCAGTGTCGAGGAATCCGCTATTCAAAGGCAAATACTCCAGGATGGAAATGACAGTCGAAGCCATGATGGGCCAAGCCCCTAAGTATCAATCTGACCCGGCAGAAGGGGACCACTGATGGCACTGGGGAGCCTCGTCAACTGGCAGGAGGGGTCCCGGGGGGAGAAACGGGTCTCAGAAGGTGGGCAGAGAAGTGCTAAGAGGGGCATTTCCACAGCAAAGAGCCCTGACCAGCACCCCGGGGTGAAATGACACCCTAGAAGGGTGCCCACTGAGCGCTACACACCGAGTAGCTGCGAGCAATTTGGGGTTTGAGCTGGCAGAGCGAGGCGCCCATGCAGGCAGCCCCTGCCCACCACGCAAAGCAAGCAGTAGAGGCTGGGCTCTCACCCTGATCTACGGGGGGCTCATCGCCGGGAAGCCCCTCCCACCTAGGCCGAATTCTGAAAGCCTGGCTTCAACACTGCGGCCTAGAAGGGGACCCACCCTGCTCTGTCTGGTGGGCCAAGGGCTGTCTCCCAGGCAATGCAGCCCCACCCCGGCCCCCCTCCTCCTCCCTCCTGTGCACCTTCAGGCTGTTCTCGTTTGCATGCCCGCTAATGACTGGTCATCATCCCTTACTCATCGGAGCTCCCTGGGAACAAGAGTGTCCTACTCGAACCTGTCCCCAGACACAGAAAGTGTACACAATAAATACATGTTGACTAGATGAAGTTCTTCCCAGTCCCTGAGTAGGATCTGTCCCCTTACCTAGAGAGTGGGTCTCTTACTTTCCTGGGGTCACCCTGGCACCAAGGGGGAGAGCAGAGGGAGGGAGGGAGGGAGCCCAGGAGGCAGAGACAGAAGCACTGCCCTACGCTTATCCAGCTCATACCAGGAGGGGTCTTAGCAACTCCAGGGCTGTCAGGGGCCCCAAATCACCAAATCACAGATGAACAAAATGTGCCAAGCAGAATGGCTTGGTCAGGGTCTGGGAAACAAGTTTCTCAAGGGCCTGGGGCCCTCCAAGTAAATACATTTGGAAAAGACTTAGCTTGTGTAGACTGTCCACTAACTAAAGCCTTTAGCCGGAGAGAAAACTGGAGGCCAGTGATCCTCTGCGAAACAGCAGTCTGAGTTACCAGCGCTGGATTTGAGGCGGTCGGCTCTTGCCCATATGTTCTTAAAGAACCGGCATCAACGTTTTCACCTAAGGATCCCCAGCCTCTGAATGCCTGGTCATTCTCGACAAGCTTGAGCAGCCCACCTGGTCCCTCTACACATGACTCAGTTCCCTGGCCTTATTTGTAAGGTCACATGCTGCCGGTCCCATGGGGAGGCAGCCCGGTGACCATCTTTCCGGGACAGTGGAAGGCAACAGACTTATTCATCCATGTCGCATCTGTAGGGCCCACACATGGAAGTGCTGAATAGTCCGGTGTCTAGACAAGGAAGGACTGGGGTCTGCTGAGATCTCTCAGCATGGACAAAATTCTGCCTGGAGGGGATGGGGGATGAGACCTTTAACTCCTTGTCTTTGGCTAGGAATCTTCGCCTCTCTTCCCCTCTGGTCTTAAAAGGAAGGACAGTGACAATAACAGGTGCTGGCATCCTAGCTATACTCTGAGCATCAGGGCAGTGGTTCTCAAACTTCAGTGTGCTCCAGAAGGGCTGTCAGAACACAGACTGCTGGGCCCACCCTCTGAGTTTCTGGATCTGTAGGTCTCGGTGACAATTTGCAATTCTCACAAGTTCCCAAGGGATGCAGCCGCTGCAGGTTTAGGCACCACACTTTGAGAACCACTGAATTCGAGAGAAAAACAGTCTGTTCTAAATCTACCTCTGGACCCAGAAAATTAATCTTTCGAAGACTGATAAATTCGCTTTCAGAAAGAAATAGACTCTCTAACATTTTTTTGAAAAGCATGACCCTCTTACTTTCCTTCTTTTCATAGTCATAGGTACAGGGAATATTTCACATTTTCCCTAACCTTTAGAAAAAGTACCTAAATGAAAGGAATAACGGCAACTGTTCCCCTACTGGCCTCAGTGCTGGCGACCAGCAGAGACGGGTGGGGACTGTGGCAGGCTGGAAAACCACACTGCTCATCATCAGCACATTGCTGCCACGCAGGAGGGCAGGCTTGGTATCGCCAGAGTGCTCATTTCTGCATGAGTAGCTCGAAATCTGAATTTTTAATGTAAAATCTGCAAATTTTTAGATGTTGGCCACCAACTCAAAATTTTTTAAATGAAACCATGGGCAAAAAACAAAAACAAAACAACAACCAAGAAAACCCCATAGTTCTGTGGTTGATTTTGCCCACTGGCCACCAGTTTGCAACCTCTGATCATAACTGATGGGTCTTTGCATGAGCAGTCATTTGAAGAGGGGGTTCCCCAATTCTAAAGAATTGGCTACCACTGCCCTAGACTAAACCGGCACATCCGCCCACACCATCCGTCATTTTAGTGGGGACTGCTTCTTGCACTGGTGGGTGCAGCCGGATGGCAGCTTCCAGGGGGTTTGTGCACATCTCGCACGGGCTGCAACCACATGGCCAGCTCCCTCCTGCCCCCGAGCTGTGCTCCCCCAGCCTGGGCCAGCCTTCCTTGGAAGGGAAGCAGATGACAAGGTTTCTGGGGCAAAAGGGCCCCTGGCAAGTCTGTCCTACGCAGTCTCTGGAAACAGTGGTGTCCCATTAGCTGAGAAGGTTCAGAACGGGAGGAGGTATGTGAGGAAGCTGAAACAGGTGAAAGAATGAGGCACGCATCACCTGCACAAAGTAAACAGGAATTCGGGAATCCAGGAGAAAATGAGCCAGGAGCCAGGCACAGCAGCCTGGGGGAGGACAGACGCATGTCCACAGGTCTAAAGGTGAGATGACAAGAGTTGTCATGGTGAGCAGAGAGATTCCCGTGGGAAGCCAGCACCCTGGGCAAAGAGGAGCTTGTGGGAGGAGGGCTGGATCTATTTGTGGGAGGTGTAAGGAACCCAAACCCGCAGGGCTCAGGGGCATGGGAACGTGTGCCCTGGGGCTACTGGAAAGAGTGCAGGGTGAGGCACTGCTGCATGAATCACAGGCATCCTTCTCACTCTGCCCATAGAAGCCGTCCCCTGACAGACTTCAGGCCCTGGGAGCTGGGGCTGCCGCCTCTCCACCCCCAGACCTCCCCCTTCCCAGCTGGCCTGCTTGTCCCTGACTATGCTGTGTCACATCAGAGTGTCAGAAGGCCGCTGCATCCTGACTCTCCTGCACTGAAAACCCATCCCCTTCCCTTTCCAGGTTGGCCAGGTTTTCCTGGAAAGGAAATGTACAGCCATTGCCAGGAGAGAGTCCAGGCCCATTCGGCCACTAACCGGGGCCAGCAGGTTTCAAACTTGTTTTGAAAGTCTGACTCACTGTGAAAAGCTCAATTTACTTCACAGCCCAGTATACACACAAGCGTAAGTTTCATGTAACAACGCTTGCCCTTGCCACATGCAACGCACTCTGGTATTTTCCCATTGCATTTTTTGTGCTCGTTAACACTGATTACATGCACGGTGTGGCCCATGACTCATCATTCAAAAAACACTGCTTCACCTAGTCCAATCTCTTTTTTTAGTATTTCCTTCTCTACCTCAATTTTGACCAAAAATTCCTATAACGAATTCCTTCATTACACTTTCCTTGACCCACCCAGGTAGAAGTGAATCCTCCCAATTCTCAATCTCCCAGCCCCTGTGGACCGCACACCACTCACGGGCACTTAGATTATAATCATACAAATCTTCTCTTTTCAAGAACAAGGTCCAAGGCTTTGGGTACAACACACTTAAAATGTTTGTCAATTGTTGGATGTTACAGGAGAGAAAGCCCGAACGAGACATTCTGACGACAATAAAATTGTGCTGCATTTCACACCATACCAAGAACCCCAATCTTCAAGAGAATGCCTCTGGCTCGGCCAACGTCCCTGACGCTGGTGCCACCCTCTCCCAGCTAAGGGAGAGCAGAGCTCTGGCCCGGCATGTGGGACGCCTTATGGTTTGCAATCCACTCTGCCCTCGGACATTTTTCCCCACTGCTGGCCATGGCACTGACTCGCCACAATGCCGGCGAAGGTATTTAGCACACCCTAAGTTTAGGTCAGTTTAGGTCAACTTAGAAAAGTTGACAAAGTTGCCACACAGATGGAGAGTGACGGAATCCACATGAATCCAAGTTTTCTAGATTTGAACTTTCATGCTCTTTCCAGGAGCTTATCGGAATCCCGTTATATAACCCTGTGTTCATTACATGTGCCCGGCTTGCGACACTGGAAAGGAACCTCCCAGAGCGTGCTGTCCTCTCTGCGCCTCCCTTAACTGACGTGTACAGCCACACGCTGCCCTGGCCCACATCAGAACGTGCACACACATGACACATGTGAGTGAGTCAGAAGACTGGTGTAGACCTGGTTTCCCGTCCCACTTTCTCCCTGAGTGGCTGTGGCGTTTGCAAGGGCATGTCACCTCTCTGGGCTTCTCCTGCATCTAGAGCCTGAGGGAGCTTTCCAGGCTTCTCCTGAGAACTCTACTACACCATGTGGAGCCTCTACAAGGTCAGGCAACACTTAAGAAAAGGCAAAGTCAAGGTGAGGAAGATCCAAAACAGGAAACTGGGGTAAGTCCCAGGAAACCAAGAAAAACTCACTTCCCACTGATCTCATCTCAGATACCTCCCCTGCCCAAGTGGCTTCCTCTTCTTTCCAGAGCCTCGGGTCACGCTGTGACCCAGACTCACTGGAGGCATGAGGAGAACAGATACACCAGGAAACAGAAGAACCCCCCTGAGTCCCTCCAAAGCAGAGCCAACCCCTTGCCCAGCAAGAGGCTACCCGGGGAAGGCTTCTCCCCCAGCAGGAGTGGCCAACTGCCTGGCAATCGACTAGCTCCAATTAGCTTCGAGCATCTGCACCAAAGATAAGCAGGCAGCGCCCGCCTGGGTTCCAACTTACCTCAGCCACACAGTCGGTCCTCATGCAAATCTGACACGCTGGTCATTTTCTGCCACCGTCTCCACATCTGCTGCTTCCCTGTGGCATCGGCTAATTCACTGTGCAAAGCAGCATTTATATATAGAAAGTTGCAGCCACGCAGGTTAGCATTAAAATAGAGACTTGACGTTGCCGTGGCAACCAAACAAATGATATTCAAAATGAAAAGAGAAGTATTCTGCAATCGAGAAAGCATGTCCACAGCCTTCCAGGGCAGCTGGGCCCTTCCTCCTGAGGGTGGGTGGGATAGCCTCTGGAAAAGTGCCTGGTGGTAACGAACGTCCTCCTCCCCATTACGCCACCTGCTCCACTCTCAGCTGCAGCCATCACCCCAGCACATGCTCCTTCCTGCCTGGAGCTACCCAAGGTCAAGACACCCAGGGAGTGTGATGATCCTAATCACGTGTAGCAATTTGCAAAAGCTCTGTTTCTTAAGCACCAAGGGGCAGCAGCCTGTGGCCCTGGCACTTTTAGTAAGGATGCTTCTGGAAATAAAGGTGGCCTTCCGCCACTGCCTGCCATAGCACATCATCGAGTGGCCACCAGTTAGCTGAGTGACATCACCCAGGCTACTTTATCTCTCTGAGCCTCAACCATAAAATAAGTAGGAGGGGGTTGGGGGACAAGCAGCCTAGGATCTTCTACCTCTGTGATTCTAGGATGTGCAATGCATCTTTTCCCCACCTTCTTTTTCTACGTTCCTCTTGGATATTGCTAAAGCCCCAGTGCTACATAGAAGCTACAAGTTCCTAGAATTACTTGACTAAAAACAACTGATAGTATCGAAAGCCAGCAAGGATGCAGAGCAACTGGAACTCTTGTACGTTGCGGGTGGCAATGCAAAATGGTACAGCCACTGTGCAGAGCAGTTCGGCAGTTTCCTAGAACATTAAACATACACTTACCATAGCAACCCATATATAGCCCATTTTCCCAAACCAGGGTGATCTCGTCCCCCAGGACAGATTTGGCAATGTGTGGAGACATCTGCTCATTGTCACAATGGGGGTGGGGGAGGTTGGGTGGGTGTATTAGTTCCCTGTGGAGCTGTCTGCTGTTTCAACAGAGACACCTGGAACAGGGACTACTGGTGACCTAAGCTGAGGACGAGAGAGGGGTCCATGGCTGTGCAAATCTACCACAGGCTCTGCAAACTCTCTCCCTTCTGACCAGCCCAGCTTCCTGCACCAGGACCAAAACCAACCGGGCCAGTCCGCGTCCCTCTCTCCACTCCTGGAACAGTTCTTGAATCAAATGTGAACCTCATGGTTGTCCCACTGAACCCTGGAAGAACACAACTTCCTAGTTACCCCAGAACAACAACTTCAAAGCCGCTTTGCATGGTTGTTGGCTCTGAAGCCACACAGAGATGACGGATTACAAGGAAGAAATCAGAACCACATGGATTTCATATTCAGCAAAATAAACTGAATTACAGCATCAGGGTTGGGCCCAAGAAACCAGGGGGCTGTGTGTTTGGCCTAGAGCCCGGGCTTGGTGGCCCCCAGCACGGGCTGGAATCTCCACCCACGACTCCCACAAACAGTGCCAGGGGCGCCCAGCCTGCTGTCTGCCCTTCCTCGCCGAGGTCTCAGCAAGCAATCCTGCTTCGGCTGATGTTTCAGTGTTTTATTGAGTCTTTTATATCCTCGTTTATGGTGCAGTTGAAGACAGTTCAGCTTCTTTTCTAGTTTCATCCAAAGATGCACAAGCACCGACAGGAATACTGCGTCATTAATGACAGTGTGACAGCTACAGGAGCCTCTGGGGGACAGCTGGGGCGGGGCAGCTCTGGCACCCACCCCCCGTCGGGCCACTGGTTCCTTTCTCCCAGAGCAAACCGAGCTGGGTGTTCCCACTCCCAGCCTTGCTCTCCTCCCAGAACAGAGGAACTCTTTCCTCTCCCAGTTTCTAGGGAAACAATATGGCACTCGATTTGCAGCCTGTGTTTTTGAACTGGGGACGGTTTTGCCACCCTCCCCTCCCTAGGGACATACGATAATATTTGGAGACATTTACTGGCCAGGGATGCTGCTAAACATCCTACAATGCACAGGACCAGCTGCCCACAACAGAGAATCACTGGCCCCAAACGTCAGTAGCACCAGGGCTGAGAAACCCTGGTACAGACCCACTGGCTGGGCCTCAGCTGGTCCCAGTGTCCCTGACTCAAGTCTCTTCCCACAGAGAGGGCAACCCTAGGACTTTTGGAGACCACAGAGAAGCTCTGAGCACATGAACGAAGGATGCTTACCATGCTGGTAAGTACTTTAAAGTAGATTCTGTAACTAACCGGGATATCATTTGATCCTCAAATAATTCTCTGTTGATACACAGAAAATAGAAACGTTACAAACGTATATTAAATAGAATGCATCTTGCCTATAGAGAAGCCACACAAACACAGTGGATGTAGATCATTTAAATCTCTTGATGTGAATAACTTCAAACAACATAGCTAATTCTGCTTTGCTGGTGAGTTGCTTTTTGGTCTCAGAAATCCCTGAGCCAGCAAGTCAGGGCTGCTCACATCCCATTCTCTCTCTTCCCTTTCTTCTCTCCCCAGTAGTGCTGAGCCACCACTCACGGATGGCAATCATTCCCAATGACCCGGCAGATCTCAGTTCTCTCCCCAAATGCCCTCTTGCCCCCCAGGATCCTGTAGGTCACTAGGGGGCCGTGCACAACATAGGTGAGGCCTGCAGTAGAACCCAGGGGAGGGCAGGGGTGCTCAGCGGGCCCTGTCCACCCTGTGCAGACATCAGGGGGCACAGAGAATGATGGACCCCCCCCCGCCACCAAAGGCAGCCCTTGCCTCCACTCTGTGCTCCGCTTGCTGGCTGGGTTTCCCAGAGTGGATCAAGAAGGGACAGCGGAAGGTGACTCTGTAGTGGTTTCACGGGCTTTCCCCTAAAGGAGCAGATAGGCAGAGCCTCCTAATGCCACTTTTCTGCCATTCTTACAAAGGGGGTCCCTGCTCCTTCCCACCTCCATCAAAATGATGGGCACAGGCATGGTGGCACCTGGCAATTATGTGCACACATGCACATACATGTCCCCATGTCATACACCCTGGGAGCACCCCTGCCATCCCGCTCTCTCTGCTCAGTGCAATGAAGCACGTGTTTAACTTCTCCGGTGCAATGATCCACCGTTTTCTGCCAAAACCACTACCTCTGCATGGAAGTGATGGCTCCAGCAAAGACCCGCAAATCATGCAGGTTCTGTGACTGTGTGCAGTTTACAGAGGACAGAACCAAGGTTCAAACAGTTCAGTAGCCTGCCCCAGGGGGTTGTGTGCACTTCCGGCTACTAACAGTAGCGCCTGGATTGGAACCTGGTGGTCCCCAGACTTTGCTGGGGTGAGGATCTTGTCCACGGCCATGTCGATAACAAGGCACGGCACCGGGGCTGAACCCTGCATAGCTGCTCTGGAACTCACAGCGCATCACCTCTACTCCAACCTCTTCACCCGGGCAGCGTCCCGACCACCACCTAGCATGGGTCAACCACTGGTCACCCTCCCTGGCCCAGTGCCTATCTCAGGAGACCCAGGCCCAGGGCTCCCGCTTGCAAGGGGCAGTGACGGGGCGGAGGAAGTGCCTTTTTCATGCAGCTACAGAAGTTCCTTTGTTGCCTCAATGCCCCTAGTGAGTCACTGCTCCCAAGACCGTTGCCAAAGCGATCCCCGCTGCAGCGCGAGCTCTCGTCCCCACTTCCCCTTTTCATTTCCAGCGCAGCCTTCACCGGATCGAACATTAGTCACGCAAATGCCAACAGAAGTTCAAAGATGCTCTGATAATGTGATTTTCAAATGTAAGGTCCCAGCGGTGGCAGCTGCTACAGCTTCTCAGCTCCACACTCAATCTCCTACCTTCTGGGACCTCCCAGATCAGCTTCTTCATCTCCTGGGCCCCCCAACATGAGGGGGCTGTGAGTCTGGTTTTCACACTTGGGAGTCTTGTGCCAGAGGTTGGGGCAGAGGGAAAGCTGACCCACGTGATCTGTCTTTTCCAAGCACACCCTGGGGGATCTCTTGGCCTAGAAACCACAGTGGGTTCCAAAGGCGTCACATCAGCTTCTGGAACCACCAAGCCAGAAGCAACTTGTGGTATCTATGTACACCTGCCCAGCAGCCATACAGACCCCTGCTTCGGGAGAGAGCACCCTGATTTTCCTTTGGGGAACCACCTCTCCCCATTCTCAGCCCTCGTGATTTGTGAAGGCGAGTGGCCCAAGCCTGGCCGATCAGCATATCCCATCTCCCTGGCCACAGTACTAGTTCAGGTAGGCATATGGCCCAAGTCAGTCATCTGGAGCTGAATCCCTGGAATTTGATTTTGGAACTAATAGGGAAAGAAGTATTATTGTGATAGGATGCAAGCCTGAAACTACTGATGATTGTGTTGACATCTTGCAGGAAACCTCACTGAGAATGGAACGAATGCAGATGGAAAGGGACTGCTGAGGAAGAGAGGGAAGCAGGGACAGACAGACATCAGACTGCTGACATTTTTTAAGCCACTTGATCAAACCACGCCTGAAGCTGAACTCCCTGGGAATGTTTCGGTCTCTATGTTTAGTTCAGTTGGTGTGTTTCACCAACCCATAAACTCCTTTCTCATCTGAAGCCAAGTAGAGTGGCATTTCTACAACATGTAATTGAAAGAGTCCTGGCTAATATTCCCTTGGCAAGGGCGAAGGTATTATACAGATAGTAACACTCAATGCTTAAAGAATGTAGAGCAGGGAGAATTTAGAGATTCAGCTTTCTTCAGCCTGCATTTGTGGGTAAGCTCCTCTCCTAAAGATAATCTGCATTTCTAAATATCTTCCTTTGGTCACTATAACAAATTTCCACAAACCTGGGGGCTTAAAGCAACAGAAATGCATTCTTTCACAGTTATAGAAGCCAGAAATCCAAAATCAGTGTCACTGAGCTGACATCAGGTACTGGAAGGGCCATACTCCCTCCCAGTCCCCAGGGGAGAGTTCAGTCCTTGCTTCTCCCAGCTCTTGGCAGCTGCCAGCGTTCCTTGGCTTGTGGCCACATCACTCCAATCTCTGCTACCCTGGTCATACTCCTTCTCTTCTACCTGTAGTCAAATCTCCCTCGGCCTTTCTCTTACAAGGATGCTTGTGATTGCATTTAGGGCTTACCCAGACAATCCAGGACAATGTTCTCATCTCAAGTTCGCCAACTTAACTATACCTGCAAAGACCCCTTTCCAAATGCAATAACATCCCCAGGTTCTGGGGCTTAGCAGGTGGACATGTCTTTGAGAGCTGTGATCTCTCCATCAGACTAAGTCGGACCATTACACGGATGTGGATAAGACATGTCATTGTCAACACCTAATTCCTCCTAAGGTCTGCCTGGCTGGGGCTCCACAGAACCACCCAGACCAGTTGTGCAAGTCGCGTGGCACCGAGAGAAGAAATAGCCAGGGTGTCGGAATTGGGCTCTGAGTGGAAGATGCACAAGAGCACAGAGCACCAGGCAGACTGAGCAGGCCTGGGAGTCCCAGGAGGAGGTCTGTCTAGAGACATTCGGGGGAGTTGCTTGGGATAAATGGGTAAAACCCCAATTTCCCCAGTGAGCAGACTGCTATGGGGGAGGTAGGCTAGGAAGGCTCCATTTGTGTTGGAAATGCAGGGGAAAGTAGGGATTGAGGGAGAGCACAGGAGAGGGGATCATGAACAGCCAAGTCCAGCTGAGACTGTTTCTTACAATTTAATTGAGTCTCACCTGCACCTCTGGTAGAAGGGCGCTCTGGCCTCTCAAGGGTGAGCCACAGCAGAGAGCAGAAAGAGGAACAACCACCTTCCCAGGATGACCACCTCGAGAGAACACAATCTGCTGATGCAGGCACTCAACACAGGTGGCCTGGGCCGGGCCGTTGGTCCAGGAACAGCTCCCCCAGCCCTGCCTGACTCACTGTCATGCTGCATTACATGCAAAGATGGGGAGAACGGGGGCTGGCTGTGCCTACCAATGTGTCAGGGTAGACCCGGTCTAAGCCAGGTGTCTCCAGTGAGAATGGCATTTATTAAAAAGTTCCAAAACAGTAAATGTTGGTGTGGATGCGGAGAGATAGGAACACTCCTGTGCTGCTGGTGGGACTGCAAACTAGTACAACCTCTGTGGAAAGTAATATGGAGATACCTTAAAGAGCTACCAGTAGAACTATCATTTGATCCAGCAATCCCATTAGTGGGCATCTACCCAAAGGAAAAAAAGACACTCTATAAAAAAGATATCTGCACTCAAATGTTTATAGCAGCACAATTCACAACTGCAAAGAAGTGGAAACAACCCAATATAACAGCCCATCAATACATGAGTGGATTAATAAAATGTGGTATATGCATACCGTGGCGCTCTACTCAGCCACAAAAAACAATGGTGATCTAGCACCTCTTGTATTATCCTAGACAGAGCTGGAGCTCATTCTACTAAGTGAAGTATCCCAAGAATGGAAAAACCAACACCACATGTACTCACCATCAAATTGGTATTAACTGATCAACATTTATGAGCACATATAGTAATAACATTCATCGGGTGTCAGGCAGGTGGGAGGAGCGAGGTGGGGATGGGTATATACACACCTAATGGGTGCGGTGCGCACCATCGGGTGGATGGACATGCTTGAAGCTCTGACTCGGGTGGGGCAAAGGCAATATATGTAACCTAAACATTTGTACCCCTGTAATATGCTGAAAAATAAATAAATAAATAAACAAACAAGCAAGCAAACCAGGTGTCTGCCCCGTCACCCCCAGAGAGGACTCTTGCAGCCGGGAGCAAAACGCTCAGCTCTGACCACAACCCGAAGGCCAGGAGTGGAAGGGCTTTGTCAGGACATGCACACTACGCAGAGCAGAATCAGCTTCCAGGCATCAAAACCAGACCTCCAGCTTCCGCGGGGGTCTGCAGACCTGGCCCTGGAAGCCAGGCAGTAACCTAGGTTTCCCGAAGCACGGAGCTTCCCATAACACTTGCAGCACCCAAGTGAGCCCTTTAGGTGGTGCACAGATGATGTGAGTGGCCTAAGAGGTTATTTTTTAAATAGTTACCTATTTATTTCAAGGTCTACTAGGGAAGAAAGCATGTAACTAGTCCATAAAGCCTGCACCGCCACTGCCATTCTGTAGACGTCATGGTGGCCACCATCGCCTCGGACTGGTTCCTGGAGTCACTGAATTGTGGAGTCTGAAAGGAGCACTTCTAGGTCACCAAGTCCCTACAGCGTCACAGTGAAGAGGTGGACTTGGGAGCCAGACTGCCTGGGCTCAAATCTACACTCTGCCTGGGCAAGTTACTTGATCTCTCTGGACAACCTCTGGAATCAGTGATTCCCATGAAAATGAAAATAATGACATCATCATCATTATTATTATTATGAAGACCTCTCACGAGGATTAAATAAGTTAGTGTACATAAAACATTTGAAACTGGCCTACCCTTGCTGACTGAAGAAATGACGGCTCCTCCCAACTTCACGGTTCTGCTATTCTTTATAAAATGTTCTGGTGAAATCTGGGCGGGTTCAGCCTCCAGCCCATGTCAGCTGAGTCTCCTCCGCCTCCCATTTTATTCCAGCGCCCTTCACACCTCCGCACAGAGAAGCGCGGCACTCACGCCGCAGTCCTGCCCCCAGCCCCTCTGCCGGGGACAGGCAGAAAGGAAGCCCGGCAGGACCAAAGGCCACACACGCGCCGGTGACCCGCAGGAACCCCCAGGCCACTGCACCACCAGCCCGCAAACACCTCTCCTTTCACCCTCGGACCAGGAAAGTTCTTTAAAAACACAGCCAGACGCTGTGCGTACGCTGCCTGCCCCGCCCGCCTAGCAGTGGGTGTAATCCGAGATCATACGCCATCTCCCGGGAGTTTGCACAGAGACTCAAATTCGTAGAAATAGATTCCGTAACTGAGTCAGATCCCTCAGAGGGAAGCTGATATCAACATTCCTTCATCTTGACACTAACCACCGAGGTGTGGTCCCTGCTACATTTTTGCAAAAAGAACAGGGTGTGGTGTCTCTGACATTGTCGGTACCAAACTAATGGTCTCCACCTCGGTCACTTCTGAGAAAACTAATTTGGGGCTGTGCTCTGTCCTTCAGAAGTTCAACAGGAGTCAAAGTTGAGATGTAAGCCACACATAAAACACCCCCACACCTCCTCCAAACCTCTTAAGCTGCCTTGTAAGAAGCGTGACAACTGCACACCGGCACCCCAAGGAGGTTGGGCCCTGGTTTGCTCTTCCCAGGAGCAGCACTGACCCCTTCATGCCACGTCCCTCGGCCTGACTCTAGCAGACCGCTTGCTGGCTGGAGCCCTGAGTCCATGACCTGAAGACAGAGACAGGCTCGGTGGTCCCCCAGACCACCCCCAGGTTTGATAACTCACAAGGACTCACAGGACTCAGCGTATATTTGCATTCCTTGGTAAGACCTATAAAAGGACACACAGCAAAATCAGTGGGGGGACACAGAGCCTGGGGTGAGGGCCTGAGGACACCAGGTGCAAGTTCCGAGCCTCCTCTCCCGTGGGCTTCTCTCCCAGTACAGTCACACAGGATGTGCTTAACTGCTCCAGCAGCGAGCGTGGACAGCGCCTGCGGCATGCTCTCTACCAGGGAAGCTCGACAGAGACCCCGTGCCCAGGGTTTCCATCAGGTGCTGGTCACGTAGGACACCCGCCCCTGTCTAACATATACCCAACTGCAGACTCCCAGACGGAAAGCAGGTGTTCAGCATGAACAATATCGATTACACGGACAGTCTGAAGAAGCACCACCTTGACATTTCGGGCACAGCGGAACGCTGCCTAAGGACAAGTTCCCAGACACCAGCCAAGGGCCAGTGACACAGCAGGCCTGTCTAAGGACAGCAGTCCCAGGCTGCCATGTGGACTCTTTCTGCACATTGGCTGTCGCACGTTCACTTGAAGGGATCTCCCCTGCTGTCCGGCCCATCCAGTGGCAGAATCCTGACACCAAACCCTAGACAGGTGACAAGCCTCTAAAACACTTGTGCTGACAGAGAGCTCACAAAGCCTCCTGTTCCACGTTGGCCTGTGCTGGCTGTTAGCCCAGGAACCCCGGCCTCTGAGTTCAGTATTCCGTGTCAGTGAACACATCACACGATGACCACCAGCACTGACTGCGACTCTGGGTCAGGCGTCCGGCCAAGTGCGCGACGGGCATGAGCTCATTTCGTATTCATATTAATGGTTTATAATGGAGTCAGTTATGCCTTAGAAACATGAAATGACTTGCCCAGGGTCACACTGTCAATAGGTTTGAACTCTGGTCCATTTGACTCTACAGCCAGAGACCTCGGACCTCCACACCCCATGTCTTCTGGGAGCCTGTCTTGGACTAAACACCATTATAATTTTAAGCATAATCTCATATTACTTTTTCTCATTTACTAATATTTTTAGTTGATTCACTTTTTCCTTTAAAAAAAAAAAGTGTCAAACAGACAATTTATATTAGTCCCCTGAATGGAAAACTAGTAACATTTGCCAGAAATCTATAGTAACCGTAAAAATAACCATGACGAAAACCAAGCAATGTCATTCAGTCCTAGCGGGGTCCTGCACCCTGCTCAGGCCTGCTCTCGCCGGCACCACCTGCAACTCCCCTCAATATAATCAGAAGCAGGAGAGAGAAATGCAAAAGGAACACCTTTCTCTTTATGCTTCCCTGGTACTAAACGTCTTGCCCAATAAATTCATCTCAGCAGAGCGTCCTGGGAACCACTACACCACACAACAGGCACTCAACAACCTGCCCGTCTGCCTCGCTAGTCCCAGCAGGGACTCCCAGCGTCTGTGCACCCCGCTGCTCCAGCCCCAGTCCTGAGGCGTGTTCCAGCTCCTTCCTCTCCCATTTGCTCTCATTTTTTCTCCACCTTTTGTAGCAGCTGAGCCCCAGGAATCATCCCGCCTCATGCCACCAGCCTGGATCGGCTGCCCCAGCCTCCCAGCCCGGCTCCTGCTCTGCCTTCATCCCTACTTCCTTCCTCCATGGGCTCTGCTCAGCTCACCGGCCCACCGGCCTGGCCTCGCAGAGAAAATACCAGGAAAGATGCCGTCCCTCCTGCCCTGTTCCTAACTCCAGAGGAGGCTGGGGAGAGAGGCAGGGGCAGGATGGGCACGCCACAATCCAGGGGCGGTGGTGAGGGTCGGGGAACAGTGTACAGTGAAGGCACAAGTCAGAAATGAACCATTTCTCTAACAACAGGGGACTACATTCTGGGTGCCGACTTCCCCATCCCTACCCAACCCCCTGGCATCGGGAGCACCTGCCCAGCCCAACAAGAACTCTAAGGAGTCACCTGCCTGGGTCAGAGGGTCCCACACAGAAGCCATCTGGCAGGGTGTGCCCAGCCAGCAGGACACCAGAGAACTCCAAGCAGAGAAAGCCAGTGAGGTGACTAGGAGCTTGGGCTCCCCAGGCAAACAGACCTGCATCTAAGTCCTGGCTCCACCATCCCCTGGGCCGAGTGACTCTGCACATCTGAGAAATGGGACCAAACATAGGACACACCACATAGGGTTGACTCACCCAGGGTCTGTGCCTGGTAAACCTTTTTTTAATACAGCTGACTATGAGTCTGGGGACAAGAATAGGAAATGGGCCGACAGCAGGTACAAGCGCAGGTACCCATGTGTTGCCGAGAATGGGCAGGTGTGGGAACCCAGCGCGTGTGGAGCCAGCTCAGACAGACAAGGGCTCACACTGCAGACCAGAGGCCGCCAAGCAGACCATGGGCTGAATCCCGCCCCCTTGCTTTGTTGGCCTGCAGACTTTGTGAAAAATATTTGACTTAGTTGCCAACATATAAAAACCAGGATGGCTCCCACAGAAAAAATAAAAATAAAGATTTCAATTGTCTCTTGAAAAAAATCAAGAAAGCTCTATTGAATGCTACTGATAGGATGAAGAAAAATCTTGCCACCTTCTCCAGCATTCTCTAACACAGGGATCTGCATCTGTGGCTGCCTGAGACAGTCACCCAAGAGCTCAGACATTCCCTGATGCCTAGGAGTCCCCTGACCCATTAAACCAGGAGCTCTGGGTGGGGGGCTGCTCTGATGTCTCCTTGGCCTTGAGGAAGCACCTCCACCTGCGTCACTCAGCACTGCCACCTGCCTGGCCCAGATACTAGCTGGCCTAGCGGGTGATTCAGCTGAGGTACAGGAATAAGGAAAGGCTGGGACCCCAGAACACAAATCCAGCACACAGACCCCTCCCTGCTGGCGGCCCTGGCTTTAACCGTAGTCCATTCCACAGCATCTTTGCTGGAGGGGATGGGGACCTGGCCTGGCATCCCTGTCCCCCTCCCTCGGCTGCATCACCTCTGCCCACCCTGGGACAAGCGAAGCTGCCCAGGCCCAAGAGTGCACGCAGAGAAGACCCGGCCCAAACAGCATGCCAGGTTTTCCTGATGACTGAGAGGTTCTTCTGGCTTCAGATACACTTTCTGCAAAACCCTGGAGCCAAACCATAGCCTTAGAAACCCAAGGTTCCAGCACTGACTGATGGAAGCATCTTTCTGTCCACAGCCTTCCCTGATCCACAGGAGTCGATGTCAAGGTAAGATAAAGAGATCGGACCACTTGCCAGCTCTGTTTCCCAGACGTGACGGGAGATCTGTCTGGCCCTAGGATTGGCGCATTAGTGGCTTATCTGCAATTTGGGGCATTTCCCACTGGTTTTGTGTCATTTCTCTAAAAACAAGAAACTAGAAAGAAGAAAGTGGCTGTCGTCATTCCCAGGCCTGTGCCATCATTTCAAATGTATGCCCAGGGCAGGCGGCACAATGGAAACAGACGTGGTGGCCTTCCCCACCAGGGCCCAGAGTGACGGCAAGGTGAAGACTCCCCAGAATGGGTTAAGGAGATTTTGACTGCACAGATAAAGTGTGGTGCGGCCACAGAACAGTGACAAGTGACATGTGAATCACAAAGACAAGGGCTTCCCAAGATTCGACGTGTCCTAACAGGCTGTGTGGCTCAGCCTGAGAAACAGGAAAATGAGGACAAGTGTGATCACTATGCAGGAACCTCAGCAAATTAATTCCACCCAGGGGCCCTGGGCAGCGTTGGAAATGGCCCGTTCCATGGTGCACAGCGTGAGGTTATAGGACACCCCTCTCCAGCCAGTGTCGGCTTAAATCCTTTGTGTTCACTGGTAATAATCCTGGAAGTCAGAACGGTTTGTATTTGAGCTTACTCTCCAAGTACAGGACCATTTTGTCGTCTCCAGCACCTGGGGAGAGCCTTGGTGTAGGTGACAGCCTATACTTGCTATGCAGAGCCTTGCTGTTGTATAAAACATGGTCCACAGACCAGCAACACTGAGCTTGTTAGAAACGCAGCAGCCAGACCTCTCCCAGGGCTTCCTACAGCACACGCCGCATTCTAACAACGCCCCGGGTGAACGGTGAGCACATTAATGTTTGAGAAGCACTAATTTAAAGCTTACGGGCTATTTTACCAATGCACAAGGGAATCTCTAGGTACCACTAGGTACTACTGATCAAGTCTGTAACAGCTACACAGACACTTGAGGAATTTAGAGGAGGTTTCAGTTGAGACATCTCACAGTGACTTTTTTCCCCAATTGAATTTAAGGCTGCAGCTACTTCCTCAGCTCCCTAACTCACTGATTGACCAAGGCAATCTCAGACTAAAATGTTTTCCCATAGCCATTGAGCCTGAGAGAGTAACATTTCAGGATTTATTTATTCATTTGTCCACTTATTTGTTTATTTGTGCATGATGCTCAATTTATTGGGTACCTATTATATGCCAGGCACTGAGAATACACAGGTAAATGACCCAGCCTGGTCCCAGGAAGAATTTGCTTTCTGGTAAGAGAGAAAGATGCAGGCAGGTAGCCACGCTGGAGTTTGTCGGACGTGTGCAATGATAGTGGGAAAAGCAGGGTGCCTAGAAATCGGGGGGGGGGTCCAGAAAGGACTCCTGGGCGCAGTGCTGCCCAAAGGTCATCGTACAGACATGCGTTCCCTTCACCAGGCTCCTCTCTGCCTTTCCTGCCCCCTCCTGCCTCGCTTTCCACTGAATTGACTGCATTTTCTTTATTTCCCCCTTCCTATAATCCTGCCCTTTACAGAGTCTATTTATACTACTTACGTGGTTATATTGACATTTTTAACATGCACACTTGACTTCAAGCGTAAAGCTAATCAATAGCTCTTTTTTCCTTCCGAGTAATGTAAAACCCTGGGATGCTTTAACCTCCATCTCCTCTCTCCTCCCTTCTCGGTGTTGGTAGCATAAATCAGCTGAAAATGCTATTTTCCCACAACTCCTGGAACTGCTTGGTTATTTGCTATCTCCTGCCACTGGCAATTTTTCCAAAAAATAAAAATTTCCAAATTGACTCAAGAGGAAATAGAAAACCTGAAAAGATCTATAACCTTCAAATGAATTGATTCTGCAGTCTAAAAACTGTAAGGGGTCTGCATGGTTTTTAAAAATCGTTAAGGAAAAGAAAACACTTATACAATCTCCTCCAGAAACAAAGAGGAAAACACTCAGCTTCTCTTAGGATACCCTGAGACAGACTTCAAAGAAGAACAATACAAGAAGAAAGGAATTAAAAGCCCACCTCCTAACCTCACTTAGGGCACAAGGGTCAAAATGCTAAATAAATGCTAGCAAATCCTGGAATTCCATGCAGGGAGATTAAAACATTAGAAAACTCATTAGTTAAATGCACCACATTAAAAGGCTATAAGAAGAAAACAGGATAATAGGATGCAGGAAAAGTACCTGACAAAACCCAGTACCCACTTGTGATTACAATTCATAAACTAGGACTGATAAATTGTATTGATAACTATCAAAACTTAAAATAAACTTCATACTTAATGGAAAACACTGAAAGATTTTCTGTGAAAGTCAGGAATAAGACAAGGCTATTCAACCATCGCTGTTTCTTTTCGATACTATACTGAAGATCCCACAACACAGTAAGGTGACAAAAATAAATAAGACATATAAAGATTTCAAAGGAAGAAACTGCTGACATCCTCATACAATATAATCGCCTACCCCCCAAACCCAAGAAATTCTACAAACTATCAGAACTAATAAGATAGTTCAAGACCGATTGATAAAAACTAACAGTATTCTACAGTAGCTAACCACAGTAAACTAACAACAATCAGAAAATGAATAGCCAGGTGTGGTGGCGCACACCTGTAGCCCTACCTACTCAACAGGCTGAGGCAGGAGCTTTGCTGAGCCCAGGAGTTGGAGGCTGCAGTGAGCTATGATGATGCCACTGCACTCCAGCCTGGGTGACAGAGTGAGACCCTGTCTCTAAAAAAACAAACAAAAAAAGAAAATGTAATAAAATTTATGGTTAAAATGGTTGATTGAAAACAGGTTGTTTATATCCATGCTCTCCTGCAACCCCATTAAATATGACTGGAAACAAAGCCACAGAGAGAAAAAAAGTGAAATAAGAGCTGGCAACAAATGAGACACATAAACAGAAATATGGACAATGCAAAACAAATGGATACATGGTAATGACTTAGCACAGAGGAGAAAATGGAACCCTATATGCCTTAGGAGAGAGAGAGTGACAAGAAATAAGCCAGTTTATGCTGCAGAACCTTAGAAAGGCCCAGGAAGGCTCACAGGCACAAAGTTTTCTATGAGGTGGAGGCTTTAAAAGGAGGCAGGAAGAGAGCTCCCTAGATTCCTCTTTCTACCCTTGGCAGCCAAGCGACTGCCCCAGTCCGATGGCAGAAGCCAGCGGGTGGACTCTCGAGGCCAAAAAGTCCAGGACTTCTGGAGTCAGGGACTCCTAGAGGACAGGTGGCAAGGCATACTCAAAACAGGGCAATGAGGCAAATGTTTACATCCTACAGATTAAGATCGGACCCATTTCCTTTTCAGGAAGGTACTGGAGGATTTGCTCCAACAAAACAAGAGAGGAAAACCAAGAAAGAAAAAGATGTGAGACCCAAGAAATGACCATAAAGCAGAAGAGAAGCAAAAGCATGTAATAGGATGATGGTGAAGGGAGATCTCAACATGACAACTCTTCGTCAGACTTGAAGAACAGACCAGACCAGAGCAAACAGATTCTCCTATTGAAGTGAAAAGACAGGCCTGACAGATTACTTCATGTGTTGACAGTATATGAGGAAGTTTTTAAAGGTCTGGGGAACAGTCTTGGTGCAAGGAACAGAGAAAACCAAGCAAATACAGAAGAACTGATTTTGTTTCTGTTTCACCAAAGAAGCAGAAACCAGTAAGCAGCTTGGTTGTAATTTACACAGGCATAATAACGTGAACATCAGACTCTGACACAACCAAACATCGTAGGGTCACTACTTTGGGAGATGAAGAAAGGGGTTGTGGGGTGGGGGAGGAGTAGAGTGATGGGAAGAGAGCCAGGTCTAATCTTCTATAATAAGAAGTTCAATAGACAATGTGTAGAATTGATAGGTGGGGGATAAGAAACAAGAGTATAAATATATTACTTAGAAAAATGGAGACAGAGCCCCTGTATTAAAAGTGATAGCCTCTGAGAAGGATTTGGGGCTGGAATATGTTTGGAGAATGTGCTACTTTTTGAAATTCTATTCCTTTGATGAAAATAAACATCAATTTTAAAAGAAAAAAATTAAAAGTATGCCATTCACAATAGCAACAAAACTGTAAGCAAGCTATGAGTAAATGTAATTAAAAAGTACAAGACTTGTACAAAGACAATTATCAAATCTTTACTGAGATACATTAAACAAGATCTAAATAAATGAGCAGATACTTGTTTTTGGATAGGAGGCTTAATATTACCAAGGAGCCTTTTCTTCATTAAGCCATTTCTTAATCTCAAAATGTAGTGCCATTTCAACAAAAATCTCAACAAAGTCATTCACAGAACTCAAGGAGTTGATCCTAGAATTCCCAGGAAATTATGGGGAGCCAAGAACATCCAAGACAACTTTGAAGAAGAATGAGGACCTATTCCATCAGACAGTGAGACTTCTTATGAAGTTATAATAATTAAAATAGTGAAAAGATGAAACAGAAGAGCCCCAAAACAGACCACACATTTATGAAAACATATGGCAAAGGTGGCCATCAAATCAGCGAGGAGAGGATAGAGGTTTTTAAAATAAATAACAACGGGATGGAGGGCTACTCAGTCAGAAAAAGAGTATAACTGAGCTCTGGCCTCACAGCAAGCAACAAAAGGAAATTACAGATGGATCAAAAATCTAAATGTCAAACACAAAACTTTAAAACTTATAAAATAGGTTAAACCATCTATGACCTTGTGTAAGAAAAGATTTCTTAAATAAGACATAAAAAGGAAAATCCATGAAGTAGTTGATTCATCAGTTCGACTAGATTACAATGAAAAACTTCTGCATGACAAAGTACATCATTAAAACCTGAAAAGATAAAGCAATGATTAAACGGTAGATTGACGGAAAAATGAGCAGAGTATGCATAGGAAACATACCAGAGAGGAAACCCAAGTGGTAAGTAAACACAGGAAAACATACACCACCTCACTAGCAATGAAGGAAATGCAAATGCGAGTTAATCCAAGGTGCAGTGTTTCACACCCTCAGATGACAAAAATAAGAAGTCTGATGTGTTGGCACGGCAAATGGAAATTCTGATACTCAGTGGGTGGCAGTATGTATTTGCAAAACCTCTTTGAAAAACACTGAAATTGGCACTATTTTAGCAAAGTCCAGATGTACATCCTCAGACCCAGTTATCCTCCTTCTAGGTATCTAGCCCCAAAGGAACACGAAACCAAGTACACAAGGATAAATATTGCAACATTGCTTAGAATGACCTCAAGTGTCTGCCAATAGGGAAAAATGTGGAATATGCACATGCTAGAACACTATACAGCAGTTAACATGAACTAGGTCTACATGTGTCAACATGAAAAATCCTCAAAAGCATAATGTGTGAAAACAGCAAACTGCAAAAGGATAAATACAGTATGGCACATTTCATGTAAGTTTCAAAACACACAAAATATCACTGAATAGTATTGTGAATATATACATGTGAATAAAATTTAAGACATGCTCATGGAAAACGCATAGCAACCACACAGAGCAGTGGTTACCCCCAGAGAAAGAAGGGGAAAGAAAGAGTAGAATTGGAGGAACACACGGGGATTTTTAATGCCAAGAAATGTGTTATTTCTGACTGACATTTGGCAAATGTTAATACTTGTCAAATCCAGAAAAGGTGATAAGCACATGAAAAATGCTCACCATCATCAACCTTCAGGAAAATATGAGCTAAAAGCACAATGGGAAACCACTTCATACTCACTAGAATGGTTACAATTAAAAAAAGAAATGTTGGCGAGGAGGTAGAACAATCGGAAGCTCATACATTGCCATGAATAATGAGCAAACTGAACCAACCACTTTGGAAAGTGGTTTTGCCATGTCTTATAAACATATACTCAACATAAGATCCAGCAATTTCACTCCTAGGTATTCTATGACAGAGAAATGAAAATATGTCTGAAAGACTTGTACACAAATGTTCACAGCAGATTTAGTTGGGATAGCTAAAAAATGGAAACAACCCAAATGTCCATCAGCTGACAAATGGACAAGCAAACTACAGTGACTTCAACTCATGGAATCCCATTTCACATTCAGAAGGAGTAAACCACTGATACAGCGATGCGGATGAATCTGACACACTGCCCTACACAAACAAAGCTAGCTTCAAAAGCAGACGCCACATGTCCCATTTCTGTGAAATTCTAGAACAGGCAAAACTAATTCATAAGATAGAATCAGAACAGAGGTGGCCTGGGGAGATGGTGGGTACAAAGGAGAGAAACTGACTACAAAGGGACAGCGGAGAACTTTCTGGGAAGATGTCTCACACATTGATTGACCGGAGTGGCAGTTACAAGGGTGTATGCATTTGTCAAGTCACTGATCTGCACATGTAAAATAAATTTTATTTTATGGTAAATCATAGCACAGTGAAGTTTATTTTAAAATGGATGATACATTTGTTATCATCTCTGTAATTTTTTGTAGACTTATTTTGTTAAAAATTAATAGACTTTCAAAACTTTGGTTATTAATGAATGACCTATATTGTGGGGGCAGAAAGTGTTGGGGGAGAACAAAAATATAAAGTGGCTAATAATGTTAATTCCCATTTCTTCCCAGTGGTAGAGTTGTCTATTTAATAACGAGAGCGGTCCTACTAGAAACTGGAGGGTCCTTTGAGGTCATCTGCTTTGAGTCTCCCTCACTTTCGGAGAAGGAGGCCAAAGCAAGATCTGTCGCAGGTCGCCGCGGCAGATGTTTGCCGTTTCAGCCGCCCAAGGTCCTTTCCCAACACCTTACTGGCACCCCACTTCCTTGTCTGGGGAATTCTTTCCCCAAACTGGGCACTTTCTCTGTGAGGCTATTCATCCAGGTGCCAGCTCTCCCAACAAACCCACAGGGGTCCCGGGGTTTCCTCCTCTTCCACAGGGCGCAGGTATGTGACCGATACCTGCCTCTCGCCGCTTCATGCTGACATTCTGAATCGTGGGAAAGGTAAGCAGGGAAAGAGGTGCATGGAGCTCTTCCTCCCAACTAACAAACCTGAGTGTGATTTTTGCTGTAAGATTGTTCCTGCTATTCCTAATTCCTGGCTTCACCCAGCTGAGCTCCTTGGTTTCTACTGTTTTCAGGAGGTTTCCCCACTCTCCTGCCCATTCTACGAGCCTCCTGCATCGCTGCAATAAACTCCACTTTGCTGACGCCAGCCAGAGCCGGTTTCCAGTGTTTACAACCGAGGAACGTCGTGTGACACATCGCCCAACCAGCTCAAGGTAGAGCAAGCCCAAGACCCAGAGTTCTGGATGGCAGACAGCTGTCCCCGGGCGTGTCGGCCGCCCAGCCAACTTCTCAGGACCTCAACTTCCCCACCTCAATCCCCCAGGGCTGCTGGGAGACAGAATGAGAGAACCAGCCCATATTGAGTGACGTGCCAGGCACTCGGGCACATTTTAATTTAGTCCTCACAATAGCCTGGTAAAGTAGGGATTACCCCAATTTACCTACAAGGACACTGAAGCTGAGGAAGACAAATACTTTCCCAAGGTTGCGAGCTCATGAGTGACGGAGCCAGAAATCGAGCCAAACCTGTCTAGCTTTAAAAGCCCAGCTCTTGTCCTCTGGTCATACGGGGCATCACACTGCCTCGCCTCAAGAAAATAATCAGTCACCGAGACTTCGAATGAGGCACCACGGGCATGGCTGGGTGTTGGCTGCACCTGCAAGGTAGCAAGCAGGGGGGTCGACTGGACACAGTGGGCCAGGACACCCACTCGGGCCAGAGTGGCTGTGGGTGGAGGCAGAGGGTGGGGTGAGGAGCAGCCTCAGGGAGAACACACGGGCCCGAGGAACGGTGTGGGAGCATCCTCACCCCAGAGGAGCCAGAGGAGTGCAGGTGAAGTCCTTCTGCTTTGAGATGAATGAATGTTCGTGTCCCCATGGCAACGGAGCATGCTCGCTGTTGTCCATACCTGTAAGCAGGTGACTCACGTTTTTGTCAGTGTGCTAGTCCAGTCCAAAGTCATTAGCTAATCAGCCTGGAATGTGTGCGTGACAGCACCGATCATACCTGGGGAGATAAGCAGGGTCTACATGTGTCCTCTAAGACTCCGAGGGACCGGAGTGTGTCTCCTTCGCTTCACACGGCATTCCTGACACTTGGCATAGGCCCTGTTACCGAACCATTGTTAAGAAATGCGGTCTGTTCTCTCTCGATAGGTAGAGGGAATGGAGCAGAGTTTGAATCAGGACCAGAGGTAGGGTAGGGATTTAAACACAGCATAAAAAGGGAATAAAGTGGGTTGCACAAGCCGATACAATCAATAAAAACTGCTGGGAGGTGCAGAATTCTGATTTCAGACCAAAGCTCGTCAAGAAATCTTAAAGAAATGACCCTTGCAGACCCTGGGCACAGGTATGGTCAGGTATAATCGCAGACCAACCCGGGTTCAGTCACACGCATTTCCAGAGAGGAGGAAGCGGAGTCTCGGAAGAGACACCACAGAGCCACTAGCTCATGGGAACACACTACGGTTAGTTGGAGACCCACGAGCACACTGAGGCGGGGGCAGGAGAGCTGTGATATGTGCCAAAGCGGCCCGGTGTCCCCTACAAACAGAGGAGGCCCAGACACTGCTGCAAGGAGCCCACTAGGCCCACCTGGAGCACCCTGCGTGCGTCTCCAGGCACCGAACGAGTCTCTCGTCTAAGAAAGCAGCTCTGCCAGGCCCAGCGGGGACTGTTAAAGGCCTGGGGAAACCTGCGCTTCCCACTCACTTTCTTGAGAGTCGGTAAGGCTCTGGCGGGCACGGGGAAAAACCCAAAGGGCAAATCCACCAGACAAGGACAAAGTCGGGAGACTGCCCAGATCTCAGAGTGAGTTCAGCCCCGCCTCCCCAGGAAAGCTCTGCACCCAAACTTACACGAGAACCACGTGAGTTCTGCTACCCCGACTTCTGCTAAGCAGGCGGTCCTCTCCCCAAAGACTGGAGTCCTGATGAAGAACTGGATGTTTTCTGAGGCGCACTCATGATCAACATACCTCAAGAACACTCATCATATCAGTACTCAGGCAGGAGTACGGCATGTGCTTGTCCCATGTTGGCGACCAGCTTGTAAGCTCCCACAGCCAAGTTCTCTGGTGGCTGCCTTGCCCCAAGCACCCCACAGACGCGCCTGCATGCTGCAGGCGGTCCATAAAGGGTCACCAAATCACTACTGGATGAAGGAGCGGGGAAGGGGCTGGAGGGGGAGGAAAGATTTCTGAGCCGTTTCCTCAAGCAGTCTGCAAACCTTCATCACTACAGACAGCTGGAGCAGCTAGCCTCAAGGTCCCAGAACACAGCCTGTATGTCACCACTGCACTCTGAAAAGAAGACCGCAATGGGGTCCTGGGGACAGTGAACATTTCTGACGTCTCTCTCAAAGAACAGGGGAAGCAGTGCAGAATTCTAAGGCCCTTCTTAGTCCTAAAAATCCACAGGTCTCTCTAAGGATCCCCTATAAAGAAAGTAATAGAAAATAAGGAGGCTCAGCAGTCTGTAAGTGACATACATGGAAGGGAGGGAGCGCCAGACGGCTGTGTGCCAAGAGCATGGGAGTGGCAGGAGGGCGGCCGGAGACCCCGCCCTCGCTTCACCCGGGGCAGACCCACTGCACCGCGAGTGTACGCTGGGCACTGCACAATTTCAGTACATGAAAGGGGGAAAAGGGGGCTTTCCTGCTTTCAAAAATATGTGGATGACCAAATGAGTGAGCTAGCACAGCTGCGGCCCTGTTAGGGGTACCATTGAGCCGGGCTGTGGGGTGCCCTTATGAGGGATGGAGGAGGGGGTTCAGGACCCCAGGCAGCTCGGTTGCCACCCTTCTGGGCTCCTGCATTCCTATACGGTGAGCCCCTTGGCTGTGGCAATGAGGGGCTCGGGGAAAGGGGGCCCTAGCGTCCCAGCATAAATTTCCTTGGCCGGTCTCTGAGCCTCGTTAAAGCTGTGCAGGCCCGGGCGGGAGGGTGGCTCCACGAGGCACTAATTGCTGAGCATCTTTTTACAAGGCGCAGCCCCGTGATCTGAATGGAATCAAGGTAAATCCCCACATGGCCTGGTATCTTTAACAGGGACATAAATCACCCCTAATTACACAGGGCAAGTTGCCACCCTGTCCTATTTCTGGAGCGGTTGCTTCCCATGCCAGAGGGGAAAGGTGAGTGCAATATGGACACAAAACCCCGGGAACGGGGGTCAAGTTCACAGGTCCTATTTCAGAACAGGGAGAGGCTGGGAGGAGGGGGCGGGTTCAAAGCGAACCACAGCTTCTCTGAGACTGTCAGGATTAGAAAAAATAATTAGTGCAAGTTCCCATGCCTTGTCTTCCCTAATCCAGCCACCCAGAGTGCAAAATTAGATGAAGAGAAAACAGTAGAAAAAAATTAGCTGAGGTCTGGGTGAGTTGGGACCTTTCAGTTCGCTCCTCCCGCGCTAGAGGTAAGCCCTTGCAGGTTCTGGCACGGGGCTCTGCAGCCTGCGCAAAGAGACAAATGTCCTTGGTTGCCTGGTCCTCAGGCTCCTCAAGATAAAATAAGCCACCTGCTTCGGAGAAGCACAACCATTCCTGCCCTAAAACTGAAAGAAATGCCTCCTAAGGGCTCACAGAAAGAGAACACACAGTGAAAAAAAAAATGCCTTTAAAGACCATGAGTTTCACAGGGCTGTTTATTTTAACCCTTGGTTTGAACTACATCCTTAAGACTTGCTCCCTGGTATCAGTTTCTGGCTGCAGTTCCTTCAACCCAGATGTCAGGAAGCTCCCTCACAGGGTAAGTACAAGTAGGAAAAGAACTATCACATTTAGGGAGAAAGGTAAGGAGGGGAGGTGGGGCTTAGTGTAAATAATTAACTCATTTGTCATAGCAGGGACCTGACAGACAGTGGCAAAGTTAATAAATAGAGAAACAGCATGCAGCATTTTATTTTAAATTCTGGAGGTAAATACCAGGAGAACTAAAAACAAACGCTTAGAAGCTATAAAGGGGGGGGGAGGGAGGGTGAGTGTGTTGTTTTGTATTCTAAGCCCCGTAGTACAATTTGATTCTGGTTTTAGCCATGGGCATGTTATCACTTTTGCTCAAAACAAAAACAAATGCTTTGGAGTTTGTAGCACAGAAAATGGAGAACACACCAGAATGCGATGCAAATGAGCATTGTGTGTTGTTACAGGGATAAACTTGAGTTTGCTCTGATTTATATGCAATAGTAAATCTCTTACAAACTTCAGAGTGATTAAGAACAGATATCTGTACACCCTTCAATGCCAACAGAGACACTGGTGCACTGTATCATCACAACTAAGCAGCCCCTTAAAATCTCAGATGAGCACAATGAGGTATGTTTCCTGCAACTGACTTTTCTAGAAAACCCCCAAGTGAGCTAACTCGCATGGACATTCAGTTTGCCCAAGAATTCAGGTCCACTTCCAAACTCAATCACGCTGGCCCTCTCCGCAGCCGATTCCTGCCTTTTAGGCCCTGGTGAGGGTGAAAACTCCAAGTTAGGCTGACACAGAGTCACCTACTTTCCCCAGATGCTAGGAAATGACATCTTCACAAATGGCAGCAATTTATCCCAGCGCCAGTTAATGTCACCGAAGCCAGTTAATGTCCTCAGTTTTTGGATGAGGATCGGGAGTGCCCAGATTTGAAGTGACTGCCCCAAAGTCTCAAAACTATGAAGTGGCAACCTCAGAACTCGATCCCCTGAGTTCCCATCCAGTACCCTTTCTGCCATATCCATGTGCAGTCTGCAACACAGCAACAAGCTGAAGGGCTACTTGAAAAGAGGGGCTCCGCTATCAAATGTGGACCATACCAAGTCAAACAAGCTTGCTTGCGGCGGGACTGCTCAGAGGTGACGCTGGAACACACCCTGACTTCAAGCCCTTCCACGGCCTTCCTCCCTCACCTCTACCGATGGCCACGCACAGCCCGCCCAGCCCTCTTTCTCCTCGGGAGCATCAAGACACTAACTTCTCTCCTTGCTTTCGTTGCGGTAGCCAGCTCCCCTTCATTCTCCACCCAGCAGCCAGAGTGATTCTTCTAAGAAGATCCATCAAAAATCTGGCACGATGGTAAATCCACAGAGACAGAAAGCAGACAGGGGGTTCCCAGGGGCCAGGAGGCTGGCGAGTGACTGCTTAATGGGTGTGGGGTCTCCTTTGGGGGCGATGGAAATGCTTCGGAACCAGACAGAGGTGATGGCTGCACAACACTGTGAATGCACTAACTGCCAGTGAACTGTACACTTTACAGTGGTTACTTTCATGATATGTGGACTTTCATCTCGATTAACAAAAAAGCCATCATGTCAAGCCCCAATTCAAACTTCTCCAATGCACACCACCTTCCTCAAGTAAAATCTCATGTCTACAGTGGCCTGACAGGTCTCCCCCAGCTCGCCCCACCGATTCCAGACACAGTGGCCTCCTCCCCATCCTCAAACAGGCCAAGCTCATGTCCACCTCTCTGTCCTGGCACATTTGCTCCGCCCTCCCTGGGACGCTCTTTCCTCAGCCACCTGCAAGGCTGCTCCCTCATTTCATCCAGGGCTGTGCTCAAATGTCACCAGCCTGAGACCCTCCCTGTGGACACCACCTAAAATAGCACCTCTGGCCACCCTCTGCTCTGTGGAAGGAAAATAGTACACACAATAGTACACTAGCCTAATAGTCCATTCTAGAGTTACGTGTTTTTCCGTAGTCTGCTTTCCCAGTGAAGGCAGGAACTTCCTTATAAATGCCCAGAACCTGGAACGGCACCTGATTACACAACAGGTATTCAATAAAAATGTCTTGAATGAATGAATGACTATCCATGCAAATGTCCATTTGGTCGAGGGTCAGAGTTATTGTCCAGGGGTCACTTTTCCCCCCAGGGGGCATCTAGACAGGCAAGAGCTCGGCAGGCTGACCCTGACAACGCTCACTAGATTCGTTTCTTATGGCTGCTGGAACAAATGACCACAAAATCAAGATGTCAGCTGGGCCATGCTCCCTCAGCAGCTTGGGGAAAATCATTCCTCGCCTATTCCAGATTCCGTGATGGCTGCCAGCATTCCTGGCTTGTGGCTGCATCACTCTAATCTGTCCCCAAGGTCACAATGGGTTCTCCTCCGTGTGAGTGTCAAACCGCCCTTGGCCTCTCTTATAAGGACAGCTGTGGTTGCATTTAGGACCCACCCCGATAATCCAGGATCATCCCCCACTCTCGAAATCCACCTTGGCACGTAAGGTAACACGCGCAGGGATTAGGACCTGAATATTCTTGGGGGCCATTCTGTAGTCCTCCCTACTCTCAAATGTGCCGCTGCCCACCTGCCTCCGTGCTGTGGCTGGGCTGTGGGGAAGGGCTTAGGAGACAGGGCTCTTGTGCTGACCCTACATGACCCTGGACAAAGCCAACCCCCTCAGCAAAGCCCCATTATCTCACCTTTATAAGGAAGTTGTCACTTTTAAGATTCCATTCTTATCTAATATTCTGAGTCTTTGTCCGGTGTTTTCACAAAGGCTAAAGGACTCCCCCAGGGCTTAAAGAAGAATCAAAGTCAGGAGGTGCCATGGACAGAGGCTTTCCCTCCACCACCTGCAATCCTAGAAGTGGTTGTTACAGGGGAAAAACATCAAACATCCATAATCCCACTGTTAGTATTTCATTCAATTTCTTCTTAAACAATATAATTGACGTTAGACCATTCAACTGATGCCCCATTTTTCAATGAATGCTATTACATAGTTCATCATGTTATTAAACCTCTCATTTTAAATCCATTTTAAATTCGGCCACTCCCCTGAAAACAGATGTGGGTCAGTACTCTCTTCAAAGAAGGTGCATCAAGGTCCCCTTCTGGCATAGGAAGCAAAGAAGCAGGAACATCCTTAACCCAGGGCTAAGTGATAGGCACGTGGGCTCATCGAACCACCTTGCAAAGGTGGGATGACTCTGCTGCCTATCTCTCTTCCAAGGCATGTACCTATGATAGCAGCCATGAACCCCAGGAGAATATAACCCATAGTCCATAGGCTACAGGCAGTTCATCGCTAACCTAAGGCAATGACCCTAAGATCAGCAGCTTGTGGTCCCCAGACACTCAGCAAGCCCTGGCAGGCAGCTGAGCAGCTGTGTCCTGTAAGGTACCCACTTACTTAGCAGAGAGGACACACCTGGTATCGCCCTGAATGCACAGCTGGGCCATTCCTGAAGGATACAGGCTCCACTGCCAGATGTCAGGAGCCTCAAGGTCACAGCATCAACACAAGAGTTGAAAGAGCATAGGCCTTGCAGGCGTAAGGCCAGGGCTCCAGGTCCCTCCGCAGCCTCCAGCTCTGCCCTTGGGCAAGCCAAAGGAGCTCTCTAGTCTTTAAAATGGTGATGCTGAACACCTACCTCATGTGGGTATTAACAGAATTCCATAATACGGCAAGTTGAAGGGCTTTGTAAGCGGAGTGAGAAATGGTTTATCTTCCCATCTTTTAATGACCTTCTCACTGCCATACTCTCCCTCCATTTTCACTTTCTGTCAACTGCAATACGACTTCTGCCCCTCACCACTCAACTGATCCCGTCCCCCACGCTCACCTGGGGCCTCTCACTGCCACATGTGACCTTACCGTGCAGTGGCTCTGCTCTGGGACCAGATTGCCTGGATTCAAGTCTCAGCTGTACCACTTTCTGACTCTACAACTGGGCAAACTACTTAATGTCTCTGTGCCTCAGTTTCCTCATCCACTGACGATAATAACAGTGCCTTCCTTGTAGGACTTTTGTGGAGACTGAATGTGCCAGCAGGTGTAAGGAACTTAGAATTACACGTGGCACACAGGAAGCTGCTTATACATATTAGTATTCCCTGTTGTTTGTTTCCTAAATTTTTATTAACATAATATACACCCAAAAATTGCACAAAATAGTGAATAATTATACGGTAAACTCCACAAAGCTTCCTGGATGTCCCTTCCTGATGTGGATCTTCTTTATTCCAGAAGTAACTGCTATCCCAACTTTTCTAGAAATCACTTCCTCACTTTCCCCAACAGTTTTACCACCAACATACACATCCCTAAACAGAGAACTTTAATTTTACAATTTTTTTTCCCTTAAGCCCCTATGTGATGGTGAAATTTTGCATGTTTTTGAAGTTTATTTACATTTAACATTACTAGAGTTTTGGGGGTTTGCTTCTTTCATTAAACTTTCTGTTTTTAAGATTGATCTGTGTGGCTGCACATATCTCTAATGCCTCTGTGGGGTTTTTTTTTCTCTTTCCTGAACAGTATCCCATCATGTGAGCAGAGTATTAATACAATGTATTTGTCCATTACGATGCTGATGGATGGCTGGGTTGTTTCCATTTTGTTGCTATTATGAACTATGCTGCTATGAAGATTATTCTAAGTCAGGTTTATAGGGACAGAATTTATAGATAATAAAATTCATCCTTTAAATGTCCAGCTTGATGACTCTGACAAGGGTATCATCATGGACTGGGATTCTCAGTAGTTCTGACACCTCTGACCATGTGCTCCAGCTCGTCTACACAGCACGAACCTCTGCCCGGCCCCTTCCCCTCCTCTGCAGGAGGAGGTGTTCTCTGAAGTCCCTTCCTACTCCCCTTCCTGCTCCTCCTCCGCCCTCACCCTGGCTCGTGCCCAAGGCACATTCCTTGAGGCTGCATCCCCAGTCCTGCTTCCTTCCCTGCCCCATTCTCTCGCCACCTTCCTCATCTGCTCCCTCGGTGGCATCCCTGCGGGTCACTCCCAGGTCTGCACGAGGGCCCTGACTTGTTCAGTCTGAGAATCACAGGCCACTGACACCTCAAATTCAGCATGTCCCAAACCAAATTCTATTCGCCCCAATCGCTCCCTGCCATATATGTAGTCCCTATATGATACTCTAGAACCTCAAACCAAAAATCACATCTTTGATGTTTCCATTTATCAAATTCTCAACTGTCAACCACTTCTCAGGTCTTATCTAATCAACTGCCAAAATCTCTCCAAGATTTCTCTTTCCCCACTAGTCCCTCTAGTCTTCTGAATGCCTCTCCTCTAATGTTTGCCAGGGGAGTGTCCCCCGCTATGAATACCCTCTGACGGGCCCTGCATGGCATGCAGACACAATCCCAAGTCCTTCAAGGATCTCAACATTGTGGTGAACCAGTGGGGAATCTGTTGATTTTGCCTACCCCCTCCCAAAGTCCCCTTCTTCCAGGGATAGCACCCATTTTTCCTGTGGGGAGCCACACCGATCCATTCCCAGGTGTGGACAACACTATCCACCTCCCAGACCCAAGGCTGGAGCCATCACCCCACCAAGTAGCACATTCCATCCCCCTGGCCACAGTACCTGGTTCCCAAAGGCCACTCAATTCCTTGGGATTTACTTAATCTCACGGAAGAAGCAGGTCTCTTTTGCTGATAGCCTCAAAGGATGCCAGAGTCTGGAGTCTCCAAAGTCTTCAACATGCAGCCCAGGTGAGAAAGAACATCCTGACACCTTTAGAACCTACAGATCCTATAGCCATGCAGCCTATGGATTCTACACTGGAGTCCAAAACATTCTCTTCTTTGCTTAAGCCACATTGATCAGGTTTTCTAACACTGCAAGAGAAAGGGTCCCATCAGAGGCTGCAATTTCCTTCCTTCCTCATCATCTCCTCCCACCCCCATTCTACTTCACCCTACCCCTCAGCCACACCAGTTTCTAAATCAAAAACAAAGCAAATACCAACAAAAACTACTCAAGCAGGTTGCCTTAATTCCCAGGCATTCCTTCGATGCCTCTGCGCCTTTGTCCATGCTGGTTCTGAGCCTGGAGACCTTCCCCCTCTGGCTTTGGGAATCCTCCTCTTCCTCTGGGAGTCCTACTGAAGGCCCCCTCACCTCCTCCCCCTTCTCTGAACCCCATAACATTCTGAATACATTTGTTACAGTTACCTGCTTACGACTGGCCTCCCCCAAAAGAGCCACAAGCCACCGTGGCGTGGTCGGGGCACACTCACTCTCATCTCTGCACCTTACCCTGGCGATGACTCCATAAATGCTTTCTTAATGGAATGGGAGCATGGTGGCAGAGCAGAGGAGAGAGCCTCCCATGTGGGGTTGCTCAGGGCTCTGCTAGGTGTAGGCCTTGTACACGGCCATGTTTCCAGGGTGAGGAGAGGACCTAAGGCACACAGCTCGCCTCCAAAAATCAGGGCAACTAGAACATGTCAGGCGTACAAATCAGGTGAAGCTGGTGGGGCATTTGCCCTCACTCCAGGTTAGGGGCAGGGGGTAATAAATGTATGTTGGGGCTTACTTCTTTTTCCCAAGGGACCACGGGGTGCCCCCAAGTCATGGGCACTGATGCCCCCATCCGCCTTATACCACTCCTCTCTTCTCCCCAGGGAACCCTTGAGCAGCCAGAGCTCGTGGAAGGAAGAGTCGGCTAGGGAATAAGTTGATGCACGGGCACCTGGACCTCCCCCTAGGGCTAGCCTGGCCAGGAGAGCAGGATCGGCCTCACAGCTGATGCCAAAAGATGCTTCTAACCACAACCCTCCACCCCCCACCCCCTGCAGGTGGGGCTGTCCTTTGCCCTCTTCCACACTGCCCTGTGGTGACTCCTTTTGCCCAAAGATTGACTCTGTGTTCACGCACAGAATGAACCTGCCAGGAGGAACAGGGGGATGGGCGGCTCAGGCTCCAAGCAGGAAAGCAGCCTCCGTTTGCCAAAGGTGAGCCAGGCCTTCCTGTCCCAGTGGCCGAGATGGCAGAGAAAGAGTATACAGAGGGATTACACCTTACGATAGGTCTAAAAGGAGGTACGAGGGTCAGCTCAGGGCTGCGGGAGCCACGCACATCTCCCAGCCAGGCACTTTCGTCTTTCTGAATACAGATGATCACGATAGGTCAGCTGAGGGGCAGAGCGGCGGCCGTGGGCATGAGAGATGGGGACCTGGTGTTCACCACCCTACTAACAACTAGAGCCAGAACCTTCTCGAAGCCCAGTTTCTTCACCCTTGTGAAATAATCCTGCTGCCTACCTCAGAGCCCCTTCCAGCAACGCAGCTTGTGCGTCGTAAGAAAACGCCAGTCTCAGCCTCCCTCTGCCACGCCTGTTTACAGGCAGCGAGGGCTCCCCAGCCCACCACAGAGCTCAGGACGCATTCCTCGGAGTCCAAACAGGTCCCACGTGGCCTTGCTTCCACCACAGACACTGAAGCAGGCAGATGTGTGGCAGCAGGGCGCAGCCCGCGTAGGCAGGGACTTTGTGAACCTTTCTGGCCAGTGAAAAGTTGAAACCTGGTCACGGTGTTAAGTGATCTGAGAGAGGCACCTTTCCACTGCCCTGGGGTGGTTTGGGCAGGGCACCCTGCACAGAGGGTGCGGAAAGTGAGGAATGAATTATGTTTCTTAATTTCTCCTTCAATGTATTTTTTCTTTTAAGAGACACCCAATACAATAGATGGAGACACTCAATACAATAGGGAAGGGACCCAGCCCAGGCAAGGCATGGCCAGTTACAACACTGCAAACGTGTCCACACACAATGCTTCGTTTTGGAAAGGAGCTTGAATCTCCATGACTTTCGCAAGCTTAGTCACCCTGGGTGCACCACCTGAGTGTGCCTGTCCTTAGGCCCAGTCCTTCTCCACAAAGCTAAACTCTTGCCAACCTAACATACCCCAAATTGAAGAGCACAATTAGTTAACCTCCTTCCAAACTCTCTGAAGCCTGTGTCAGCCTCTATTTCCCACCCGAAGGCACATAATGGAGACAGTGATGGCCCAGAACTTTCTTCTTCCCTCCTGCTGCGTCTGAAGAATATTCTTATTATAGCTTCTTAGACCAGCTCCTTAGCCCCTTCATAGGAGTCTGGGAAAGGAAAGAGAGACAAGAACAGAGGAGGCTGAGCTCCACCTATTCCCCTCCTGATTAGCAATTCTAAAGGCTCAGAGGGAAGAAATGGAAACTTTTGGCTCAAAGAACATTTAGTGGGGTTATTCAGGTGTAACAGACAGTTGAGATGAACAACTTATACATGGTTCCTTGCATCCTTAACTCTTTGTGACTGATTTCATTATATTTCTAGCCCAACTTGCAAACTTGTCTCCTATTTAGCACAGATGATCAAAAGCATGTGGGGGATACTCCAAAAAATGGTCTATATCTGCCCGTCTTGATTTCCTTACCATCTTCCTCCTTTGCGTGGACATGGGCACATGTACTCTCACACGACGTTAAACTCAGGACACCACTTCCTGTGGGCCTTTTCTCTGCCCTCATTCCTGCTGGTCTCCTTGCAGCTTTTGCCTTCACACCTTGAGACTTCTCCATCTACACTGATGACACTAACCACCCTGCTTCCTTCTCTGCCTGACAGCTAGACCCAGGCTCTCAAAGCAAACATCAAAGATTCCGTCACTTCCATCCCTTGCCACGGTTGGTAGACATCCACTCTCCTCCCTCTGGCATCAGCCAACTTCAGTGTTCCTTTGGGTACCAGGATTGCTCCTTTCTCGGCCCATGTGGCAAAGATGAGGCTGACCCCATCTCCCAACTGTGTCACCCCAGGCTCCATCTGAAAGCTGCCCAGTGATTTTCCTGTCTTCTTTTTTTGGAATCATCGAGTGTTTTTAGATCTTTCCGAGAAGGATGCTAAACTAGAAAATGAAACCAATACAGAGGAAAGCAAAGCCTAGAGAAGGAGACTTCAGGTGACACTGCCTTTACCTCTTCTATTAGTTATTTATTGGGTGAAACAAATTAGCCCAAAACTAAGTGGTTTAAAACAACAGTCATTTATCCTCTCAGTTTCTGGGGACCAGGTATCTGGGCACAGCCCTCCCAGACCCTGAACCTTACCCAGGGTCTGCCCCAAGGCTGCAACCAAGACATCAGGGCTACAGTCATCTCAAGGCTCAGATGGAGGAGAATATGCTTCCAAGCCCATTCGTGTGGCTGTTCAAAGACCTCAGGTCCTTGCTGAAGGTCAAGGCATTAGCTCCTTGCCACGTGAGCCTCTCCCTAGGACCACCGACAAGGTGCAGTTAGCTTCCCTCAAACCAGCCAGGAAGGGGGCAAGAGAGAGTGAGCAAGGAAGAAGCCCCAGCCATTCTCTGACCTACTCTCAGATGTGACATTCATCACTTCTGCAGTTAGAAGCATCACTAAGTCCCACACACACTCAAAGCGAAAGGACGACACAAGGGAGTGAACGCCAGGAGGCAGGGATCATCGGGGCCATCCCAGAGGCCACCTCACACATCTCTAGAAGGGGCCGTGTGGACAGCCATGCACCTGTGGGCTTTTCTCCCATGAGGGCCAATAAGTCCCTTTGCCCCACACTTGGTTGTTGTGAACCAGGTTTGACTTGGGCTGCTGCTACGTAAAACCAAGGGTCCGTCAGACTTGGCCATAGTTCCTCTTTGTCTTGTCATCGCTGACTCTTCCAGACACGCCCTTTCATTTGCCGGAGAGAAGCTTTAGCCTCTGACTTCCATCCCTTCTCCTGCCATGAGCTGCCACAACCGGATGACAGGATCCACCTCCTAAGTTGAGCTCTCGATTTTCAAACCTCCTTGTCCTTCTGCCTTCGTCCCTGACCAGGCTGCATGGCGCCTGGGGCCCACCCTTTGGTTGCCTTCCTTGAAGTTTTCCAAGGAGCCTAGGACCGGGGGTGCTGGTAGCACCATCTGAGCCGCCCCTCCCCAGGCCTGGATGCTCCCCTCCCCAGTGGATCCCACACACGGGTAGACCAGACGTCCCAAGCAGCTGGACAGGGTGCCTATAGGGTTTCCCAGGACCTGTGAAGGTTCCAGAAGGGCAGCCCAGTAAGAAGACTGCTCCTGCTGGCTGAAATGGTATTTCTTTGGTGGGACTATGTTAACATCGATCAGCTGGAATGGCCACGGCATGCTGATTTCGAGTGACTCAAATTGTTTATCTAGACAGGGGCCCACACATCCTAGGGGCAGCCCAGTCTCCATCCTCTCTCTGCTACTGGCCCCTTGACCCGCTGTTTTAAATCAGTGTTTCTCAAGCCTTGATGAATATCAGAATCACCAGAAGAGTTCTGAAGAAGTACGGTAGCTGGGACTCACCCCACACCAATTAACACAAACTCTCAATCAAAATAAAACTACCTAGGGCTTGTTTTTTTGCTTTTGGTATCTGGGTTTTTTTCTCTTTTTTAAAGTTCCCCAGATAATTGCAACATTGAAAAGACTTGCTTTAAGTGGATGGCCCAAATCTTAAATAAGCACTCAACTCTTGCTATTCTACCCTACGTGTAAATTCAGTGGGCAGGTCATGGGGCACACCCTGGACATCGTATTAGGAAACTGTATGTCTTCTGAAGCTTCCCAGTGAAGAAGTGCTGTGCAGTTCTGCTGCTCAAAGTGGGATGCAGGCACCTGCAGCATCGCATCGCCCGGGAGCTTGTTCGAAACGCAGGCTCTGCACTGTACCAAACCCCAGGCGATTCGTTTGCACAGGCAAGTTTGAGAAGCGCAGTTCAAGCCACCCAACAACCCTACCACACTTACCCAGCGGGTTTGCTTTCCAATTTCCAAAATAATTGTTCCATCTCTCAGATGATGGCCTTGCCTCACACTTCACTTGGAAAGACGAGAGCAGCCTGACAGGAACTGCCCATCCATCCACCGCCCGAATCCCACCCTACCCACGGCAGGGCCCCTCTCATCTCAGCCTTTCCTCCCGCGACAGTGCCGCAAGTGCCTCCCCACCAAACCTGCCCGCTGTCTACTGTCAGCACATCACACCTATCTTAAAGAAGAAAAAAGGAATTAGAGACAAATATGTCCGCTGACCCCAGCTCTCCGAACCCTTATTCCCCTCATGGCAAAAATTTTCACCAAAACTGTCACTTGTAGCCACAGCTTCAACTTTCTTACCTCTAATTCTCTCCTATCCACTCCACTGAGCCTGCTCCCCTCAGTGTCACCAACGGTCTCCATGTTGACACCACATCCAAGGGCATCTGTCTCTTCTACAGTCGTTGGCCAGCCAGCAGCATTCAATGTCCCCTCCTTCCGGGAACCATGGCTTCTCTGGGCTTCCATGGCATTGCACAAGTTTTCTCAAGGTCTCCTCTCCGGATCTTCCTCCTACATTCAATCTTAATGTCACAGTGCCCCAGGGCTCTCTCCTGCTCCTCCCTCCTTTTCTATTTACTCTCTTCAGTGGCTCACCCTGCCCCATAGCGTTAGGCATCCTCTACTTCCTGATGACCCTAATTTCACATCTCCAGGCCTGACCTTTCCCAGTTCTCTGGACCCACAGCCACCAGCTACTCATCATCGCTACCCTGATGGCTCAGGACAAGTCTAACACATTCAACAAAGAATCATTTCCCTCATTTCTAAAAGCAAAACCAAAGCTGCTCTCCGTGCCCTGTTTTAATGAATGGCACCACCCTCCGTCCTGTTGCTTAGTCCCCGAGTCTAGGGTTCACCTTCCACATCCCATTCCTCTCACCCCC
>VBSM01001082.1:260537-278235 GCA_008086735.1 Cheirogaleus medius
CGAAGTGTCCTCTGACTAATGCAAACTGTAACCGTGTGGCGCGGGGCCAGCTCGCTCCCCTTCTTTTCAGAACGAACCTCCCATGACCCACGGGGAGCCACCTCCTCCCTGTGGCGTTTCTGGGCTTGGCCTCGGAACAGAATTTCTCCTGGGGACATCCAGACCCTTTCATTATTTTCATCCCTCAGTCCAGCCAGAAATTTGGAGAGTCACTGGGGGTCCTCAGGGTTTCTCCTGACTCAGCACGACAGCGCCGTGGAAAACGCAGGCCAGACTTCCCCAGCCCGGAGAAGGCAGGGCGGCTGGCACGTCTTCTTCTCGCATGGAAAGCTGTCTCCAACATGAGCCTTCGACTCACGGCAAATTCAGTCAGCACCTCCCGCCAAACGGACCCAAATCCTGTACCCCACGACGCCTCCACTGCTGCCGACCATCCCACACTGAGCTGCCCCTCAGCTCTGTCTGTCCCAAAGACTCATAACCAGCTTCGATCTACTCCCCACAGGGCAGCCAGAGTGATCCTTTACGACTGTGGTCCCCAACCCCTGGGCTGCAGACCAGTAGCAGTCTGTGTCCTGTTAGGAACTGGGCCGCACGGCGGGGGGTGAGTGAAGCTTCATCTGTATTTACAGCCGCTCCCCATCACTCACGTCATGCATGAGCTCATTAGCTTCTCACAGTAGCACAAACCCTACTATAAACTGCACAGGATAGGGATCTAGGCTGCGCTCCTTATGAAAATCTAAGGCTCTGAGGTGGAGCTGAGGAGGTGATGCTAGCTAGCTCTGGGGAGTGGCTGCAAATACAGATTATCATTAGCAGAGAGGTTTGACTGCACAATAAACGTAATGAGCTTGAATCATCCTGAAACCACCCCTCCACTGGTCCGTGGAAAAATTGTCTTCCATGAAACCAGTCCCTGGTGCCAAAAAGGCTGGGGACTGCTGCTTTAAGACAGGGAGCCTAAACCCAACACCCACAGCTCACAGCCCTCCATCAGCTTCCCTTCACAACTAAGAAAAGTAGAATCCCTGGGGGACCACCAAGTCCTGCATAAGCTGACCCTCCTTGACCTCTCAGACTTCAAATCCCCTCTCTCTTCCACCTGCTCACCCAATTCAAGCTACATGGGCATCACTGCCGTTCCTCAGGGCCTTTGCACTTGCTGTCCTCTCTGCCTGGGACATTCTTCCCCCAGAGCTGCATATGGCTCATTCGTTCTCTTAATTAGGTTCTCTGCTCACATGTCATCCCAGAGAGGCCTTTTCTGACCACCCCATTTAAAGTAAACCTCCCCACAACCTGCCTCACTCCATGCCCACCATGTTTTATTTATCTTCATAGTATTTGTCACTTGGCTGACATACATATGAAAGTGTTTACTGGAATGTAAGTGCCACTGCGCAGGGAATCTGTCTACTTTGCAACTGCTATCTTCCCTGTGTCTACGACAATTCCTTGCACCCACAGCTGCTCAGTAAAGATTGACTGGATGAATGAATGAATGAACAAAAGAGTTCTCGATTGACTAAGATATAATAAATAAGATCATGCTCCTTCATTTTACTCCTTTTTTATGGTTCTTTTATAGATGTGAAAGCACTTAAATAAATATAAAGGAAGGAACTACTGATCCATTTTTATCCTTCTAACTCACTAGTAAGAAAGGGAGGGCATGCGTAACTATCCCCATCTCACAAATAAGGATATTTGAATGGGGGACACTCATTAAAGGGGATAAGGAGACATACTGGCTTGTCCAAGGTCAAATTTGTGATTGAGAACCACACTAGAACTAGAATTCAGGTTGACAGACACTCTGTCTTACGCTATTTCCACTGAGTTGCCTCTGATTTCAATATTCTGACCTGCTAGAAAGTCTGTTATTAATAAAATTAATTATATTAATATTTCAGAAATGGAAAAATATATGATCTTGAGATATGCCAACAAGGTAGCATTTGATAAAATTCCATATCTATTTGGGGCTTTAAAAATACCTCTTCTTGGTATTAGGGCCAGCCTAATCTTATATTTTCCATGAAGACACAGAAAAATAGACATAAAAAGGATATTAAAATGCTAAATAGAAGTTATAAATGCTATCTAAAACCAACAGCCAGTACCAGAGTTATAAAGAAACGTCGGAGGAATTCCCATTAAAAAGAGGAACATGACTATTTATTAGCATCCTTCTGGAACCATATATCATCAATACCAATTTTAAAACATAACTAAATTTCACTCATGGTAACAAGAGGAAATATCATCATCCTAAGAATAAACTTAACGTAAGGCATACACAAGCCCTATTTGAAGAAATCATTTCTCCAGGGGACAGAGTCAAACTTAATTATGCGGAGATATTATGTTCCTGTTAGTATCAAGAACTATGAGAGGTCTGAGATTTCTTACCCCAGGTCCAGAAGCAAAGCAAGACACTTGGTATTCTTAATTCCATTTAATCCTGCTGATTAATAACTCTCTGCAAAGAGGGTATTTGTATTATTATTCCCCTCTAATGGAAGAGGCATAGATCAGATAATTTCCCTAAAGCCACACAGCAAGGAAGTCAGGACTGAAATTTAGATCCTTCAGACCCCCAAGCTGTCTTTTCACCAGTTCACCCAATCTGCTGGAGGCATGACAGGTTTCTGATGTGTCAACACGGCTAGGCTGAACTTCAGTTCCCAGAATTCCTTTTCTTGCACGGTCTGGTTGGGAGAGACCAAAGGAAGATTCTTGGGAGATTTTGTGGGTAAAAGGGAAACGGTAGCGATTTTGCAGCTCATGCACGTTGCTGCTGATCTGCGGACTGGCGCCATTTGTGTGAAGCAGCACTGGGCCTGCAACTGCTCCACCCTCCCGTGGGTCCTCCTCCAGCTTCTCCAACCTGTGGGCCAGGGGCATGCGGTCAGCTCTGGGACAAAGGGCCCAGCTTCTGTAGGACAGCCATACCATCAAGGTCAAAGGCAATTTTGGTCCATTCTTAAGGAGTTCCAGCTCATACCCACAGTTTCTAGCCTGCTCGTGATCTTCCCTTCCTGACTCTGCCTGCCCTCTGAACTGCAATGTACAGCATCTAACGTGGTGATGCCAGCTTAACAGACAGCTTAGCCAGGCTCTCCAGGGTTAAGACCAATTCCCTATAAAGACTCTCTTCAAAAATGTATATATTCATGTGTGTGTACATGTGTCTATGTCTGTGTGTGTATATGTATATGTCTATGTGTCTGTGTGTATGTCTATGTCTACATGCATGTCTATGTGTACATGTATGTCTAATGTGTAAGTCTATGTTTATGTGTGTGTCTAGTGTCTCTGTGAATGTCTATGTCTACATGTGTGTCTGTATACATGTGTACGTCTACATCTATGTCTATATATGTTGCTCCTACTCATTCTGCTTCCCTGGGTGAGCCCTGACTACAATGCAAGCGCTAAGGTGCTCCTCACAGAACCCCCCAGAGGACAGGTGGTTGTGGAGTGGGAGTGTCCCTAGAGAAACAGGAGATGGAATGTTGAAGACTGTGTGGTGGAAAGCAGTGGAGACCCAGTCTGCCATTCTGCCTCTCTATGCTACCGGGTCAAAATAAACAGAAGTACTGAGTCCCTTCTGTGTGCACACACAAATGCTAAAGACGAAGGACCCCACACTGGTCACCACCCGTTGTACCTCAATGGCTCCGCCAAGCAGGGCTGCAGAGGGGGTTAAACTTTTAAATATTTAAAAAACTAAAGTATAATAAATGTTAATTAATTTATTTAAGATGAACACTCTTTTTTTTTTTTTTTGAGACAGAGTCTCACTCTGTGCCGGCTAGAGTGCCGTGGCGTCGGCCTAGCTCACAGCAACCTCGGACTTCTGGGCTCAAATGATCCTCCTGCCTCAGCCTCCTGAGTAGCTGGGACTACGGGTATGCGCTACCATGTCCGGCTAATTTTCTCTATATATTTTTAGCTTGTTAATTAATTTCTTTCTATTTTTAGTAGAGACGGGTCTCGCTCTTGCTCAGGCTGGTTTCGAACTCCTGACCTTGAGCGATCCGCCTGCCTCAGCCTCCCAGAGGGATGAACACTCTTTACGATGATTTTGTCACTGTTCATAGTGGTGAGTCAGTTAAGTACTGTCTAAAGAAATAGAGTATATTACAAAGTTATATAGTAGTTACAAAGATAACTACTACAACTATGAGCAGATTATACATCTTTCAAGTTATACAAAGAAACATACCCACAAAATAAAGTCAATAACACATACCATAGAGTAAGTAATATAGTCTTAAAGGTTTAAAAACAGAAAATATAACATAAAAAGAGGGCACTAAAACCAATCATAATTCTTATAGAAATAGATTCTGGGATGTCCCCAATACATTTTAAGTGTATATAATTTTTTTCAATTCCATGCAACCTCGATCAAGCCATAGAGCTCTATATGGAGGCCCAGGCTGAACTCGGGGGGTTCAGACATGAAGACACAGGACTGTGCCATGAGCGGAATTGTGTCTTCCCCTCCCCCCAAAAATCGATATGTTGAAGTCCTAATCCCCAGTAAGTCAGGTGACTGTATTTGGAGATGGAGTCCTTATAAAGGTAATTAGGTTAAAATGAGGTCACTAGGTAGGTCCAAATCTAATATGCCTGGTGTCCTTTCAAGAAAAGGAAATTGGGTAGAACACAGACAGGGACAGAGGGAAGACGCAGGGAGAAGACAAGCCAAGGAGAGAGGCCTCAGAAGAAACCAACTCTGCTGCCATCTTGATCCTGGACCTCTAGTCTCTAGAAGTTTAAGAAAATAAACTCTGCTGTTTAAGCCCTGCGGTCAGTGACACTTCGTCATGGCAGCTCTAGCAAACGCATACATGTCTGCTGGGCTACACACGGGCAAGGAGGGTGTCATAGGTGGTGCTGAGTAGGTGAGCATGCAGGAAGATGGACTTGACAAGGAGGTGGCTCAGGTGGGCCTGTCCCCACCTCTGTCCTCACCTGGCCCACAGCTGTAGGGCTAAGAACTGTTGGGGTACCGCCAGGCAGTGGGCTCCACAGGCCAGCAGCTTGGAGGAAAGGGACCGGGGTGCTCAGAGGGGTAGAATAGCAGGGCCTCCAGGCAAGATGTGCCCACAGGAGACTCCAGTAGCTCCAAGGACTCCAGGGGGCAGGGGAACCTGGTGGCTAGTTCCCCTTTGGGGTCCTGTTCAAAACTGAAGATTCTACAGCTGTGCCCACCTGCATGCCTCATTCTCCCTGAAACAGGGCAGGAGTGGGTTCCGACCACAGCTGCCAAAAGGTGCCCAGGAGGACAAGTGAGCCTCTCTCTGCTTCTATGGACAATGCTGGGCCAGAGTTACCATCCCAAAGTAAAAGAGAAGGACCCTGACCAGAGCACGACAGGCCCCAGGATGCACGTTGAGGGATCCTGAATTCCGTGCAAAGTTGTGAGATCAGCCCAAAGTGAGTGGCCAACCTCTGCAGATCCCAGTATCAGATAAGAAAGGGTCTGGCCCATCACTATGTAAATCCTTATCCGTGGGTGCTAAATTTCTAAGAAAAAGTCCAGTCTTTCTTTAAACTAGATGAGAATGGTGTGGCAAACATAACTGGACAGACCAACAGCATCTGCCTGCCTCTAACCAGAATCCCCTGGAAACCAAACCCATAATCAGGGACAGGCAATTGGGTGAGGAAGGAGGGAAAAGCACATGACAGAAGCCACTTGGGACCAAAGACCATGGGTGTTTTCCAAAGGTGCACAGCCAGTTCCCAAAAAGTAGTTCTAAACTGTGGCTGGATCATGGTGTAGGAAAGGCTGGCACCCCCAGGCAGAGGGGAGAGGTCCAGCAGAAAGTCCACACCCCAGGCTGGCAGAGAGCCTTGCCCGGATCATGCTGTAAATGCACTGGTGTCTGGGGCTGGCAGCCAGCAGCACCGGGACAGGTAAGGAACGGAGCCACAGTGATGCCCACGTTCCACGCTCAAATGCACATCAAAAGGAAAGAAAACAATCTCCATACATCAGAGAACAACTGGGAAAGGTACACAGAAAGAACAATAGAACTCCAGGGAGGTTCCTCTGCAGGCAGGTCATGCCCGGATTAACCTAAGTAAAAGGAGTCGGGGAAAGCTCAGGCAGCGTATAAGCCTGGAAGAGTCCCCCAAGCTCATCGTTAGGAAAGTCTGCTCCAGGGAGGAGTCAGGAGAGGCTTAGATGAAACCTCACAAGGTCATAAAACCAGGCCCTGGTGGCCTGTCCTAAGCAGCACTGAGGACAAACAGCACTCAGGGCCCCCAGGACCCAGTTCCAAATTCCTACAGATGCAGCAGCCCAAACCGTGCGCTGACCCTGGCGTGGGGACAGTGTGCACCAGCAGGTCCACTTTTCCTGCAGGGGATACCACCACCTGCTGCTGAACAGACGGTGCGGCTGGGCCAGCAGGGGACAGTGGGCTTTAGTGGTCAGGATGGACAGCCAGAGAGCTGTCACTTTGGGGGGTGGACTAGCACAGTGATGTTTTTTAAAACCCCCAGAACTGAAGGACACCTCCCAGGCCTCAAAGGGAAGTAACCCTGCTTCTCAGTGAAGTGGAATGGCTCATTATTTTGTTTTTGTGGGAGCAAGAACAACCTCATCAACAATGAGAACTTGGCCCTAGGAGTCCCAGAGTCAGGGTCTTCCAGGGAAGGGTCGGGAGTGAGAGCCTACAGGCCCTTGGAACCAGCAGGCCCTTGTCACAGATCAGTTCGTGCACCTACGGACCCTGGGAACATGATGACCGCGGAGGACAGATTCAGAAACAGTAACTGCACACACACCAGGATGACAAAGGAAGCATCTGCTACCCCTCCAAACTCAGGAAGTGCAGCACTTTGTAAAACGACCCACATAGAGCTCTGACAAAATGCCAAGGCACCCCAAACTCCCAAGGAACCGAGTTAGACAATCCCAGAACCTCGAGATATCTGTGACCCAAACTAGTATTAAACCAAAGGTATAGATAAGAAATGCAATGTTTTCAACTTTTCATAAGCCAGTGTGCCTGCACCAGTCCACCAAACCCACCCTCCAGGGGCAGCCCTAGAAAAGATGCCCCAGAGAGAGCCCTGGGGAGTAGGTCCAGCCACGTCTTCCAAATTATGACTGTTTTTCACATTTCTTTACAAGACAAAATCCAAAGTCAGGGAGCAAATCCTCTGGAGACTTGACACTCAAAAGGTGGACCACAGACCAGCAGCATCAGTATCACCTGGGAACTTGCTAGAAGCGCAGATTTCCAGGCCCCGCCCAGGCCTCCCAAATTAGAAACTCTGGGTGGGACCCAGCCATCTGCATTTTAACACTCCCTCCCCCTCCGGAGACTGCGCTCGCTCAGCTTTGAGGGCTGGAAACGGACCACGTCAGCATGAAACAGGCTAAGTCATAGTCAAGGGTTAACAGCTTCAAGATCTCGAGTCTTCCTGCAGTTAGACAATAAAAATTCCTTCATTTAGGACCTACTATTTTAGAATCTGTGCTCCTTTGCGCATACTAACATTGAGATTTACCTGTTAAGTCAAGAATTATAGTGAGCAAGAAGCCAAAAGCCCTCTTCAACATGCTTAGTCACCGAGTTTTACTTTTTGTAAAAAATAATGTCAATTACAAAATACTAATCCATACCTACCCAATTGGCTTAAAGCACTGTGAAGTATTTTGCTCCTCAGACCTGCACACGTGCCACTGTGCGCCTGGTCCGTGGCTTGTGAATAAACAGATAGGTGTTTTCACACTTGCAGGCAAAGCCACAGCAGTGGGCTCTGGGGCGGGTGCCGGTGGCGTGAATGTGTCTGTGTGTTTAATCACAGCGAAGTGTAAACACATAACTTCTCTGAGACTTGCAAAAACCCTCAGACAACCTCAATTAAACTGATTTCTAAAATACTCAGACAAAAGGAAACATCCCCAAAGTTCCTGTAAATAGTTTTCAATCCCACTGCAGAGCCTATCCAAGGGTTTGGAATTACTAGCTATTTAAAGTAACAGGAACACCCTAATATTTCCTCTTATAGCTCAAAAGTAAGACTTTTAGATCAGCCAAGGGGCTGAGAAACCCCACACACATAAACATAAAAAACACACTTCTAAAAATATGCTGGGTAACTAGGTTTGTACACATGGGTTGGGATCGGGGGTACACACAGCCATTCCTCTCTCTCATGCCAAAGGCCCAACCATGATGTTTACTGAAGCTTCCCAAATCCAAGTTCAAACTCTTACTAATGTGATTCCTGGAAAAAAAAAATCAGAGCACCTTTATCTAGATTGTAAAACAAGTGTGAACACTGCCAAGAGCTCATAATAAAAAGAGTACAGAACTCAGAGTTGAAAGGTCTGAATGCTAAGTCTGTCCTTTACTAACGGCTACTTCCCAACCTGGCCACAAATCACAAGTTCTGAATCTCCCACATCCTTGGTTGAAAAATCAAGATGATGGAAAGAGTAAGTGCTTGCCCAAGCCTATGAAGCTGATGTTAGGGCCGATCACCTATCTCCCATGAGAGCCCTGGATAAACCATAGACACACACTGACCTTAACGATTGCCCAGCACAGGCGTTTTGACTTAGGAGCTTGGGGAAGAGGGAGTCAAAATAACCTGGTTTTTTCTCTTTTTTTCATTTTTAAATTTCTTGGTCGTGTTTTGGTGTTGGGCATTATTTTTGTGGGGTGAGCTGATTTGTTGATTTTGGTTAACTAGACCTTTCTCTACCTGCACCCCTTAGTTAATCTTTTACTGCTGGTGAGGAATCCTCTCTTAGAATGTCACATCCCCCAAATATTTATTTAAAAGTAATTGCGGTTTTAGCATTGTTGAAATTTGCTGTTTGATACTGGAATACATTCTTAAATAAATGTGGTTATGTTATACATCACTTTAATGCACATTTCTCACCTTATTTTTTTTGCTATTGACTTATTACTTGCTGTTTATTTTATATTTATTTTAGACTGGAAATGACATTAGACAAAAAGCAAATTCGAGAGATTGTCTTATTTTCTTATTTGAGTTCAAAATGGGTCATAAAGCAACAGAGACAACTCGCAACATCAACGACTCATTAGGCCCAGGAACTCCCAACAAATGTACAGTGCAGCGGTGGTTCAAGAAGTTTTGTAAAGGAGATGAGAGCTTTGAAGATGAGGAGTGCAGTGGCCGGCCATCAGAAGTTGACAACAACCAACTGAGAGCAATCATCAAAGCTGATCCTCTTGCAACTACACGAGAAGTTGCCAAAGAACTCAACGTCGACCATTCTACGGTCGTTCGGCATTTGAAGCAAATTGGAAAGGTGAAAAAGCTCGATAGAGTGGGTGCCTCATGAGCAGACCAAAAATCAAAAATATCATCGTTTTGAAGTGTCATCTTCTCTTCTTGTACGCAACAATGAACCATTTCTCGATCAGATTGTGACGTGTGATGAAAACTGGATTTTAGACGACACCAGTGATGACCAGCTCAGTGGTTGGACCAAGAAGCTCCAAGCACTTCCCAAAGCCAAACATGCACCAAAAAAAGGTCATGGTCACTGGTGGTCTGCTGCTGGTCTAATCCATACAGCTTTCTGAATCCAGGAAACCATTACATCTGAGAGGTATGCTCAGCAAATCGATGAGATACACCAAAAACTGCAAGACCTACAGCCAGCATTGCTCAACAGAAAGGGCCCAATTCTTCTCCACAACACCCAACCTCACAATGAACAACCAATGTTTCAAAAGTTGAACGAATTGGGCTACGAAGTTTTGCCTCATCCACCATATTCACCTGACCTCTCGCCAACTGACTACCATTTCTTCAAGCATCTCAACTACTTTTTGCAGGGAAAACATTTCCACAAGCAGCAGGATGCAGAAAATGCTTTCCAACAGTTTGTAGAATTCTGAAGCATGGATTTTGATGCTACAGGAATAAACAAACTTATTTCTCATTGGCAAAAATGTGTTGATTGTAATGGTTCCTATTTTGATTAATAAAGATGTGTTTGAGCCTAGTTATAATGATTTAAAATTCACAGTCTGAAACCACAATTACTTTTGCACCAAGCTGATATAATCCCCCAAGTTAAAAAGGGCTGGGAAACCCTGGCCGGTAGGAACCAAGAGGCCATCTCCCTGCTCCAGAAGGCTGCTGCATGGCACATCAGCTTAAACAGAAGACGACTCATTTCAAAGGACATAACATGTCCCATCTCATAGAATTTTAGGAAACTGCAGCCAAGGAACATAAAAACCAAGTTATATTTTTTGCAACTTTCCATAAATTCACATTTGAGGATTAGAGATTGAAGAGGTAGGAACAGTCTGGCAGTTCCTCAAAAAGCTAAGCAGAGAGTCACCATATGACTCAGCAATTCTACTCGCAGGTATAGACCCAAGGGAACTGAAAACACACATCCACACAAAAACACTTGTACACAAATGTTTGTAGCAGCAGTACTCATACTAGCCAGAAAGCGCAAAGGATCCAAATGTCCACCAACTGATGAACAGATAAATAAAATGTGGATATGTATATAAATAAATGTGTCCCTGCAATGGAATATGATGCAGCCATGAAAAGGAATGAATAGATCACATGCTACAGCATGGATGATCCTTGAAAACATTACGCTAAGTGAAAGCAGCCAGACACAAAAGGCCACATGTGGCATGATTCTATTTATAAGAAATGCACAGACAAGGCAAATCCCCAGAGACAGAGACAGATTAGTGGTTGTCAGGGTGAGGGGAGGGGTAAATGGGGATTGAATGCTACTGGGGACGGGGTTTCTTTTTGAGGTGATAGAAAATGTTGCAGAGTGAGTGAATAGACCAGACAGTGAATATCTATAAACCACTGAATTATACACTTTAAAAGGATGAATTTTATGTTATGTGAATTACATCTCAATAAAGAAAAACATAACATTAACTATTTTTTAAAAAGAGCTAGGGATAGTGGCTAACCAATTAATTATGGATTAAAAGGGCAGCCCTAACAGGTGATGACTTATTAAAAGGCCCACTTTACTTCTCTGCCTCAGTGTCCTCACCTGTAAAATGGGGATAACAGTAGAATTTAACTCGTGAAGTCGTTGTTAGGATTAAAAGGGTTAGAACAATGTCTGACCCACAGCAAGTGCTCTATAACTGTGGTCTCCAAACTCCAAGTCAAGGACTGGTACCAGTCCGTGGCCTGTTAGGAACCGGGCCACACAGCAGGAGCTGAGCGGCAGGAGAGCGAGATGAGTGAAGCTTCATCATTTACAGCTGCTCCCCATCGCCTGCATCATCACCTAAGCCCCACCTCCACCCCAGCCCCACCCCCTGGTCCAGCGAAAAATTGTCTTCCACAAAACTGGTCCCCGATGCCTAAAAGGGGACTGCTGCTCTGTAAGAAAAAAGAAACCTGTAGCCTCAGACTGGTTTTGAGGTTCCGGACCTGACTTATAAGCATGCTTCCTGATATAAAACTTCTTTCTTTTCTTTTTAGGGTTTTTTTGCTTTTTTTTAAGAGATGGAGTCTTGCTATGTTGCCCATGCTGGATTTGAACTCCTGGGCTCAAGAGATCCTCCTGCCTCAGCCTCTGAGTAGCTGGGTCTACAAGCATGGGCCCAGCTAAAACTTCTCTTAAGTATTATTTTCTAATTGCAAAACTAACACATGCTCATTGTTCTTGGCGATATTTTGCCTTCTTATGAAATATTCTTCTATCTACATCATTTAAAGGCAGCACAGGATGTGATTATAAGAAGGTACTGCACATACATTTTAAATAAAGTCTTCCAGTTTTGACTTTTTACTTGCAATATCCTTTCTCTTTGTCTTTTGTTAATAGAAAAAGAGAGGGTCATTGCTGCCTTCCAAAATGGAAGGAAGAGAGAGCCAGGACTTTCAGTTGCAAGTGGCAGAAATCCAATCCACAAGTTTAAGCCAAAAGAAAGGAGAGTGGGGGAGGTATTTATAAGTTTGTATCACTGGGTGGAATTCAGTGGCGACTGGTTCTGGGGACTCACACGATGTCAACAGGGCACCCTTTCTCACTCCGGTTGGCTGTCCCCTGCAGGTAGACTCTCCCCAACTGGGAAACAACTGGTAACTTCCTCCCAGCTTACCAACCTGCCTCGGTTGGCAAGCCCTGCCAGGACTATGTGGCAGGGTGGGAGTAGGGGAGTTCCCCCAAAAGATGGGGCTAGAACATCACAATAGGCATATCAAAGCAAAAGCAACAGAAATTCATTTTAGAAAGCAATCAACTCCCCAAGAGAATTTTATGGAGAAACTATTACGTGCTCAGCATTGGCTAAGTCATGCAGGTAGAATGCAAGAGGATTAATCATAATACCTTGACTCTGTATAACATCACTTCCCAGTGAAGGATTGATTTTTGCATGATCTTTTAACCCTTACAACCCCCAGTATTTATTAGCTTAATTTTGCTCATGACAAAAGAAGACCCACCTAGACTGAGTGACTCATTCAAGGTCGCAAGCTGACATGTGAATCCAAGTATACATTCCCCCAATCCAGTGCTCTGTACATCACTACAGTGTACAGGGGACCGTGTTAAACTACAGTGGAGCACAAGATGGCAGAGTAGAAAATCCCAGCCTTCAAGGTCCTCTCCGTCCTAACATAAATGCTCCCAAACTGCCAATTCAGGGTGGCATATGGCAGGTGTCACTTAGGTGCTCCATCCCAAGGAAGGAGAGGCCCCAGAGCTGATGCTCAGTAAGAGTTCCTGGAAGAGGACCTTGCAGGATGCAGGGGGACAGAGGGGAGGGCCAGTCAGGCCACAGCAGCGTACGTGATTGGCCATGTGTCAGCCTTCTTCAGGAATCGGTGAAACCCCTGGCTGGCTAGAACAGAAGGAACTCGTAAGAAATTAGTAGAAGAAAAATATAATAAACTTTTAAAAACATCTATGCATCACTCTTTTAAATTATTTACATGAATGAAATCATTTATTTAATTCTCTCAAATAGTTTATGAAATAAGTCCCATCATCATGCCCATGTTACGGATGAGGAAATTGATGCATCGCAAGGTTTGAGTAGCTTGCCGCAGGCCAGAGCGGCCGGGCAGAGATTCCGACTCAGCTGGAACCCAGTAGGGTCCCTGTGCTCTTAGAAACTGTATCATGCTGCCTATGGGTGAAGCACCGCAGCCAGCTAGAAGACACTTTCGTTACAGGTAAAAAAGTGTGTTCTAGGAAAACTGCACCCTGGAGACATGCTTCACAAAGATGCAGCCACCACCCGCCAGGCCACACGCGCGCGCACACACACACACACGTGTCCCAGAATTCATGTCCACAATCTTTACAGGAACCTCCACCCCAAAGTCTACCCCTACTACACCACTGACTCTTCAAGATGAGAAACATTTAAGTAAAAAGTGTTCCTCTCCCTCCACCTCCCTTCCCCCAATATACTTTCTTCTGACACCCACGTCTTCATGCTCTCCTCCAACTCCATTTGGAACCCAAAGGTCCTAATAAACTTATTTATACTAATGAGTGAATGAATGGCAAGCTTCAAATAACTTCCTCTGTGACAAATGGCCAGCCTCCAGATAGAAGCTAGCTCAAGCCAATTTCCTTGGCCCGCTTCCCACTGCTATGTCAGGAATCAATTTGGATCATGGCTTCCCTCCCACTTTCTCTCCCCTGGTGGTGCCATTCTTCTCGTCCTCCCACCCCCATCCCAAACTGGCCCACTCGGTCCTTTCCAGTTCAGAGGCAGCCTTTGCGAAAGGGTCAGAGACCCTGAGGATAAATCCTAAAGTGGGGGCTTGAAATTTTACGTGTGTTTACTCATTTGACCCTCAAAACAACCCTAAGAGATGGGTATTTTAACGGTCCCATTTCCAGACGAGACATCTGAGACACAGAGAAGTTAAATAATCTGCCCACAGTCTCACAGCTTGTAAGCAGCAGAGCGGGAATTCAAACCCAGCACTCTGTGAACCATTGTCCACCCAGGCATGGAAGAGCACCCACCACCGAGGGGCGAGTTCCAGGGCAACAACCTCTCCCCTACCAGGAGGCTGACCTACACTCAGCCCACTCAACAGCCTCCTGCTGCCGCCCGCTCGACGCCCTTACTTATTCCATGAGCCAGCCTAGGAGCTGGGTTCCCTAACTCTGAATTCACTTTTCCCTTGTGATCCACACATCCTTAGCTTCAGCACAATCACCCTCTTTCCATCTCTTTTTGGTCCTTGACAATATCTCCTTAGTAAGCAGACTTCTTTTGTGTCTCCACTCTGGGGAGCTCAGTCTGGCCCCCCTCCCTTCTGGACCCACAGCTCCTCCACAGTGTCTCTGTCTCTCCTCGCCCCTGGTGGCACGGCCCATGAGTGCCCCTTCCCTGTGTCCTGACTGACGCCAAGCAGGGGAAGGATCTTTATGATCAAGATCTTCCACCGACGTGTCTGCATTTGATTTCAGACCAGCTCCCCAGGCCAAAGCTCCCTTCCAAACTCACCAGGAGAATTTTTATAAATAGTCTCCCAGAGCAAATGCTCTTTTGCATTTTAACATGGGACAGAGGTCTAGAAACCTCTCTGGGCTGGTTACTCTTTGCTTGCCTGCTGAGATCTAGCCCCAGCTCTTCTCCTGCTGGCTCCATGAACCGGGAGCTGACCACACCGCCTCTACCTGAGGACCCCTCGCCTGCTGGCTGCCAGGAGGGTCGGGCCAAGGGGAGACACAGGGAGGAGATGAGGGTTCAGGAGGAGAGTGAGGTCGGGGCATTTTCACCAGCTCCCGCTCCTCGCTGTTGGTTGGCAGCAGCTGTGACTGCTTCAGAGCAGACTTTCCTCCTCTTGTTCTCCCTGGACATCTTTCTCATCTCCCCCGAACAGTCCCTCCTTCAAGCTCCCCGCCACCTTCAGGCATGGTCCCCCTCCGCACCCCAACTGACAGATACACCCTCAGTGGTGGAATTCCAACACCACTGGCACTGAGGACAGGCTCTGCCGGAGCCCTGGGCATCACGACATTTTGGTGACCACCTCCTCCTAACTAGGCCTTGGTCAGCGACTCCTTCACAAAATGACACATGAGAAGAAACAGAAAGCAAAATGAGGGCATGGGTGAGCCTGCTCCTCCCCACCCAGCCCACTGTTCGTGGCGAGGACACACATGCCCAGTCGCCGGGTTAGACAGCCGTGACCCCCGCGAGGAGGGAATACCCGCTGCTTACAAACTCGCAGCAACCCCAGAGTCCTCGGCCTAGGAAGGGGCTGGGGACAGGGCCTGAAGCCCTGAAACACAAGACCTGCCAACCTTGGAGCTGACAAGGAGAATAATTTTTTAAAAGATCCATTGCTGTCAACTGCCCTGAGAACATCCTTCTTCCCGCCAACACCCTCGCCTTTCAATACGAAGACAAGTCTGACACCGACGTGGGGAACTCAGAGTCACACTTCCTCTGGCAGCTGTTGGTCAAATCTCTTTATAAACCTGCTAATGATTTTGAGTTCTCCTGCTAGACTGACACTCATTGGGGAAAAAAGTTATATAACTGGAAATGATTAGAAGATAAGGCTTCAAGCAGCATGCTTAGACATTTCACTGCTCTACACAATTCTTGGATGAGTTTTAACAAATCAGCATTTCCTTGCTCTGACACTGGGAAGCCTTGGAGGCATGAGAATTCACCTCCAGTTAACAGCAGACACCTGGGAACAAGGTTTGTCACAGGAATATGCCCTTGGTCCTCCCATCAGTCAGCTACACTCCTCCCCTCTCTCCCCACCCCCCCAACATTTTAAAGCCATCCTCAGACATATCACAAGAGAGGAAACCCAAATGGCCAATAAGCAGATTAAAAGGTGCTCAGCATCATTAGTCATCAGAAAGATGCGAATTAAAACCACCGAGTGATTCTAAAGCATAAAAACAATCAGAGCAATGGTTGCTTCTGGGGGGACAACAGGGAGGGGCTGGTGGAACTTCCTGGGTGATGGTCCTGTTCTACATCAGGACAGGGTTTGTTTGGGCTGCACAGGTGTATGCATTTGTCAAAACTCAGCAAATGACCCTTAAGATAGGCGCATTTGACTGTATGTAAACTATACCTCAAAAATAACTATAGACCGGGTGCGGTGGCTCACGCCTGTAATCCTAGCACTCTGGGAAGCTGAGGCGGGAGGATTGCTCAAGGTCAGGAGTTCGAAACCAGCCTGAGCAAGAGCAAGACCCCGTCTCTACTAAAAATAGAAAGAAATTAATTGGCCAACTAAAACCATACAGAAAAAATTAGCCGGGCATGGTGGCGCATGCCTGTAGTCCCAGCTACTCAGGAGGCTGAGGCAGAAGGATTGCTTGAGCCCAGAAGTTTGAGGTTGCTGTGAGCTAGGCTGACGCCACGGTACTCTAGCCCAGGCAACAGAGTGAGACTCTGTCTCAAAAAAAACAAAAACAAAAACAAACAAACAAAAAACTATAAAGCTGAAGTGTTTAAGATGACGTACACTGCTGTTCTCAACCTACTTTGAAATACCTCAGAAAAAATAAGATTGACGGATGGATAGAAGGTGAGATATGCAATAAATAAAGTATAATAAAATGTTAATGACAGAATCCAGATGATGGGTATATAAACCTGTACACTATAAAATTCTTGCAACTCTTCGAAGTTTTCATAATAAAATCTTGAAAACAATTTTAATTAAAAGGTATAAATAAAATACATACACACATAATGTGAGACCACTACACACTCAACCAAATGACTACAATTTTAAAAGCCAACAATACCACACACAGACAAGGATGTAGAACTACGGGAACTCACAGACATTGCCAGTGGGAGCGGAAAACTATTCGGTAGTATTTGCCAAAACCAAATGTATGACATGCATGCTCTATGACTCGGCAGTCCTACTCCCAGATGTCTGCCCAGCACAGATGTGTGCTTTTGTCCACCAAAAACATGTACAAGAATGTTCAAGGTTAGGGTTAGGGTAAGCAACCCAAATGTCCACCAGGAGCAGAATAAATAATCGGTGGTATGTTCATTCACGTGGTGACATGCTATAGATAGCACTGAGAATGAACTACCGCCACCCACGATAGGGCGTATCTCAAAAACTTCATTTTGAGCAGAAGACGCCAGATCCCCACCACCACCTCCAGAAAGAGTACGTCCTCTGTGTTCTGTTCACATAAAACTCAAAACAAGAAAAATTCATATATGGTATAGAAGCCAACATCATGGGCGCCTTTGGAAGAGAGTCCTAACTTGGAGAGATGATTCCTGGTAAGGTTCTATTTCCTGGTGTGGGTGGTCATTCTATGAGTGTTCTCAGTTTGTGAAAATGCACCCAACTATACATTTATGGTATGAGCATTCCTCTATATGTAGCTTATATGTCAATTTTTTTAAAAAGGATGGATCTTCAAGCAATTTGTAGAGATCTGGAGTTGGGGTGGGCATGTTTCATTGTTTACTCTTTGATTTCATGCCTATTCCTATCGCCTATTTAAAACACGGACATTAAGTAAAACTGTTACAGGCTCACACAGCACTGAAAGTCACTTCAAAGACCACCTAACGTGATTCCCTTGTTTTACAGATGCTGAGAGCTGGGGCTTAGAAAGGTTAAGGGACTTGCACAAGTTACCTAGCTGATGAGAACAGGGCACCCTAGAGCCTGTGAACCCCAACTTCTT
>VBSM01001082.1:305332-336410 GCA_008086735.1 Cheirogaleus medius
GGCGGGGCTCAGGGGGAGGAGACCCAGGCGCCGCGGGCTCCGGAGACAACTTCCCGGGGACGCGGAACGCGGGCTGCCGCCGCGAGGGCTGGCCGGGGCCCGGGCCGGCCTGGCGCGCGGAAATGCGCAGCTCCCTCGGGAGGTGGGACCCGGAGCATCCCCCTCGGCGGGACTCCGCGGCGAGGCGGGGAGGGGCCGGGCGTCCGCGGAGAGGGGCTGGCGGCCGGGCGGGGGCGGGAGCTCTCGCGGCGGCGGGGGGCGGGGCTAGGGCGGCCACGCCCTCCGGGGGCGGGGCGCTCCCTCGCAGAGGCGGCAGGTCACTGGGGAGAGGGGCTCCCGCTCGCACCCCGCCACTGGGGACCGCGGGGTGGAGACGCCCCTCTGTGCGGGCTTTGTAGGCCAGGGGGCGGGCACGTCCTTCGCGGTGTCAGTGAGAGAATGTGTTTGTGGCCGTCATTGTAGTTGTTGAACCTGGGGTTGAACTTGACTCACCGGAAACCGAACAACGGGAGAAAGACAGGTTTGAAGCCTGGCGCCTGAGCCGGCCAGCTGGATACGCAGCGTGTGACACCCGAGGAACTGAGCCAGGAGGAGACAGGGTCGGAGTTGTAGAATTGGTAGCAGTCAATGGGGACAAAAGGAGGAAAGGAGAGCAACAGTCCCCGCCACTTTGCATGCCGAGGGAAGGCCAACCCAGGGTACCAGACCTTCTGAAATAGAGATTGGCCAGCTGAGGAGGCTACACTCATTTAGTCAGTCAACAAACAGTAGGAGGCTGCCATGTTCCTGCAATGTGCCAGGTGCTACAAAGATCATTTGAATAAGCCCCTTCTCTCCAGGGACTAGTGGACCTTCGTGCTGAAGAAAGTGGACCTTGAACTGATGGTACACAAGTAAAAGCTTGGGTTTTTTTGCTAGTCTACTCCATAGGAAAAACTAAAGTATAATACATTTCCCAAATTGTAAACAGCCGGACCCTTTAATTTCTCTGTAGACCTCTACCCATTCATGCCCCTTGCTCAGTAACATTTTATGGCTCCCTATTGATATTAATTTGGGACAAACTTTTCAGCCTACGCATTTCAGCCCCCACGGTACCTTCTCTAGCCTCATCTCTCACTGTGCCTGCCTCCATACTCGTTACAAAACCAGTCAGGTGGGCTACAAGAGCCTTAAGATCTTGCACACCTGTCTATGCTTTGAATCAGACCTTGGCATGGGGCCTTTCACCTAGCTCAGTGGTTCTCAATCCCAGCTGCACATTGGAGTCACCTAAGTAACTTTTTAAAATACTCATGCCCAGGCCCACCCCAGCTTTGGAAGTCACTGTTGAGCAGTAGTCTGCATTTAAGTCATCTCACCTGAGCAGCCTCAGCCTGGTCTCTGGCCATGGCAAGGTGACAAATGCAGATTGTTTATAACATTCCATCAGTTGCATAGGCCGGAGCGCGGTGGCTCATGCCTGTAATCCTAGCTCTCTGGGAGGCCAAGACGAGTGGATCGCTCGAGCTCAGGAGTTCGAAACCAGCCTGAGCAAGAGCGAGACCCGTCTCTACTATAAATAGAAAGCAATTAATTGGCCAACTAAAAATACATAGAAAAAATGAGCCGGGCATGGTGGCGCATGCCTGTAGTCCCAGCTACTTGGGAGGCTGAGGCAGGAGGATTGCTTGAGCCCAGGAGATTGAGGTTGCTGTGAGCGAGGCTGACGCCACGGCACTCACTCTAGCCTGGGCAACAGAGTGAGACTCTGTCTCAAAAAAAAAAAAAAAAATTCCATCAATTGCAAATTTGCAAACATTTGCTAGGCCAGAAACATGGGGAAACAAACCCTTTATCACAGTCACCACTGAGAGTCCCTTAAAGCAGAGGTGCGTAATTTGATGCTGAAAACAGTCACTAAAAGTAACTGGCATAATCAAGTATTAGAAGGGCTACAATTCCCTGTATCAGGGAAATATGTGGCTTTCAGCAGGCTGTCCTCAGGCATTGTACCTGATGGTATGGCCTGCATCAGGGCAGGACACCTGATCTAGAGCCACCCTGCAACCCAGAATCCTCTATAGTGCCTGTGAGCAACTTGTGCTCCAGTTTGGACTTGAGAAATCTCAGCCTACACAGCATGCCATACGCTTGAGCTCCAAACAATACACCCCAAACAATCCTGCAGCACCAAAATGGATAATGGCTGTCAATTTCTTCAATTTTTTAATTTCATTCCTGTAGTCCTGGAAGCTGATGAGGTGATTATTGCCTCCAGTTTGTAGGTAAAGAAACTGGGTTCAAAGTGTGTGACTTGTGCACCATCATACAGCCAGTCAACAGCAGAAGCAGGTTTGAACTCAGGTCTGGCTTCTCATATATTAAGTGCTGTTTTCTCTGGTCCACCCAGAGTCAGGAAATGTGTATTCTTGGCTCACTCACAAACAGCATCTTAAGAAAAGGCTCTCTAGCGATACCCAGTGTCAGTCTTGATAGAAACTAGACTGGGCTGACTGTTTGTGGAACTCCTATCCCTGATCTCTTGGCAGTCAAGTGATCTCAGACAAGTTCCCCAATACCTTTGGGTCTATTTTTCCTTCTGTAATTGGAGATTGAGTCCAATAACTGGAATATGGGACTAGAGATAGTTAAATGTAGTTAGTGGTTAACCGTATCTGCTCTCAACTGCCTGTATTCAAACCCCAGTTCTGCCACTTTATAGCTGTGTGCCCTTGGGCGATGTACTTTACCTCTCTGAGCTTCATTTTCTACAGCATTAAAAGAAGATGACAATCTACACATCTATAGTGAACTTATCTTTGACAAAGGTGCCAGGAACATACAGTGGGGAAAGGACAGCCTCTTCAACAAATGGTGCTGGGAAAACTGGATATCTACATGCAGAAGAATAAACTAGACCTTTATCTTTTGCCATATGCAAAAATCAAATCAAAATGAATTAAAGACTTAAATATGAGACCTGAAACTATGAAACTACTAAAAGAAAACATTGGGGAAATGCTTTAGAACATCGGTCTGGGCAAGGACTTCTTGAGTAATACCCTCAAAGCACAGGCAACCAAAGCAAAATTAGACAAATGGGATCATGTCACACTAAAAAGATTCTGCACAGCAAAGGAAACAGTCAACAGAGTGAAGAGACATCCCACAAAATGGGAGAAAATATTTGCAAATTACTCATCTGACAAAGACTAATAATTAGAATATTAGTTTTACATATATATATATGTATGTATATATGGAGCTCCAACTCAATAGGAAAAAAATCAAATAATCCAATTAAAGAATGAGCAAAGCATCTGAATAGACATTTCTCAAACGAAGGCATACAAATGGCCAGCAGGTATATGAAAAAATGCTCAACATCATTAGTCATCAGAGAAATGCAAATCAAAGCTACAATGAGATCTCTCACCCCAGTTAAAATGGCTTTTATCAAAAAGCTAGGCAATAATGAATGCTGGCGAGGATGAGGAAAAAGGGGAACACTCGTATACTGTTGGTGGGTGTGTAAATTAGTGCAACCACCACCAAGAACAGTATGGAGGTTCCTCAAAAACCTGAAATTAGAACTGCCACATGACCCAGCAATTCTACTGCTGGAAATATATCTAAAAGAGGGAAATTAAGTATGTTGAAAAGATAACTGCACTCCCATGTTTATTGTAGTACAATAGCTAAATTTTGGAATCAACCTAGGTGTCCATAAATGAATGAATGGATAAAGAAATTGTGGTACATATACAAAATGGAATATTTAATAGCCACAAAAAGAATGAAATCCTGCCATTTGCAACAACATGGATGGAACTGTAGAACATTATGTTAAGTGAAATAAGCCAAGCACAGAAAGACAAATATTACATATGTGGGAGCTAGTTATTAAAAATAATTGATCTCATGAGGATAGAGTGGAATGGTGGTTACCAGAGGCTGGGAAGGGTAGCAGAGAGGGGAGATAAAGTGAGGATGGTTAATGAGTGCAAAAATAGTAAAACAATATTTGATTACACAACAAAGTGACCATAATCAACAATAAATTAGGGTATATTCTAAAATAACTAAGAGTGAAATTGGAATTTTCCTAATACAAAGAAATGATAAATGCCTGAGGTGATGGATACCCCAATTACCCTGTTTTGATTAATTCACATTGTATGCCTATATCAAAACATCACTTGCACCCAGTAAAGATATACAACTATTATATACCCATAATAATTAAAAAGAAAAAAGAAAAATAAATAAAAAGTGGTTACCAGGAAATTTTTTAAAAAGATGATAGTATTCATACCATAGAATTATTAAGAAGATAAAGTAAGGCTGGGTGCAGTGGCTCATGCCTGTAATCCTAGCACTTTGGGAGACTGAGGCAGGAGGATTGCTTGAGGTCAGGAGTTCGAGATCAGCCTAAGCAACAGCGAGACCCCCATCTCTACAAAAATTAGAAAAATTAGCCAGGCATGGTGGCGTGCGCCTGTAGTTTCAGGTACCCAGGAGGCTGAGGCAGGAGGATTCTTTGAGCCCAGGAGCTTGAGGTTGCTGTGAGCAATGATTGGGCCACTATACTCTAGCCCAGGTGACAGAGCAACACTCTGTCTCAAAAAATATATATATTAAATAAGTAAATATGTAAACCGTTTAGAGCAATGCCTGGAACATTAAGTACTCAAATATCAGTAATTATTATCTAGTTCAATAGTCCTGGTGATTTATTATTTAACATTTTTTTTGAACTAAGATTATCAGGGCAATAATAGAAGTGGAAACTCTTTCATCTTTTGAATGCTAACAATGTTAAAAGCATACACTCTGGGTTTCTGTTTTCTCCCAGGATCTGGCAGGAAAAATGAGCTCCTCCCTTATCAGTTTTCCCCCTTGCATTCTCTCTCCCCTGATCTTCCATTACTATCTTGAACTTTTTTATTTGAATCTTTAATTTTTACCTTTTTTTGATAACTAAGTCTTATTTTACCATTAGTCTCTTAGTAACTCAGTAGAGGAATAGTATCTTTGTTGTAAATTTCCATCTATCCTTCTTAAAGCCTAGCATTGAGCCTTGCAAAAAGCAGGATTCAGTACTTCCTGAACTCATTTTGCATAGATCGTTTGGACCCCTGTTCATATTCAGATTTTCCATATTGCAAGTTATTCCTTCCACATGCATGAGAACATCCGGATGGTCTAATGAGAGCAGGCCTCAGTCCTTCTTTCTTAGCTTTCTCTCGACACCGTGCATTGGATAATTACATGGTGGCAGCTATTTCGTTTCTCCTCACGACAGCCTTATACACCTAATCATCAGCCTATGCATGGCAGAGAAATATAAGGGTTTTAGTTTCTTAAAAAGCTAAACATAAATTTACTGCATTTCCTCCTAGGTACCTGGCTAAGGGATATGAAAATATTTGTCCACACAAAAACATGTAGTGAATGTTCATAGCAAAACTATTCACAGTGGCCAAAAAGTGGAAATATTAATAATCCATATGTCCATCAGCTGATGAATAGGTAGGTAGACAAGACGTGGTATACCCACACAGTAAAATATTTCCTCATCCATGAAAAGGAATGAACTACATACATGCTACAACATGGATGAACCTCAACTACATCATGCTAAGTGAAAGAAACCGGACACAAAAGGCCACATATTCTAGGATTGCATTTATATGAAATGTCCAGAGAAGGCAAATCTATAGAGACAGCAAATACATTAGCAGTTGCCTGGGGCTGAGAGTGAGGAGTAAGCAAACAAACACGAAGTTTCTTTCCGAGGTGATGAAAATGTTCTAAAATTAGACTGTGGTAATGATTGTGCAACTTGGTAAATCACTGAATCGTACACTTTAAAACAAGTAAATGTTTTGGCATATAAATTATACCTCAATAAAACTGTTAACATTAAACGAAGATAAAATTACATAAAGGCCTCCTTCACCTAACAAGGGTATTTTTCTCTACTATGTGTGCTAGTTCACTCAGTGACAGCCCAGAGAAGCTACTAAACACACGTTATAAAACAGTGTGCTGGGCCTAGGATAGAGAGGCAGATGTGGTAGCTTATATAAAGAATACCTATAGATCAATAAAGAAAAGATGGACAGCCCAATAGAAAAAAGGGCAAAGGACTAGAGCGGGTGTTTCACAAAAGAAGATATCCAAATGGCAAATCAAAATTATAAGGAGGTACCAATGTACACTCAGCAGGTGGTGAAGACAAAAACAGAACAGAAAACACCACATATTGGAGAGGATGTGGTACACCCGGAGTTCTCGTACACTGCTGGTGAGAGCCTGTTGAGAAACTGGCAGTATTTAGCAAAGCTGAACACAGCATCCTCTAGAACCATCTAATCCCCTCCTCGGCATATACCCAGCTGAGCTGTGTTCATGTGTTCACCAGAAGACATGTACAGATCACACGTATAGTCCCAGCTATTTGGGAGGCCGAGGCAGGAGGATCCCTTTAGGCCAGGAGTTTGAGTCCAGCATGGGCAACATAGCAAGACTCTGTTCCTCCCTCCCCGCAAAAAGAGACATGTACAACTATGTTCATATCAGCACTATTCATGATATCCCCAAACTGTAAACAATACAATGTCCATCAATAGTAAAATGGATAAATTGTGAAATATTCATACAAAGAAAAACTCTACACTTAGAGAATGAACAAAATATTGCTATATATAAGTGACTTATAATGTAGAGCAAAAGAAGCCAAATGCTAAAGTATCCTTACAACATGATTCCATTTGTGTGAAATTCCTAGAAGTCAGGACAGTGGCTATTTTGGGGAAGGGTAGCAGGGATGCATGGGGTATCTAGAATGCTGGTAATAACCTAGCCCTTGATCTGGGTGCTAGTTACACATAGCTGTTCTCCAGTCTGTATATTTGTTTATGTGCTTCTCTGTATGGATGGTATATTTCAATACAACTTGTTTAAAAATAACATGATTCCTGACCTCAGAGAAATTATAGTCTAGATTCTAGAGTGATGCCTTCTAAACTTTTTTGACTGTGCACCTCTATCGGTAAAACTCCTGAATATATGTATTTCTATTACCTATAAATTAAATACATGAATCACTAAACTAATAAGCCTATTATAACATAATTAAAAAATTTAAAAGGCATATTAAAATATGTATTATATATAAGTAGACATTCTAAGACTTCTTCTGCACCATCGTGGATGTTTTGTATATTTCTTGGGACCAGTGATCTTTAGAATCAGTTTCAAGAAGATATTGGGAAGGAAAAGAAAGCTAACATGCTGAAAATAAGCATTTTGGAAATATGACTTTGGAGCAATAAATGGGTCCCTTGGAATCAGTAAGAAACCCGGCATTAGGCCTCTATGGAAGAGGACCTATGAAGAGTCCTAGCCATTCTTTCCTCAATCCTCTCATCTGGAATCTCAGCCAGAGCTCCAGCCAAAGATTCCGAAACTTATGTGTGTATAAGAGTCGCAGGAGGAGCATGTTAGACACGATACCTAATCCTGGGCCTCACTCCCAGAGATGCTGATGTGGTGGGTCTGAGATGGGGCCCAGAAATCTGTGTTTCCAAAAGAAACACCAGAGTATTCTGGGGTATTCCTCAGACTGTACTTGGAAGGTCGTCATACCATTTTTAAGTATTATTGGTACCATCTGAGCGTCGTCATTTATAGGTAAGAAGAGTGGACCTTGGCACCTTGTTTGGCCAAGCCGACCATTTGAAAAAGAAGGAAGAGGAAGCCAAGCTAGGGGCAGACAGAACCCAGTAATAGATCAATGAAGAAAGAAAAATATTGTGGGGAACAGGGAATATAGAACAAAAAAAAGGGAGTGGGGTGGAAGAGGGAAGGGAAGGGGCAGAGGGAGGAGATACCAAAGCCCAACTTTCTCCCAGGTCTTCCAAGGACCCCTCCCCCTCACTCACGCACCTCCCCACTTCCCTAGCAAAAGCGAAAGGTTTCATTTGCAGAAGAAGCATGAAGAAAAGAAAAGAGAAAGGAAGAAGGGAGGAAAGGGCCTCAGAGAAATAAGCTGTGGAACCATAAATAACACTTAGAAATTGAAGTCTGCTTTGTCACTGCTCCTGCCTGGTGGGTGTGGGAGGGAGTTTCCGCCCCACTCCCACTCTTTCCTAACTGCACACGGAAGTATGGAAATGAGATTACCCTTGGGAGTAAATAACAGTAAAATATCCAAGTAGAGGAGCTGAGCAGAGATATGTAAAACCACATAAAGAGATAGAAAGTATCCAGGGCCAAGACCCAACTCCAACTTGATGGCCACTATTAACATATCTAAAGCATGGAAAAATCCACCCTAAGAGGGCTGGGATCTCTTAGAAAAGCTTAAAAAGAAGGTTTAAGAGGTTTTTTGAGAACTGATATCTTTCCTGGGCTCTATATCCTTGGGGCTCCTTTGCCCAGGGCAACATGGTCCTCATATCCTTGAAACACACAGAACTGCCCCTGATTATTTATCCCTGCCTGCTTCTCCTGCCCCAAAGATAAGCCAGATCCTAATTTCTTTCCCCAGCAGCATGGCAGAAGCTGGGGTTTTCATTTGTATGTAGGTAGTGCCCCACGATCAAGGTGTGAAAATAGTTCTCCCGTGTTCATTAAAAGGAGCTTAGGTTGATACAAATCCCTGGGGAATCTTGAGCTTTGAAAAAAATGCGCACAAATGCCATGGGTTCTTGGCTTTCTTCTGGAAAAAGGGGCTGGCCAGGGAAGACTGTCAGGAATAGTCCTTTTCTTTCTCAGAACAAATCCCTACCACGAGTCTCCATTCTTTCAAAGACTAAAAATAAATTCAGAATTAATCACAACAGAAAAGGAACAGTTCTCGTCAATGACTATAATTAGTTCTCCGTTTATTAATGAAGACTCAAATGATTAGGCTCATCCGAGTCCCAACTGTTTTGCTTACTAATTACACACTTCGCGCTACAGCCCGACCAGGGTCATTGCGCGCCGCACAGAGAAAAAGCCATGCACAGAGACAGCTGGGGTTGTGGTGGAGGAAGAGTTTAGTGTCACAAGTGCCAAGGGAGGAGATGGGAGGAATTTCTCAAATCTGTTTCCCAGAGAATTTGGGAGAAAGGGTTGTTAAAGATAGTTTGGTGGGCAAAGGGCTAGGCAGTTGGGTCTGCTGATTGGCTGGGTCGGCGTGGAACCATAGGGGTATAGAAATTGTCTTCTTGTGCTGAGTTAGTTCTTGGATGGGGGGATCTCAAGAGTTGAGTCAGTTCCTTGGTAGGGGCCACTGGTCTGGGTGGATCAGCTGATCTACCAGAATGCAGGGCCTGGAAAGTATCTCAAAAACTAGCCTTAGGTTTCACAAGGGTGATGTTACCTATGGAGAAAGTGAAGAACATTTATGACCATCAGCTATGTGACTGCTGAGTAGCATCTATAGGGAAGCAAACTAGGGACAGTGGCTGGTTAGTATTGCTATTTTTAATTATGCCTGTGCCTTTGCAGAATTTAGACCCCTACCACAGTTCTTGCCTTGCACCCCTTTATTATTAATAATTTACAAAGGGTGGTTTCACTAGGACAACTGGCCTCACCTCTCCAAACCTCAATTTCCTCATCTGCAGGGTAGGGGTGGTGCTACCTGTTTCTCAAGGCCACGGAAGGGATTGCAAGAGGCTGTCTGGGGTCTGTGCGTGGCCAAGGGTCCAGCTCTGTTGAATGTACAGTTCCTGTGCACAGAGCTGGCTTCAGACCAGAAGAAACTTCATTCGCTGGATTGAGAAGCCAGCAAGTCCTATGGAAACTTCCAGGCCTGGTATCCTAGGGAGGTAGAGATAATGTGTGTTTACAGTCTAGACTAAAAAGAATTCCTTCCAGAGCCTTTGGGCACAACCTTGGTGAGGAAATACAACGTGGGTTTACGTTCCTCTGGACTTCCCCAACAGGATCGCCCTGTGCAACAAAGGAGGATTCCCCAAGCCCTTCCGATGGTCACCGGAATGTCAGAGCCTGAGAAGCAGGAATTAGTCCATGTGGGCTCGTGGGGCAGCCGGGAGACAGGCGGGACGAGCTTCCTAACAAGCATCGCAGAGACTGAAGGGCACATGACGGGGCCTCTCTGGGCATTCAAAGTCAATGATGATAGTACAGGGACACCCTGCACTCCCGGAGGCCACTATCCGGATGCTTCATCAGTCCCGAATTCAGCAACAACTGGGCAACAGGAATTTTGAACAAGCAAGGCAAGATGTGTATACAATGTTGTTAGTCGTTGTCGAAGTGGGCAGTAGATACACGGTGGCTCATTATCCTATTCTCTCCACTTTTCTATAGGTTTGGAAGTTTCTCTAATAAAAAAACGAAAAAGGAAATATTTTAATATAAGTACCCAAGCTTACTCCACGTACCTAACTCTCCTGCAAGAACTTCAGAATCTCAGTTAGAGCCTATTCACCCACAGTTTTCAAACAATTCTAACCAATGAATTTTTTTAAATCCAGTTTTTCAGTTCATAATATATGGAACAAGGTGTCTTGACAACAGGAGGGAGCTCCCGCTGACAGATCGACAGCAGGGGCAGACAGAGGGGCAGGAAGGGGATCACAGAAAATCATTTAAAAAGACTCAAGAAAATAAAATGTACCTTAGCTAGAACCATTTAGCACCCATCAAGAGCCCTATAAGATGTTGGTGATAGATATTCATTAACATACAGAGCAGTATTATTCAGATATAAACATTATTCAAATATAAAGTACTACAAGAATGACAATGACCCTGAACCATCCCATCTTAAAAGTCAAGGCAGTGTGTAACACCTTTTCCAATAATCTTCATCTGCAGTGGCTAAATGACTTCAAGGTATTTCAAGTGTCTGTAAGTGTCAAAAGACAAAACTATGACACATTTAGTTTCTAAAATTTTAACTGGCTTTTATTTGTGATCCTAGAAGCCGGCATCCCCTCATTCTATGAAGCAGAATGAGTGTTCCCACGAGCTGAGCAGAGGAGGTCAGTTTTATAGATGGAAAAGGGCTGAGGAAAGCAGAAACAAAAAGCAGATTGGTTATTTCAAAGTTGAAGGTTAAAGCGAGGGCTCTTCCTTATCACGCTGGCTAAGACCGGCCTGTTTGGGGATTTGCTATTATCTCTCCCTCTTGATTTCTCACAAGGTTGGATAAACAGCTTGGCTTTGGTTTGGTATCTCAGAACTTTAGCACGAGCAACTCCATTTTTGCTTGTTCTGTTGGGCCTAGGTCCAAACCAATGGCCTCCTATAAAGTTTATAGTGAAAGGGACAGTTTCGATTACTGAGCAGATTCATTTGTGTGGAACAACTCATTTCCCAGCTGAACTTAAACGAGACGGGTATTCATGCTGGTCACCAGGGTAAGAGGCTGGCAATGGAGGGGCAGGGAGGAGGAGGATTAACTTTTCCTTATAAATCCTGGCATTGCTTCATTAGCTAAAATGAGCTCATATTATTTTTGTAATCTAAAAAAGATTAAAAAGAAAATTAAGTGTTTCTAATAAGTAAGGAAATAATGAACATAGACTTTGTACCTGTGGCCTTTCACCAGGTTAGTTAGAAGGGTCAAAATACCTTATCCTGTGGTGGGTTCCACCTTCCACCTGCGCTCTCTTCATAGGGGCTGAACCTGCTGGCCTCCTGATATCCCTGTGGGGGGACCTTAGGACCTTGAACTCTGATCCCTGACCTTGGTGAAAATCTTACAGAAGCCTCTTGAAACAATTGCCTCCCAGTGAGTTGGTATTAGGTCAAACCATGCAAAAATATTAATGACAGATCATTTGTGGCCTATACAAATAATAATTTTAACTTGATAGTATTAATACAACATCTCCATCCACAGCTGACCCAAAGCGGGTAAAGCCCGTCCTATGGAAGCCTCCAGTTCACCCAGTTCCTGCCGCATTCTTCACTGACCACCCACTCTGCGACACTCTCCCTTATGTTATACGGGATGAATGGCACCCCACCCCCCACCCCACCCCCATCCCCAGCTCACCAGAATCACTGAGAGCTTGTGAAAAATTCGGATCCCTGGGACCAACTCAGGGATCTTGAAACAAGGAGGTCTGGGGTGTCTGCAGTCTTTTCTTAAATGACCCAGGTGATTTTCATGCACAGACCTGGCTGAGAGCACTGGGGAGATACAAGACACATTAGAGTCACCTAGAGATTTCAGTGTCTGGGGTGGGAGCCAGGTAGCAATGCTTTTGGAAGATCTCCAAGTGATGTCCACGCGAGGCCAAGGGTGGAGACCACCGTCATAGTGAATGGCAGAGTCTGCTGACCTTCGTTTCCAGAGGCAGGAGCCACCTGTCATCCAGAGCTGACCGTGTCATCAGGGAGTAAAAACTGTGCAGGGAGGACAAAGATCTGCCCATGTGGGTGATTCTGGTTATGTCCTGGGTCAAGCTTACCCTGCTCTCTGGGATCGGACGCGCTGGCTTTGCCCACCTGGCTGGCTGCCTCCAGGGATGGGACACCTGCTAAGCTCTCTGCCTCAGCCCCCCTGTGTTTCCTGGGCAGCCCCAACTCCTGCTGCCCACTCCGTGAGGGACACACACTCGGGGGCTGCTTTCCCTGCCTGGGAGTGCAGCCCAGGACCCACCAGGGAGCATGTTGCCATGACGATGGTGGCACACTGCTCCCAGCCCCTTCTGCCACTGCAAAAGCCCTGTGGAAAATCAGAACGCACAGGGCTCTTTTGATGCCTGGACTTCTCCCCAGGAAAGGGATGTGGGAGATTTTCTCCCCTCTGTGCTTTGGGAAGATGGAGCAAATGAGGGAACGGTAGCCTCAAAACAAAAACAGTATTTTCCCAGTTTATTGAGATACGTGAAGCAGCCTATTTTCTTACAGCAGGGATTATCCACTGTTATTGTTGTCATGATGTTTGTCAAGAGGAAAAAGATTGGGGAACATACAAAGGAGAAAGAGCCATTTCTTCAGGTGGAGGAGGAAGACAGGAGCAGGGACAAAGGAGAGAAAGCAGGGTGGCAGCTTCAAAGGGCGAGTCTTAGAAGAAAGAGGATGGCGCCGAGGCTGCCTGGAGCGGGGCTGGGCAGCCTAAAAAAGGAGCCTGGGAGGAGGCCGGGAGGAGAACGAGACAGAGAAGACTGACAAAAGGACACCAGTTACCTACTACTGCGGAGCGCGTTATTCCAAAGTGTAGTGACTTAAAACAATGGTAAATATTTCTTACACTTTTAGTGGGTCTCCTGAGTCAGATGGATATTTCTGGCTTGGCTTGGGGTCCCTCAGGATTTTCCACTCAGCATGTCAGTCAGGGCTGCAGTGATCTGAAGGCTTGACTGGGGCTGGGGGAGCTGCTTCCAAGAAAGCGTGCACGCACATACACACACACACACACACACTGCTTCCAAGAAGGCGTGCACGCCGCGCCCCCAAACACACACACACACTGCTTCCAAGAAGGTGCACATACACACACACACACACTGCTTCCAAGAAGGCGTGCATGCTGCCCGCCCCCACACACACACACTGCTTCCAAGAAGGCGTGCACGCACATACACACACACACACACACACATACACACACACTGCTTCCAAGAAGCACACACGCTGTCCACCTAGTAGTGGCTGTTGGCAGGAGGACTCAGTTCCTTAACGTGTGGAGCACTCCACAGAGCTGCTTGAGTGTCCTTGTGACATAGCGGCTGGCTTCCTTCGGGAGTGATCCCAGAGCCAGTCAGATAGAGCTGCAATAGCTTTCATGACCTTGCTTCAGGAGTTACACATCTCATTTCTACGTCTTATTGGCTCCACAGGTCAGCCCTGCACAGGGCTGGGAGGGAATACACACGGGTGTGAATACCGGGAGGTGAGCATCATTTAGCACCGTCTTGGAGGCTGGCTACTTCAGGGAGAAAACTCTTGCTCAGTCATGGAACTGCCAAGTACGGTTGTGCAGGTTACTGCTGGTACAAGGAAACCCAGCAGATAAGACAAATCTCCAAGCCTCAATCCAGGCTGAACTTGACAGTCTGGCTGTGCCCCCAGCCAAAGCAGGCAGGCACACCTTTCTATAATATGCCTCTCTAGACGAGGTACATGCACTGTTCCTACAGAGGTGCAGTCTGTGCCTCAGCCCTAATTTACTAGGATACTTTCAAATGTATGTAACAGAAGACCCAACTTTGAAAAAAGAAAATATAATAATGTATTGATTCATATACATGAAGGGTGCAGGGGGCTGAGGCTTCAGGTGTGGTTGAATCTAGAGTCTCAAACAATGTTGTTGCCCCTTTCTGTCTGGTACTTCTCTTCTCCTGTGGTTTTCTGTGACTCTGTGTCAACCTTACTCTCCTAGAACTCTCTTGCTACCGTGGCATCCAGTAGCTCCAGTGCTGCTGGCTACTGGGTTCCGTCGGGGCACAGAGATCCTTTCTTGAGGCGTTTGGAATAAAACGTTCTGAGCTCGATTCCCTTGTACACTCGCTGCGGCGAGGAGATGGAATATGCTGGGTGGCAGTGTGTGGCCGCCCCTAGAAAGGAGGGCTGGTTCAGGTCTAATCCAACAATTCTGGAGGTTACCCCCAAAGGACTGTCCTGGATACTGGCACCAAAAACAGGAGGAATGACGGTGGGAAGGCAAAAGTCACGGTGGTTCATCACAGCCCGAGTCAGCATTCGGCTGACCCTGAAGGGAGAAGGTTTGTCCTTGCTATGGTTGGAATGTCCCCTCCAAAACGTTTAATTGGCAATTAAATGTTGAAATTTAATTGCCAATGTAATGATATTGGAGGGTGAGGCCTTCGAGAGGTGATTAGGTCCTGAGGGCTCTGCCCTCACGGATGGATGAATGCCATTACCCTGGGAGTGGCTAGTTATGGTTAGTTATCGCAGGAGAGGGGTCCGGATAAAAGGGCAAAGTTAGGCCCCCTTCTCTCTCTGTCTGGCGTGTGCTCGCTTGCCCTGTGCCACGTTCGGAGGCAGCGTGAGGGTCCTCGCCTGCTGCTGGCCCTGTGCTCTTGGACTTCTCAGCCTTCAGAATTGCAAGCCAAATAAACTTCTGTTGTTTACAAATTGTCCAGACTGCGGTATACTTTTGTTGTTGCAGGAGGCAGACTGAGATGGTCCTATAACTTTGTGGTGGATACTGGCCATCAGAAGACGGGCCAGACCCGTGCCTGGGCACAGAGGCACCCGGGACTGCCGCTGTGAGGCCTTGATTTGCCCCAGGCGTGGCTGGTGGAGCCTCAGCTCACAGGTCCGTGATCCAAACTATAAGCCTGATATGGTTTGGATGTTTGGCCCCTTCAAATCTCACGTTGCACGTGGGCCTGGCGGGAGGGGTTTGGGTCATGGGGGTGGATCCCTCATGACAGGCTGGTGCCCTCCCCGCGATACCGAGTTCTCTCTGTATTGGTTCACACGGGAGCTGGCTGTTTAGAAGAGCCTGGCCCCCCTGTTGCTCCTCCTCCCACCACGCGACAGGCCTGCTCCCCTTCGCCTTCTGCCTTGACTGGAAGCTCCCTGAAGCCCTCGGCAGAGGCAGATGCTGGCGCCTCGCTTCGTGCACAGCCTGCAGAACCGTGAGCCACACAGACCGCTTCTCTCGGTGAGCTGCCCAGCCCCAGGGATCTTCTTATAGCAGCGCAGGTGGACTCATACACAGTGTTTTTGAATTAAAAAGTAGAATTTTGTTTTCGAAATACTTTTAATATAAACTGAACAAGGCAGTCTAGTCACTTACCAGTCGTTCCATCAAATATGTTTGTCGCACTTCCCATGTGCCATTATGATGTCTCGTGATGAAACAGTGTGTAGAGGAATGGGGAAATGTCGGTGCAAATCCAGGACTGGCTCCCTTTAGAATTTAACTCCCGGTAACCACTGCTTGTCGGTATCTGCTCCCAGGCTCCCGCAGGACTAGTCTGACTCTTCCTGGAGCTGAGGACCTCCCTGGCTTTGCCTATTTCAGCAGTCCCAATTCTTGGGGTGAAAATTACTCCCCTGCTTCAGACCTGGAAGACTTTTGAACAATCGGCATAGTCTTCTTCAGTCGAGGGCCTCATCAGTCCCACCGCCTCACCACTCTGCAGCATTAAAAATCCGTCCACCTTCCCTCGCACAGTAATTCCTGCTTTATGCGGCCCTCTGTCTTGAGGCAAAGAAGAGAGAGAAAAACATGGGGCCCAGAAATTCTGCTCAGGCTGGGAAAACAAGGCTCCCGTTAGCTGGATTCTGCCACCAGATACAGCCCCCTGCTAGCACACTCTATGGCTCCCTGCTTCCCCTTTAAGGGTTCTTAACTGTATGGTAGTAACCCTACCAAGAATGATTTAAGATTCTGCTCATTTCTGCATTTTAAAATCTGGCTTGGTGAAATTTTGCAGGAGAAATGGCTTCTATTTTTAAAGGGGCTGATTCTTTCTTTCTTCTGATCATTTTCAAGGGAAATTTGAACTTAATAGAGCAGTTTTGAAATCTCAGCTGCACCATGGATTCTTCCCAAGCTATGGGGAGCTGGGTCGGGGTTTCAGAAAGCGTGGGTCACGTCTGTTGGGGGTCTGGTGGTTTGTTAGACAATCGTAAGGGACAGAAGCCTGAGCATTTAAAATGGCGTGAAACTGAATATTTGCTTTATGTGTTTCAGACTTGCGTGATATCATGGATGGCATTGCTAGGACACGGTGAAAGTAAACAGCTATCAGCTCAGAACTGACTGAAAGAAACATGTTGGTAAACAAAGGTGGCTTTGTTGCTGTGACTGCTGTCATTACTACAAAACAATGCGCATTTATTCTCTCACAGTTCTGGAGGCCAGAAATCCAAAATCGGGTTCACTGGGCTGAAATGATGGTGCGGGCAGGTCTGTGCTCTGTCCAAAGGCCACAGGAGAGAATCCACTCCTTGCCTCTTCCAGCTCCTCTGGAGGCTGCCGCCATGCCTTGGCTTGTGGCCCCATCACCCCAGTCACTGCCTCCAGGGTCACATTGCCACATTCCTCCTCCTCTTCTTCTGCGTGGAGTAAAATCTCCCTCTGTTTCCCTTTTATCAGGATACCTTTGATTACATTAGGACCCATCCAAATGATTCAGGACACTCTCCCCATCTCAAGAGTCTTAATCATATCTCCAAAACCTTTTTTTTTTTATTTTAATTTTTGCTAAACAAGGTAACATATCCACAGGCTCTAGGGATCAGGACATGGGCATCTTCTAGGCGGCCATCACTTGGACTGCCACAGCGGCAGAGGGAGTTTGGAAAGCACAGAGCAGGTGAAGAAATAAGACTCTGCTGCCAGTGTTCACATCCCTGCGGGTCTCCACTACTGCTGTGGGCTGGAGCTGCCCCCTGCTTCCGCTTCCACCTCACGGGAATGCTAGAGGGCTGGGATGCGTGGGGGAGGACAATGTGCTCCAGCCTCCTGTTGTCTTTGGAGGAGAAAGGCTTGTGGGAGTGACCCTGGACCCATCCACCAGAACCCGGGATTCTCGGAGATGACTTGATTCACTGGCACATAAGTTGTGAAAGGCAGCCACCTTCGAGAACACGAATTTCAAATTGCCCAGGTTCAAATGAATGTTGTTTTACTCCATACAGATCACTGCCTTGGGGCTCCACCTGAGATTCACACTGTGTTTATTTAAATTGCTTTTGAAATGTTAATCACCGAATGTTAATAAACAAAGTAATTATTCTTGATTTTCTTTAGGGGTTCCACTTATTAAAGGGAACTGATATTATTCATGATTTCACAAGGAAACATGAGATCTATAAGTAGGTTAATGTGCTTTGCACATGAAATTAACGAAGACGTTTTCTTATTGCATAATCAGTAAATTAGAAACGGGATTATCGCATTTTGGGGGAAGGTGCTGCAGCGACTTCTCGCTGGATCTGATGAGTGCATTCACAGGGAGCGCCTTCTCTTGGAAGCCTTTCTGGAGGGAGGGTTTATCAACTGAACTCTTGTGATTCAGCAAGTCGTGTTAACGTGTGCAAATGAAGCGAGTTGGAGAGAGGAACTGCATCCCGTATCTCCATCAGCTTTGATGAGGCCTGCTCCCACACCCATGCGCAGCGCCCACCTCTGCACATCTGCACGGGCCTGTTGTTGCTCTGGCTCTGGTGGCATCAGTGGGTGACGTCTCCTTTGGCCAAGCAGACAAGAGCAGACCAAAAGACGAGCCACGCCAGTCTGCAGCTGGCGGGGAGAGGAAGCCAGGCGAGTGGCTTGCTCTTTCTCAGAGCCACGTCCTCAGGACCTTGGCAGGCAGGCAAGTTCAAAGTGCCCCAAAGGTATGGCCTGCCAACCTTTCTTTGACATGCTCTTCCTGGGCCTCACCAGGTCGGGGAGAGATGCTGGCTCTGATCCACAACAAGGACTTTCATAATTTTTGCTCCTGTCTCCTGCTTCCCACAGATCCTTGACTCAAATCTCAGCGTAGGACATTTTTGCTAAATGGGATCCTTTTAAATAAAAGACACATTGTCAGAGAAGCCAGGAGGGCTTCATTCCTGTGATGGGGTCTTTAGTCAAACACAACAGACCTTCTCAGGGAGAGAGGACAAAGCCACCAGGTCGGGCCCACAGGCTAGGGAGAGACAAAGATTCCAGTGTGAGTTGGTGAAGACATGAGGGGGGGAGACCTTGCTGCTTTTAGTCACGAGAGCGTTTGCTGGTGACCGGTAGTGGGGAGCAAGTCCAGTGGGGAACTGGACTCAGTGACTTTAAACTTCCCTCGCAGCTCTGTCAGGGGCTCTGTGCTTCCACGATCCACTTAGGCACCCTCTCCTGGGCAGAGCTGTGGAGCGGACAGCTCCTGTATCGGACAGCCCTGGGTTCCAGTCTTCCCTTCACTCCAGCTATGTGGCCTTGGGTACTGTCATTTCCCCAGGTCTGTTGTCCTTATCTACAAAAATGGGAATGCTACCTCCCTCCTGAGATTGTTAAACAGAGGGCTACTGGGCCATGTCTTAGTGTGCTCGGGCCGCTATAACTATATAACTATAAAATACTGAGTAATTTTTAAAAAACAGAAATTTTCTTCTCACAGTTCTGGAGCCTGGGACGTACCAGATCAAGGTCCCAGAATATTCAGAGTCTGGTGAGAGCCTGTTCCCCATAGATGGCACCTTCTACGTGTCTTGGTGAAAGGTGCCAAGTCTTTTTTTATAAGGGCACTAATCCCATTCATGAGGGAATAGCCCCCATAGCCCAATCACCTCTTAATAGCAACACTCGGGGATTTGATGTCAATACCAGCAGGTGACTAACATCAGACCACAGCAGGCCAGAGTCCCAAGTCCCCCTGTTCTCAACAAGCTGTCTGTCCTTCGGTGCTCGTTCATGGAAAAGATATTCCAGCCCCTACAGTGCATGCCCCCAGCACCTGGTCATGATTCCAGCTGGGACCTTCCTGCTCCCCTCCTCCCCTCCCGGCCTTGCCCTGCTCCTGCTTAGCTTTTGCAGGTGGACATTGCCCAGGTGCATGTGGGCACCAAGGGTCTGAGAGGTAGGAATCCAACTGGAGGACCCAGGACAATTCCAATCCAGTGAGGTCACAAGAGAAATCCCAAGAGAAGGCCAAAGAGACCTTGCCACATGGACCTGAGAGCCCTGGACCACCTTGCCTGTCACACCAGATGTGCCTCCCCTTGGCAACACAAGGGGACCGCCTTTCTGGCTTTGGCTCTGAGGGGTGGATTGCCCAGGTGAGCTCAGAGGGGAGGAAGCCGTGAGCTCCGCCTAGTGGTGGTGGCCAAGCCTGTAAACAAACGGCCCAGTAGGGCAGTGGCTGCCCCCGCCAAATTAGAGATTTGTGGCCACTAACTTATTTGACCAGCTCAATGTTAAAGAAAAACTTTACTGCTTGCCAATGCTTAAACATCATATTTAACAGAAAAATCCAGATATGGGATTTCTCTTGAAAAATCATAAGCTCCAGCAACACCGAGCTTGGGCTCCACATAGCAACAATCGGCTAACGCAGCGTGCAAACTAAGCAGAAATCCCCATCCTTATGGCGCGTGTGGTCTGACGGAAGAAATAAACACTTACAGGAAAGATGGCGCCTGTGGAGGCTGGAGCAGGTCGGATTCCACGGGGGAGGTCAGCTCACGTAGGGCTTATAGGCGACTGGAAGGACATCAACTTTTACTCCAAGTGGATGAGAAGCCACTGCAGGTTTTTGGGGACACTAGGGACGTAATCTTATTTGCTGTGTAGCTGGTAGAGGGCAAGGGCAGACGCAGGGAGCCCATTCATGAGGCTGTGGTTCTAAAGCAAGCGAGAGATGAGAGTACTTTGGACCAGGATGGTGTTATTGGAGATGATTAGAGGTGGTTGGTTCCGCAGAGAATTAAACCCTCTCTAGTATGTACAAGGCATCTTCCTTTCCTCATTTCTCCTGATTTCTGCTCCAACCCAGGCAGAGGGTCCGTGGTTGCTGCCCCCTGCAGTCCACGGCTGCAGCCTGAGCCATTGTTCACTGAACTAATGGTCCCTTTCAGCTTCTCCACAGAAGGGTCCTGGTTAGCCCAGGGGTCACTCGCCAGGACCCGGAAGAATACCAGCTCCATACCCACAATATTTAGAACACACAAGCACATGCTACACCCAGTGTGACTGACAGAAGAGCTCATGATCTTGCTAAAATGATTTCTCTCATTTGGTCCTGCTAATGGGCCAGGCTCTCGCAGGTCTCTGGAATTTTCTGTACACTGTCCTCTTTCCTTGGAATACTTCTTCGCTCCGCCTGGCTAACCCTATTCTCAGCTAAGACATGGCTCCAGGTCTCCGGAGAGCCTTCCTCGACCCAGAAGCCTTCACTGGGGGCTGCCATTCCAGACCAGAGGCGGCTCCAGACCCGTCTCACACGGGTCTGGGTGCAAACTTTCGGGAGGCACTTACTGTCAGGGTCACACAAGTGCAGGGGCAGCATGGGGGCGGCTCCTTAAGTTCTGCACCGTAGGAGCATCCCTCGCCTCACTCTAGTCTCAGCCCTGGCCATGGTCTAAGACACGTGGGAATACCAAGCTCGGGGGCCTCATGTCCCCAGGTCCCTTGCCAGGGTGGTGCTGGGTTCGACTGCGCGGGGGGAGGCACTGGCATGAGATGTGGGAGAGAGAAGCCCAGAAGAAGCTGTCATTGCCGAGCGGCACTGAACTCCCCCAATAGCGACATTCGTCATTCCCGAGTCACCTTGCTGAGCTCACCCACATCACGGGTGCTGCTGGCTCCCTGCGATGCTGTTGAGACTCTTCCTCGTGGTGCCAGGATGCCACATGCCATCACTGCCCGAAGTGGCCTTCCTGACCTTCACTCCCCAAGCCTCTATTTCCCTCTAATAAACATCTGGGTCCCCTAAATACCTGGAGTGGCTTTTAATTTCCAGGCTAAGTCCTGACTGACACAGTCCCCCAGTCCCCACAAGAGAGTAAAACTCCCCTGAGTCAAGATTTTAGCATCTTCACAAGCCCATGATATCTACCCGTCAGCCACCCCCGTGTGCTTTGTCCGCCTGTGCCCAGGCCTCCCTGGCCGCCCTTTGGTGCCTCTGCCTGGTGCATGGCTTTTAGTCGGCCTCCTCACATGGGTTCCTCAGGAAAGCCATCTCTGGCCCTGCCCACCTCTAACTGTGACCAGCTCTCTGCTCTGCTAAGTACTCAACTCACAACTCCATGGCTTTTTCCTTCATCCCATGTGTCCCGATGGATTTCTTTGATTCTTGATTAATTAATAATCACTGGCCTCTGTTGTAGTAGATGATAGAATTGATGAGGGCAGACAGACTTGTCCACTCTGGTATCCTCCTAGTGCCTGGCCCCAGTATGTGCTCAATGAGCATTTTGCAAAATGAATCAATAAAAAATTTGTTGCATTGAATTGCATCAAGCAGTCAGCACCCACTGAGCACTTATGGTGATGGTAGCTCAGTAACAGCATGATGGGAGAGGTAAAAAATGAATAATCAATAAACAGATGGGAAGGGTAGGCAATTGTGAAGGCACACATTCCAATATGGCCACCAAAGGCTCTCCCATCCCTAGAGCTCTGGTTACAATGTAACTTTGACATTCCTCCTGTTAAGAGGTGGAACCTATGTCCCCTTCCTTGAAAACTAGGTGAGCATTTGCACCTGCTTTGACCGATAGAGCGTAGCAGAATGGTTGTAACAATACAGCTGCCACTGACTCTGGAAAACCCACGTCTGAAGTTTACGGCCCTGGGAACAGACTGGCTCCCCCTGAGGCTGCCATGCTGTCAGGAAGCCCAAACTCCCCTTCATGGAGAGGCCCAGAAACTACTTGAAGAAAGATGCCCAGCCGACCCCCAGCTGCTTCAGCCACGGTCTGATTGCCATGACAGAAGACAACTGGCCAGAAGTGGCCAGCTGAGACTGACCCAAAGAAATGATGAGAGACAATATGAGGACTTTTGTTGCTTTAAGCCACTGAATTTTGGAGTGATTTGTTATACAGTGAGAGATAACCCGGATAGCTTTTGAATTCAAAGAACTCAAAATCTAGTTGGAAAGCCAAGAAGTGAGGAAACTTAACCAAGTTTATCATACAGTATCAGCAGTCTCTGGGCGGCAAAGGCCCAAGCTGTCAGGTCCCACCTGTGTGAATACAGTAAGTGCACTTACCTGTGCCCCCCCACCCTCCCTCTACGATCCATCCCTATTCCTGCCTTCCTACCTCTGCCCCAATCCTTCCTTGGCCCTTCAAATCCTTGGTTCCCATCATATATCTGCAATTCACGGCGGGGCTGACATTTTTCAAACTCTCAACCTGGTAGAGCCTTAAATTAACAAGCTACCTTGTCTCCCCGACTTCACTTTGGATATACTGCGGAGAGTGGAGTCAAGGGTGTTTAGGACCACAAATCCCTGGTCCTGGCTCCTGGATCTTGGCAACAGTCATCCCATAAATTTTCTAACAAGAGACACATCCACATAATTAAACCACAGATATCACGGACTCAGACACATGCAAAGAGGGCAGGGCTGCAAGAAGGGAACCATCCATCAAAACCTCATCATAAATTCAAGTTGAAGGACTGAAAAGAAACAAAACATGGATACTTCCCAAACCCGGCAGCTGGACCTCTCACTGAAATCCTCAAATCACTGCAGCTCAACTCAACATCTGGGAGACAATAAAAAATTATAAAGATTTAAAAAGAACAGACGCTGGGCAATTACCAGTTGAAGTGCGATCAGGAATATAAATTCTCTGGAAGCCTAAAGACAGAAATATACATTGGCACATGGGTCTTAGGACTGTGAATTTCATCCAGCTGTAGACACCATCCTTTTTCATTATGACTAATATTTAGTTAGCAAATGCACTTTCTAAGCAATGAACATAATTATGTTCAGGTTGACATGACCCAAATTAGGGTTGCTGACTTCTTATTTATTCAGCATCAGCAGTGGCAGAAAAATGTCTAAAAGGATCGTGATGCTGAGAAATAGCAACAAAGAACATTGGGAAGAATACTGTTTTTGGAGTTGAGAGACCTGGGTTCAAGTTCTGTCTCTTCCATGTAGGAATTGTGTAAGGCTGGGCATTATTTAATCTACTGTGCAGCAATCTGTAAATAGAGATCAAACCCACCTCACAGAGTTTTTATGAGGATTAAATTAGGTAATATGTCTTCAAAGTCCTGCCACGTTGCCTTCAGCTTCTTCACCTGTGAAATGGTAACAACATGTGTGTCACAGGGTTACGCTGTAAAGATTCTTTAGCTTATGATATTACTTAAGATACTCTTGGTTGTAAGTAACAGAAAGTGAGACTTATAGTAGCTTTAAAATGAAAGGTATCGAATTATCCTAGTTAACGAGAAGGCATGAGGTAGGAGTTTCCAGGGTAGGAGCAATGATATCAGTGATCAGAAATATCAAGGCATTGAGCCTAAGTCTCTGCAATCCATGTGGCTCTTCCCTTGTGGTGGCAAGATGGCTGCTTCGGCTCCAGGCATCACATCTTCACACCAGAGTACTCAAAGCATGAAAGGAGAAGAGTTGTTTTTCACACATCTCTTCATTAAGGAAAAAATATTTCTCAGACACCTCCCACAGATTTCCCTTCTTATCTCATTGGCCAGCACAAAACCATGACTGTCTTTTGCTGGGAGGGAACTTGGAGAAAGGAATATCTAGCACTTCCAAAAGCTCATGTGGAGAGCTACCTCTAGCAGCATGGAAGAAGGAAGGGAAGAATGACTTTTGGGGTCTGGGACTGTAGTGTACGTGGGAGTGTCTACCAGGAAGGGCCCCATTAGTCCGTGGATGTGACACTCCTTGAGCGCTGGCTGTGTGCCAGGTGCTGTTCCTAGTCCTTCACAGGCGTCACCTTGTTTCATCCTGTCAGCAATCCTGCGCGCAGGTATCACTATTCCCTTGTTCTGTAGATTAGGGAACTGAGGCGCGGAGAAGTTAGTAAACTCGCCCAACGCTACGTGAGTAGTGAGTTGGGGCAACGATATGTGACTCTGAGTCAGGGCAGGTTGAGTCTTCCAACCAGGATGACGGTGGATGCTCATCTCACTTCTAAGGTCTTATTTATCCTGATTCTCACCTCAAGTTCAAGCAGGTTTGACTTCCTCCTTATGTATCTTAGTGATGAATATGTTCATGTGACATTATCTTCAAGTACTGAGACGTCTTAAATTGTGCCAGAATTTACAAGTTTAAACTGTGGTGTTGTTGGGGCGTGGGGGCCTCGCGGTCAGATTCACCTGGGCTGTGAGGGCAACGAGCCGGTCCCCTCCCAGGATCGATTTGCGCCCGGCAATCCCCGCGGGCTGAGAGACCATCTCGGGAGGGAGCTGGCGAGCTGTGGTCACAGCTGGGATCAGCTGCGCCCAGGCGTGTGCTGTTAACTGAGTGGGGAGGCCGCCAGAAGGAAGGCCCCCAACACAGACAACACAGACCATGGGCCTGGGGGAGAGTTTGAGCCTGGCACAGGAGCTGGGTTCAGTCACAGGGCCCAGAGGTTTTGGGTGCAGCTCATGGGCTCTCACCTGAGCCCTCCCTGGGGAACAGAAGCTCTCTGACTCTGCATGGCCCCAGAGGAGGGAAGCCCTTTCCAGACCGCTCTGGAGAACTAGAGCAACCCTGGCATTCCAGGGCAGCACAGGACAGACCTGGGGTGATGCTGGAGTGGGGCAGCCACGGGTGTCAACTGCCATTTCCCGGAGCTGGGGAGAAACAGCCCAAGGTGCATGACTACTTAAGGACAAAGGTCTTTTCTTGACTTCCTGCTGTGTGCCAGGCACTGTGCTGGGGTGGTCGGGGCCTGCAACAGATTTTCTGACAAGTGAGAAGGAAATTAGAAAGTGGGCTAAACTCCAGAATGGGAGAGTGCAGGGTGCCAAGAGCACCCCCAGGAGGGGAAGGCCCTTGACTGGGCTTGGGGAAGATTCCAGAAGCTTCTTGTTAGCTCACACCTAACCTCTTGCACTAGCTTTCTCGGATGTGTCCGCTATCTCATTCTTCCTTCCTGCATCCTACCTGCATGGGCAGTGAGCTGCGTCATCTGGAAACAGAGTTTTCCCAATATGTTTTTTGTGATCACCACCCGCCCCCCAACACCAGTGAAATTTTAATACCACGCAGATATTGTTTACATAATGTACATACATCTGTGCTTTACAGACAAAAAGAGTAGGATTTATCACCTCCCAAGAATCAATTTCTGCCCTTTTGTTGGCAATATCACTCCCCATGGAGAATGTACTTTGTAAAAGAGTAAGGCCATTTTCCATGATGGGCAGTTTAATTGTCCTTGGCTATTGTCTTAGTCTGTTCCTGCTGCTATAACAAAATACCACAGATTGGGTAATTTATATATAACAGAAATTTGATTTCTCACAGTTCTGGAGGCTGGGAAGTCCAAGATAAAGGTGCCAGCAGATTCGGTCTGGGGAGGGCTGCTCTCTGCTTCTGAGTCAGTGCCTTATTGCTGTGTCCTCATATGGCAGAAGGGCAAAAAGGGGACAATTGGGCTCTCTCAAACCCTCTTATGAGGGCACTAATCCCACTCATGAGAGTGGAGACCTAATGACCTAATCACCTCCCACAGGCCTCTTAATACCATTACGGGGTTAAGTTCCAACATATAAATTTTGCTGGGGGACACCAACAGTCAGACCATAGAAGCTCTGCTCTAGCATCTTTGTGTGAAGCCATGAAGTCATTCCTGGGGAGTGTTTAGTTGATCCCTCTAATCTGGTGGCTCTGGTGGTGCAGCAGTGACGTGGCTGGCTGAAGGTTAAGGCACAGATGAAGGGCACACCTAGGAAAGCCCTGTAGGTCACTGTTTGGATCAATTATCTATTTTCCCATAACAATTGCCCTGAAACTTAGTGGCACACACGTTATCTCACAGTTTCTGTGGGCCAGGGATCTCAGTAAGGGTTAGATGGGTCTCAGGCTCTGGGTCTCTCACAGCCTGCAATCAGCTCAACTAGGGACGGTCTGCTTCCAAGCTCACCCCGTGGGTGTTGGCAGGACTCAGGTGAGTGGACTACGGGGCCTCAGTTCCTCACTCGCTGTTGTCTGTGTGCCACCTTCGGCTCCTGGCCATGTGGGCATCTCCATAGGGCAGTTGGCAACACGGTGGCTTCCTTCATCAGTGCAAGTGAGAGAGAGGGGGGAAGGGGCTGGGGCGAGAAGCAGAGGGAGAGAAGGCGAGAGAGTATGTGAGCAGGACAGAAGTTGCAGTCTTCAGAAGTGAGACCCTTGGGGGAGGGGATTACACAGGGGCATGAACGCAGGAGGCAGGACCATGGGAGCCATTTCAGAAGCTGCCTTCCATGGTGCAAGCTGAGATCGGGGACATACAGATCACAAGACAAGCCATCAGTGGTCTGGGGTGGGAGTGGGGTGGCTGGGCAACAATAAGGCAAGGACCTGTCGTTAAGGCAAAGGGCCGAGACCAGGAAGGCAGCATGGAATCAGGGATCTGCAGGATCAGAATTCCAAGCAAGGTGTTAGGTCAGGTCGAGAAGGATGTCCCAGACCCTGGGAGCCACCCCTGGCCATGCAGCGCAGGCAGCAGAGATGAGTCAGGGCAGCAGGAAGCTCTGAAACTCGGCGATGGCTGCTCAGACAGGAAGCCTCTTACACTCCATCTTCCTGATAAAAACTGCCCCCAGACCCTGGGGAAGCCTCTTTAGGAGGCTGTGGGATTTGAGATGGAGTTCAGAGCATATGAGAAAGTAGCTCAGGAAGGATCTAGAAACAGGAAGGTGGGCTTTGAATCCCAGCCCAGCTATTTGCTAGTTGTGTGAGTAAATTGATCTCAAATTTGAGTTTTCTCCTCCTAGAATAACCCTCAATTCATAGTGAGGCTGAGAAAGATGAAATAGGATACTAAAATCTCTTAGAACAGTGTCTGCTACAGAGCAGCTCTCAATAAATGTTTATTATTGTTATGATTCTTATTACATCAAAGTGACATATTTAGAAAAAAATGAGTACATTCCTTAAAATCAAAACAACACTGACACCAAGAGCCTAATCTTTTATGATTGAGAAGATGCCAATTCAAGATCTAACCCAATTTCACATGTGCTAATAAAGAGTGGTAGGCTGGGTGGAAACCATAACTGTGGGTTTTTTGTTTTTTTTTTTGAGATAGAGTCTCACTCTGTTGCCTGGGGCGAGTGCAGTGGTGTCAGCCTCGCTCACAGCAACCTCAAACTCCTGGGCTCAAGCGATCCTCCTGCCTCAGCCTCCTGAGTAGCTGGAACTACAGGTGTGAGCCACCATGCCTGGCTAATTTTTTGTTTCTATGTTTAGTTGTCTGGCTAATTTTTTTCTGTTTTTAGTAGAGACTGGGTCTTGCTCTTGCTCAGGCTGGTCTTGAACTCCTGAGCTCAAGCAATCCACCCACCTCAGCCTCCCAGAGTGCTAGAATTACAGGCATGAACCACCGCACCTGGATGGAACCAGAGTTGTTGAAAGGCTGTTTCATGTGAGACATCGAGCTAGGTGCCTTATAAAGCTAACTTCATGCCATTCTGTCAACAAACACATAAGACAGGAGTTGTTATTCCCATGTTGAAGCAACAGATGGAGCGACAGAGTGAGAAAGGTGGAATACGTTGCTGAGGGTCATGCAGTTAATAAGAGACAGAACGAAGAATTGAACTCAGGCTGGTGGATTCCGAGCCCACTCCACATAAAGACCATTGATCCTGGGTTGGGGGCCAGATGACGGACGAGGAGCAGCCTGCACACACCGCTCTCACAGAGAGGATTGGAAGTGGAGAGTAGATATTCACCCTTGGATCGATCGTCCAAGAGAGAAAATTTGGAATCCACAGAGGAGACAGGAGGCTCCTACAGTAGTGAAGGAGAGGGAAGTGGGGTGACCCGCTCCACAGGATTGGAGTTACCTGGGGAAGGTGCCCTCATGGGGTAGGAACAGAGGTGAGAACCCAAGGGCTCCACACTCCCCACATGGATATTGCAATTGGAGCTGCGGGAGGGTTCTCCCCACCCCCACTGCTGCAGGCCTCCAAACTCATGCAGGGAGCTCACTGGAGACTGCAGTGGCATCGCCCTGGAGAGAAGGCATAACAGGGCCCTGCTGGCTTCTGCACCCTGGACATTACAACTGGTGCCATTCTGAGGTCCCAGCCCCAGAGTGCTGCATCTATGTTGGGTCAGATCTGTTGCTGCCACCCCTTATTGCCCCTGCCAGACTGGGGAGGAAGCAGGGAGTCAGGGTGCTCTCACACATCCTGTGGGTGGATGCCACATATCCCTACTGCCACCTGGGGATCGAGGCAGAACAAGTACCCATGGACCCAGAGCCCACTGCTCCTGTCTAGGTAGCCCTGTCCAACCACAGCTGCTGCAGGACCTGGGTGGAACAGGCACCCACAACCCTAGTGTGCACCACCACCATTTAGATAGCACAGCTGCTGCCACTGCTGCCTGCATAGTGCTGCCACCGATGACCTGGGCAGGGCAATTGCCCATGCTGCCCCTGCTGCTGCCACTTAATGTGGGCAGAGAAACACTCACAGCCACATGGTCCCATGGAGAGGGACCAGCTCTGCCCCCACCTGAGCTTTCAGTAGTGGCCTACGGACCAGCCCACCTCACCACACAAACATTCCACAGGGGAATGGGGAGACACAAGAGAGCAGAATGTTACAGCCTCACAGTGCATTCACCCTCTCCCACCTGGTCAATCTTCTAGAGCAGGACTCAAGCATGCCACCCAGGGACCTCTCCTTCTCTTCAGTGAGCAACAGAGTTCCCAACAGAGGAGAACAGGTGTACTGCAAAGCTATCTATTTTGAGCTGAGAGAAGAGGTTCCAGATTAGAAGGAATTGGCATAAAAACTCTGGCAACATGAAAAAAACGGAATTTTGACACCCACAAAGGATCACACTAGCTTTCTAGCAATGGACTCCAACCAAAAGAAAGTTATTGAAATGTCAGATATGGAATTCAGAATATGGTTTACAAATAAGGTTAATGGAATCAATGAGAAAGTTGAAAACCAACACAAGGAAATCAAAAATATAATTCAAGACATGAATGAAAAATTCACTAAAGAGATAGATAACCTAAGAGAAAATATAATAGAACTTCTGGAAATGAAAATAATTTAGGGAATTTTAAAATATAGTGGAAAGTTTTAACAACAGACTAGAACAAGCGGAAGAAAGAATTTCAGAGTTTGAAGACGAGGCTTTCAGATTAACCCAGTCAGTCAAATATAAAGAACAAAGAAAAAAAAAGAATGATCAATTTCTCTGAGAAATATGGGATTATGCCAAGCAACCAAATATGAGAATTGTAGGTATCCCTGAGGGAGAAGAAGAAAAAGCAAAAAGCATGAAAAATCTATTTGAGGGCATAATGGAAATAAACTTCCGTGGTGTTGCTAGAGATTTAGACATCCAGGTATAAGAAAGGCATTACTAACATTGAATGTAAATGGTCTTAATGCCCCACTTAAAAGGCATAGATTGGCTGAAAGGATAAAAGAAACCCTATCCCCAAATATATGCTGTCTCCAGGAAACCCATTTAATTCACAAAGATTCTCATAAACTCAAGATAATGGGGTGGGATGAATGTTCCACTCAAATGGAAACCAAAAGTAAACAGGAGTAGCTATTCTCATATCAGATAAAATAGACTTTAAATCAACAATGGTAAAAAAAGACAAAGATGGTCGTTATATAAAGATAAAGGGATCAATTCAACAAGAAGATGTAGCAATCCTAAATATATATGGACCTAACATGGGAGCTCACAGATTCATAAAACAAATTCTGCTAGATCTAAGAAAAGAAATAAAAAATAACATCAGAATAGCTAGGGACTTCAACACTGCACTGACAGAACTGGACAGATCACCAAGGCAGAAAATCAACAAAGGAACACAGGACTTAAACCAGACTCTAGAACAAATGGAACTAATAGACATTTAGAGAACATTCTACCTCTAAACTGCAAAATATACATTCTCCTCATCATCACATGGGACATTTTCCAAGAAAGATAATATGTTAGGCCACAAAACAAGTCTCAGCAAATTTAGAAAAATTAAAATCATACCATGTGTCTTCTCAAACCACAGTGGAATAAAACTAAAAATCAATTATAAGAGGAACTCTCGAAACTACACAAATACATTGAAATTAAACAACCTGCTGTTGAACGATCCCTGGGTCAATGACGAAATCAAGATGGAAATTTTTAAAAATTTCATATTGAATGAGAAAGGCAAGACAAGCTTCCAAAATATCTGGGATACAGTTAAAGTAGTGCTAAGAGGGAAGTTCATGACACTAAATGCCTTCATCAAAAAGACAGAAAGATCACAAATTAAAAACCTAATGTCACACCTAAAGGAACTATAAAAAGAAGAACAAACTAAACCCAAAGCTAGGAGAAGAACAGAAATAACAAAGATCAGAGCAGAACTAAATGAAATGAAAACCAATAAACAATACAATGGCTCAAAAAAACAAAAAATTGTTTCTTTGAAAGTTGTTTCCAACAGCATATCAAAAGGATAAGACACCATGATCAAGTGGATTTCTTCCCAT